>CM047809.1:129093469-129510231 GCA_026214975.1 Gentiana macrophylla | reverse complement strand
ATCATTGTGTAAATATTTTAGATGATTACACATAAATTCTATTAATTCTATTTTTTATTAAATTAAATCAGGTGGATATTTTTTAAATATTTCATTTTTTAGAAAATCTTGTTTGATTTTGTTTATAAATTTGTTTAATTTCGTATTTTTTATAATTTAATTTAATCAAGGATTTTTTTTAAAAAATCTCTAGGACTTTTTTAAGATTTCGTTTTTTAGATTTTATTTAACTTCCTTTTACATTTACCTCATATTTTTAATTAAGGAGTTTTTTAATTATTTTATGGTTATATTTTTTTGTATTTAATTAAATCAACGGTTTTTCTTTTTAGATTTTGTTTTGTACGAAGGTTTTTTTTAAGATTTCATTTTTTAGGAGATTTTGTTTGATTTTGTTTATAAATTTTTTAAATTTCGTTTTTATATTTTAATTAAATCAAGGAAATATGTTTTTTGAAAAGCTCAAGGATTTTTAAATCAAGGAAATATGTTTGATTTTGTTTTTTAAATCAAGGAAATATGTTAATTATTTTATGGCTATATTTTAATTATTCTAAAATATTGAATGTGAAAGAAATAAAAAAGGAGGAGAAGCATAAACATTTTTTAAACATTAGACCATGAAATTGAAGTGCTATTTAAAAATAAAATAAAATAAAGTAACTTGTATTGATCTATGATATCAATGAAAATTTTTATGACAAAAAAAACCAACCTTTCGCTTTTAAGGTTTAGCAAAATGGATTGTTTTATTCGCTTAGAAAAGTGTCGCTCAAGATGTTGAACAACCCAAAGAAAACATATTCATCGTGAAAAAAATGATTTAATAAGAAGAAGAGTAGCTGATGGCAATTTTAACTCAAACATTAGACAATGAAATTGAAGTGTTATTTAAAAATAAAATAAAATAAAGTAACATGTATTGATCTAAGATATCAATGAAAAATTCTATGACCTAAAAACATGAAAAACCCAACCTTTTCATCTTAAGGTTTAGCAAAGTGGATGTTTCGATTCATGAAAATGTTCTTCAAGATGTTGAATAACTCAAGAAACATATTCATCAAGAAAAGGTGATTGAATAAGAAGAAAAGTAGTGATGACAATTTTAACTCGATTGGGAGAAATGGGAATGAAATGAGGTTTACTGGGTAGGTGGTACGGAGAGCGGGGGTAGATAATGGAAAGAAGTGATTGTGGAGTAAATTTATTGAGATTTTGGAGATTAGTTTTAAAAAAAGATTTGGAGATTAATTGATTGATTCTCGTTTTTTTTATTATTTTAAACGTGTTTATACGGGGAATGGTCCGGGTCAATTTTCGGTTTGGGTCAAAATTACTGGTAATCAAGTTAAAAACACTGCCTATATATTATATATAGATATATATAAAAATAATCCTATAATATAGCATCATTTTTTTCCTTTCGTATCCTTCCTCTATTATTTTCACTGTGTGATGCAAATAAACTGCAAATTGCCAAAAATTGAGGTCAATATCACAAATCATTCACAACCGTAATCAACCGACTGCACTCAATCTACAAATTAATGGACTCCGGAAGAGTCTTTACAAAGACGCGCGCATGAGTGGATATGCCTCTAAAATATCACAACTATGGACTCGAAGAACAACCGGGATGAAGATGCCTCCAAAAATCACAACTATGGACTTCGGTAAAGCCACCGGGTGGAGGTTCCTCCAAAATCACTAATGGACTTCGGAAAAAGAATCCGGAGTGGAGATGCCTTCCAAAATACCACAACCATGGACTCCTAAGAACAAATGGGGTAGAGATGCCCACCAAAATATCACAACTAATGGACTCCGAATGAACTGTCGGAGTGGAGATGCCTCCATTATGCAAAGACAAACTCAACCTCCAAACTCAGTGTTTCGTTTGAGGAGGGTATTAGAAGATAAAATGTGATAAGGATAAGAAATGTCAAAAAGAAGAAGAAAGAAGATGGGTGAGGGGTGAGGGTGAAGGTGCGATATATTACGGTAACGAACCCCATCCAAACGAATTTCTTTACGATTGACCTGGGTCCAAAAGACGTTAGTGAATCGATCCGATATCATAATAGAGAATATAAAAGATATTGCATTGTATTGATTGATAATAATGAACACAATTACAATATTTATAGACTAATAAATTGATCTCGATATCATAATAGAGAATATAAAAGATATTGCATTGTATTGATTGATAATAATGAAACACAATTACAATATTTATGTATCTAATAGATGATAGGAAGAATTTTATCTAAACCAAATAATATATTCTAACATAATTCAAATTCAAACATAATTATCTAAACAACTCAATATCAGAATTATCTCTAACATGATGATAATGTATTAAAGTTCCGAGGACTAAACTTTTATAAGAAGGAGAGAATGTAATACCCGAGTCAATTTAACTTTTTGACCCGAATCCAACCAAAACCCAACCCGACGTTATATTTTAACTCAAAATATTTTGACGATACTTATTTATCTAGTTTTGTGTATAATACTACCTCCGTCCCATAATAAATGCCCACATTTTACTATTCACGCAGACAAGAAACTCAATTAATGCTATTGTTTTAGTAGTAATGCATATATATACCTCTATCTTATAATTAATGTCATTTTGGAAGATTTAAATGAACATACAACAATAAACGTTGCAGCTAGTGTGGATGCTTTGGAAAAATAATATTAAATGATGTGATTGGCTTAAATTGACACTTTTACGACAAAACTTTTTTCAAACGTAGACATCGCTTTGATGACGGATGAAGATTATGTTTATTTATTTGAGTTAATGTTTGAATTTATGAGATTGAATTAGTGTGGTTTATTGGATTGGGGTTACAAATAATTAAAACATACTTTGAATAAAATAAGTTACCAGCAACGTGAAAAAGAAATAGGAAGATGGGAGGACGTGATCAATATACATACATAACCTACAACTTGAGTATATAGGAGCTGCCACAGACAATGAGATCTCGTGAAAAGTGAGGGCACGATTTAGTACCCCAAATAAAGAGAAGGAAAAAGAAATAAGAAAATAGTATATAGGAGCTGCCACAGACAATTCGAGCCAATAGTTGAAGGGGGAAAATGAATAGGGGAAAGAGGAAAGGAATCCATAGTGTTTCAAGATGTAAAGCAATTGATGATGATTTCGATAGGAGTGGAAAGGACAAATCAAGTTTATGGCGTATCGTTCCGCTAACGAATTCGTGGCCCGGAATTCGAGGTTAGAATGTACTATTAAAAGTATTTTTATTTATCTATTTTTATAGCATTTCTTCGAATGTTTGATCCGTTTAAATGATTGGTACAATTTCAGATTATGAATACATGATATTAAGATAACTGAACTTAATAGGAAAAATAAAAAATCTAACTAGAACAAAAAGTGGTATCGCCAGTAAGGTGGAATGGCACCGCCAAAGCTGGTATGGCGGAGCTCTATAAAATAGAATAATTTTTTCTAAGTTTTAAGATAATAACATTTTGTCAGGATTATTTTTTTTTTAAAGTGTTTTCCAGAATATTTTAGATTAAATTTTAAGGAATTTATGTGGACAACAATTTTGATGAGCAAAGAAAGGAATTCTGTTTACTTATGATTCCTAACCTATTTCATTAAGAATGTTATATTTATTATTTGAAGTTGTTTAGAATTATCACTAAATTTCTATGGTTTTGAAAATGCTTTATAAAGAATCGAACCAACATCATAGTTTTATTAAGTATTGTTAAGAAAGACAACAAAAGTGTTGTTTCCAGAAGTTTAAAGTTACTTTTCTTGACTATTAATTGTATTTCAAGAAGAAGACATATTTCTAGACATAAAAGTATTGTCCTAAAGTTTACCGATTTAATGGAAAGTTTAGTGTCTTTATGGTAAGAGCATTTTTCAGTAATAAAAAGACACTACAAATGATAAGTACGAACATTAATAATGTTATGGTTCACTGTAAAGACAACCCCACTTCCTGTTGTAGGATAATTCAGATTTCAGATTCAGCCATGCAGCCAGCTTCCTCTAATCCCCGTTATAATAAGGAGTACAATTTATATGCCGGAGCCGGTTAGAAATGTAGAAAATTGAAGAAATAATGTGGAACTGAATTTTTCTTATTACCTTGATCACCTCTCGGCTTACAATGCTTAGTATTTATAGCAATTACAATGCTAAGCCCTATATTTCGAAAGAGACTAAAGAGATAATCTGATAATTAAATTTAAACATCTGATAATCTAATTAAACTTAAACATAACAAACTATCTTATCACTATATAAGAGATTGGTGGCTTTCAAACTCTTGATCACCAAGTACTCGGTTTAAAAAAAACATGATCAAAACTCTTCCTTATCTCTCCAATATCCACCTTATCTCTCCTTGATCATAATTCAAAAAATGATTTGAGCCATCTATCTGTTGATTTGTTGTTCATTTGAATTGGCCGCTATTAATTTGAATTTGCTTGTTTGTCGTTGCATGGTTTGTATGGCATGGCTTATGTGGCTCTTTAATACTCCCTCAAACGAGGCCGACTTGGGGAGCAAATCCGAGTTTGTCTCTCGAGTAGTTGAAATACATACTTAGGCAAAGGACTTTGTGAAAATGTCACCAACCGGTCTTGTGGCCGAGACATGTTTGGTGATCAAAAACTTTCTAGCCACTTGCTCTCTCACATAGTGATAATCTAGTTCAATATGCTTGCTTCTTAATGGAAAACGGGTTGATAGTCATGTATAAAGAGCTTAGGTTGTCACAGAGCAATGTAGGAACTTGAGGCAAAGTAACATGAAGTTCTTTCAAAATATAAGTGATCCAGTTCAAATCACCTGTAGATGTGCCATGGCTCAGATTCGCGCTTCGTGCTTGACCCGAGATCGTTGGTTGTTTCTTTGCACACCAGAGATGAGGTCAGGGCTCAGAAAGTGCAAGACTTCAGAATCGATCTCCTGGTTGTTGGATACCGCCTAATCAAAGATCTCGAGAATGCATAAGATTGAGGTGTGATGTGGCCTCGAGAGAAATGCCTAGTTGTAAAGTGGACTTGACATATCTTAGAGTCTTTGAGCCTCATTGTATATGGAATCGATTGGGAACTTGCATGAATTGAGACAAATAATTAATCGCAAATGTGATGTCCGCCTGTGAAGGTCGTGACTGAGTGCACCAATGATACTTATGTAATGTAGCATCTCGGCCTGAGGGAGCTTAGTGGAACTAGAGGCTTTGTAGCCATTGAGTGTTTGGTCGGTTTGCAATCTTGCATGGTCCCTGTGGATTGTGGTGATTTTTGTAATCGAAACAAAAAGACAAGTAATAAAAAAATCCGTTAGTCGCTTCCAAGTGCAAAGCTTGTAGTAAAGCGGTTATGCCGGTCGATCCCACGAGAACGCGAGGTTGAATGCGCTTTTAAGTTTAGGCTAAAAGTGTCACAAAACTAATAATTTTAGGTTTATCAAATAACGGGGAGAAAAGCGCATAAACAAGGATCCACAATTCAAGATAACCGCAAAGGCTTCTAATTCCCTACGCATGCAAATCAACTAAGGCCAAGATTAACTTATACTAAACGCAAATTACTAATATCTTAGATAATTTGTTTATCAACTTTATCAAAGATTGATTCTTCAAGCACGATAGACATAAATTCTTTCAACCTATTATCTAGGTTAACAATTTGATAACTTTCGCTTCTAGACAAATTGATTAACTGATTACTATCATGTGATCTAGATTCATTCAACTATCACAAACAAACATCACAAAGCTTTATCTATCGATATGAAGCACGAAATAAACGCAATATAAATCTAACCTTTGTCGTAAATAAAACGCGTAAAAATAAGAAAACCGTAACGCTTCTTGAATTGCTTCACCCGCTCATTCAACCCAAGAGTTTAGCTACTCATATTAACCTTGAAATCAAAAGATTGTTTTGATTGCATTCAAAACCAAAGAAAAAGACAAATCGCCGCGCTTATTTATGAAAGTCGATCAGTAGGTCGCCTAATGATGATTTTAGGTTTAATACAAGCCGCTATATATAGGTGAACTAAGGCGGCTAGTCAAAACTAAGTCGGTTGTGCTTCGCCGGCGGTCGGACGCCTGCCTGGTCTTCCCGACGCCGTCCGCTTACAATGAACTTCGAATCGGCCGAAGCTTTCTTAAACGCCCGCCCAACCCGCAAATACCACCTCAAGGCCCAAACTTGCCGAATGTAAAATACCTCCTCGACGCTGCTCAATGTCTCAAACGCCCGCCTCTGGACGGAACTCGACGCCACCCAATATGACTCAATTTCGATTTCTTGATCTTTATCTCTTTTCTCCATCTTTATCTTGATTTAGCTCGAATTATATCAACATTTGATCATCAATTTAGCCTCCAACATGTATCTACATCACATCAAAACACCGCAGCGTAACATAATTCCAATAACCATAAAATCATAATTAAAACATACAAATCCACCAACTTTATGATTAACTCATTAAAAGTGTCATTCGCTTCAATATTTCATTTAAACACGTGATTTCCATGCGATTAATACTAATGTCGGGAAAAACATTATAAAATATAACGTTATAAAGCACGAATTCACCCTTAACAACTCCCCACACTTAAACTTTGCTCGTCCCCGAGCAAAACAAAACAAGATAAAGGCTCGGAAAGAATATAGACATCTCAACACATATACCACAGATTCAAATAAATTAGATGTTCACCCACGTGAGTGTGTGCATAGCCATAACAAATTTCCACTAAATCCAAACTAAGAACTCAAAGTAAAACTAGCTAATACCCCTCGTAGAATAAAGAATAAATGACACTCATAAGATGCACCCTACAAACGTGACATATCCCGGAAAGAATGATCGAATGAATCTAGGGCCTTTCAAATACTCAGAGGATAATCCCTACAACATATCCATCGGTTTATACTGGGGATAAGATTAACGAAAACTAAGCCTTATATACATCTCATAACACTTCGTTAGTTGATTTAACTCTTTCACTTCAAACACACATTAGGATAAGCTTTTGCCCTCATAGCGTAATAGACATTTCGAGATAATACCCTACCTTACTCCAATCATAAGGCAGCTTTTCCTAATCAAGCCGTGAGCTTTTAGTCATCATAGTGGTACGGGACTTACGTGGTAAACCCTACCGCACTCAAATCATCGACTAGCTTTCGACACACCCTTTTAATCAATTATTAACTTATCCTTTAGTTGACATTAGCCCTGTTACTTATCACATTCAAACTTCTAGATATTCACAAAGGCATCGTACTCGAGCTAAATACAGACTATCATCATAGTCTCACGATATGAACATTAGCACTAAGCACATGACTTATAAGGAATCAAACATCACTAATCAAAAGGGGTATAACTTTATAATATAGCTCATCATTCACTATGGCTCGTGGAAAAATAATATCGGGTGAAACAACTAACTTACGGAACATACGGCATACAAAGATCAATGAATATAACAAACCGAACAAAACATGCATTGCTCACTCGAGACAAAACAAATTTTTTTAAAATTTAGCTCATTTTAGCATAGAAATAACATCATATAAGCAAATGTGTAGATACATACCGACTAATCCTCCCCACACTTAAAAGTTCAACATGCCCCTCATGTTGTGCAGAAGGAAAAGGTAAGAAACTTAGCAGTGACGCACAGAGAAAATCGAGATGTCGGTCAGCCGAGCATGAAAGAAACAACACTCGCAAAAAGCCGCGGAAAAAAAAACGCCCAAACCGAACTCAACCAAGACTAGGTCCGCACTCACTGACAAAACAACAGTAATCTCGGGGAAAAACGGGTACAATAACGGAATAATGTGAAAAGAATGAATGCAAGAGATAGAACAACCAAAGTCAACCAAAAAAATGAGCATAATACCAAAGAAATCGCAATCCAAGGACGGGTGCTAGATAAACCAACATTATTTAATAAAACACACCCCTACGATAGTCAACAAAGAGCGAGAAAAATAGAAAGTACAAAATCATAGAAGCATCCAAAAGGAAGGTAGTAATAGTCATCGCACAAACCAGATCAAGTCGGAGAAAAGAAAGAAATACATCAAACAGAGAAGCATGAAAATCTCAACATCACTCAAAGCGAATCGAGCATCAACCGAGTAGAAGGATCCGTGGAAGTGGACACCACCGTAGATGTCGCCTGTGGTAGCTCAGTCGCTGTAGTAGATGCAAAGAGCAGGTGGTCACCTGAGGCTCATCCTCCTCATCGCCGACGACTCGGCTTTTCCTCCATCTTGACCACCTCAAATGTATCACCCGCCTATCTCGCTTCGAGAAGACATAATCCATATTACTTGCACCGAATATCCGCCGATCTCTCGCTTGCCGCCCATCAACGATACACTCTAAAACCGACAAAATATTATCTTGGCCATCCCGGATGTCACTCAACATCGCCTCAAACTATGAGCCATACTATGCCGAGTAATATCGGAAGGAGATAATCCGTAAAGAACCGAGGCTCGAGGTGGTGTCGGCGGAACCAGTGCTCGTGAACGGAACAAATTTTCACTCACCCGACGGAGCTTTCTCTCTCGAATACCTCTCGGGTTCTAGGGCCTATGATCCTCGCAGATACCCGCACTCCGCATCCTTGCAGATCCGATGAATCAAATGTGGGACAATCAAACTCCGCTTGTAATTCTTCTCGATCAACACCAACTCATCATAAATTGCTTGGCCAACATCGACATTCAACTTGAAAACCAAAGCATACATCATCCCGAGATCGCCTATGTGAAAGTGTGTCAAATTATTATTCGGCAATAAACGACTCGATGAAACGGCAAGAACTCTCCAATCTTCGCACCACGCCGTAGTAACAATCTCCTTACGATCACCACCCGGTCTGAAAGGCCCAAGCCACATCGGGACAAATCGCAACCTTAGGTCCTCCAAAGGATCCCGCCTCAATCCCGCCGCCTTTAATTTCCTCCTTATAATCCAACCCTTCAAACGCCGCCAACCCATATTTTGCATTAAAAGCTTGTGGTGAAATGGGAACCCTAACACCGCTAACCAACACAACCCCTGCTTTCAAGTCGGTTTCAAAATTAGCGTAAACTCCCTAACCAACGAATCATTCACCGGGTAGTCGGGATCTTCATCAAAATCCTCCCATTTCCTATCTTCCAACACTTTTACAAAAGAGGGGGCCACTTTCGCTTTTCAACACCGCCGCTTCAACCAACATGTTTCTCTCAAAGTAATGTTTGGTATAGCCTCATGTGCTTTAGGGTTGACAAACCGACGAGGCATGTGAAATGTACAAACCGGTCTCACTTTCTTTCGAGGCGGGTCAGCCCTAGTTCAACCGGGCGATCTTCCCGTGTAGCTTCTACAACCTCCTCAACCCTAGACGAGGCTTGGCCTTTCGAGCTCTGTGCATCCGTACTTCAAGGAACATCGCCGTCCGCCTCGCAGTCCGAGGTAGGTTCATCGCGTAAGGTTGCCCTAGTTTGGGTGGCTCTGTGGTTGCTCCCGAATACTTACACCTTGGTTAGATTAACCGCGTAGGATCAAACTCTTTCCTCTTCTTCCCGCCTCCGGCCACTTCTTACCATGCCGCTTCACGACTACTTTCTTATGAACCATATTCAAGCCTAGTCTACACCAAACAATCCCAATACGCACAAAAGACACCCGCTTAACATCCAAATCGGGATTTCAAATCAACCAAACCACAATCACAACCGCCCATGATCAATAACCAACCCATTCATCATCAACAACATCAACCAAAGAAGAGCCAAGAATCAAAAACGAAAGAAGGGAAACAAATAAGATGATATTCAAGTAAACGAGCCACCCAAAGATCGAACTCGTAAAAACGTGAACAAAATCGAAAAAGTTGTTACTAACTTACCGGGTAAGATGAGTAGATGCCGATTGAGATGAAGATTAGTCCAAACAAGTCCAAATGGCCTCCCAAAATCGGATTTTTCTTTCTCAAAAGTCGGACCACAATGGGTGCCGATTCTCCAAAAATATAGCGTGTCGGGAGTTTTGGTTATGAAAATCGAAGAGAAGGTATCAAAAGCGTTTTATAGCACTTAGAATCGCCAAAATGGTGTAGAATGGAGGATTTTAGGCAAAAGGAGGAAGAGAAACTGCTGCGCTTGAATATTCTCGGTGTGAAGGTTCATTCGCAGTAGCGGTATATATGTATGTGGTGCGGACGCTGGTTCAACTCGGGCCGACGGCCGCCCACCGAAAATCGATGAACTCGACGGGCGCCCAGCTTTAGTAGACGCCGTCCGAGATTTTAAATCACATACGTGATTGAGGGAGATTATCGGACGAGCGCCCAAGCCTAGTGAACGCTCGCCTCAAAGTTTAGTCATGCCGACGGGCGCTCAAACCGTGGACGGGCGCCCAACAAGGCTTAAATGCAAAATCATACAATTCCGCATAACTCAAATTCAAAAGTGCATTTTCTTATTAACTTAATTGAGATTTTAAAAATACAATCAGAAATCAACGAAGTACCATCAAAACAAAAATAGATAAGTAACGGTGGGTTGCCTCCCACCACCCGCTTTCATTTTACGCCGGGCTCGACGGAGGTAAAACTAACTAAGAGGTCACCGTTTGCGTAGATCTCGCCCCACCACTATGCGAATGAGACGTCGAAGCATGTCGTCGATAGTCGGAGGAAAATCGAACTCATCCCGCAAACACCAATCCTCACCAAATACCTCAAGACTCTCTCGAATGCTCACCACAAAGACTGCCAACCACAAGATAGATCATTAAGTATCTTGTACGGACGCCTTATGGTCTCCTCGCAACTCCTCCGTGGAAATCGCCTCCCGAACAAGGTGGAACAATGATAACGTATGTGATGGTCTTAACTCGAGTACTAATATCAAAATCTACATGAAGAATTATAGTGCCTCCCGGTCCATCATCTATCAGGATCGATCCGACTAATGAGTGGAAACTCCTCGTGGCGAACTCCGAAAGATCCATAACTAGAAAGCAACTAATGATGATAGAAAACAAAAAAACTTAGTAAAACTAACTAAAATAATGCATTTAAAGCAAAAAGAACTAAGAAAACTAAAACAAGATTGATATCTGATGCCTCCTAGTGGCGCTTTTGGTTTATGTCGTTAGCTCGACACTCAATTCAGTCTAACCCGGTCGGGCCACTTTGGCTTTTTGCCGTCATCTCAAAGAATGTAATTCTTAACAAAATTAGGTCTACAAAACAACAAAGGTGCACTCGGATTCGACCTAACCATTTTGCCTGTGCCTCGCTTGATCCTCTCCGTCTGACCAGGGGTCTCTTCCGCATTTTATGCTTCTTCAAATCCACTTCCTTCCAATATTAGTTCCATGTCCCACCTTCCGCAAAACTTCACCGGTGATTCAAAGATTATCATCGAGAGAATAGGTCCGGGAGAACTCATCGCAATCATCGACTCCTCAAGTGATACAACTTAACAAATCAAGGAATTTAACTACCTCGGTGATTCCTTCGTTGGCCAATGTAGTGTTTGCATCGCTGACCATTGACCTTGAACGGCCGATCACCAATCCCCTCGCTTCTAAAACGCCGCCAGAAAGACAGATAGACTCAAATGGGCCGGACTAACGCTGCCCTTAGCTTTCCCGAAAAGATGCACCGGTATTGTATAACAAGATCACCGCCCGCATGAAACTCCATTTTCTTGATCTTTTGTCATGAAGGAATTTCATCATTTCCTTGCTTATCCGTGAACTCATAAGCTTGGAGCCCGAACTCGCCTAATTCATGTATCTCGCTTGAGCCTACCTTCTCCACAAGCTTCTGAGTCGGGTTTAGGAACTTAGTAGCCCAATAAGCTCTATGCTCTAACTCCACCGCAAATGACAAGGCTTCCCATAAACCATTTGGTATGGTGATGTACCCATAGGGTTTTTGTACGCGTCCTCAGAAGCCCACAAAGACATCATCCACCTTCACTCCAATCCTTTCGATGGGAGTTGACCGCTTTCGAGGATTTTCTTTATACTCGACATTACGCCAACTTGCCCACCGGTCATAGGGTGATATGGTGTGCCACTTTATGCTTAACACCATACTTACCTAACAAAGCTATCCAGGGGGTTTATTAATGAAGTGCGAACCTTCATCGCCGATCGAGCTCTGGCAGCCAAACCTCGTGAAAATGTTCCTCTTCGTAAATTTCATTACCGCTTTATGATCATTTAGTGGAGTCGCGATCGCTTCTACCCATTTAGATACGTAGTCTACACACAGACTAGAATGTATTTATTTCCGCATGAAGATGGAAATGGTCCCATAAAGTCTATGCCCCATACGCCAAACACTTCACATTCCAATATGGGTTGAAGCGCATATCATACCGCCGGTCAAAGTACCGGTTCTTCGGCACCTATCACAAATTTTTACAAAAGGCTTCAGATCCTTAAAAATCGAGGGCCAAGAAAAACTAGATTGGAATATCTTCGCAACGGTCTTCCAGGGACCAAAGTGGCCGCCAAAGACCACTATGACATTGTTCAATTATGTCCCGCTGCTCGGATTCGTGGACACACCGGCGAAGCAACCCATCTTTGCAGATCTTAAACAGATATGGTTCCTCCTGCATATAGTACTTTAGATCGTAGAAGAACTTCTTCTTCTCCTGGTAAGAGAATTCAGTGGCACAGATAGCCAGAGTGAAGATAATTAACAATCAAGCATACCAGGAGGATCGAGTGTGGACATCCATGTTCATAACGCCTCGGCGGGGTAATAAAGATCAATGTCCCGGAGTCTTCCTCGCCACCGGCAAAACTCTCGAAATATGGTCCGCTACGGTGTTTTCACTACCCCGTATGTCCTTGATGTGAACATCGAATTCTTGTAGTGTAAGAATCCATCTCAAAGCAGCCTCGGTTTAGCATCCTTCTTGTTCATCAAATAACGCAGAGCCGCATGATCACCCATACAATCACCTTGGCACCAAGCAAATAGTCATGAACTTATCCATGGAAAACACAACCGCAATGCCTTTTTCGTAGTGGTGTAATTTGCTTGGGCCGATTCAAGGTATGACTTGCATACTAAAATAGGTTGGAACTTACCATTAATCCTTTGCCCCAATACAAAGACTCCACAAATAGAGTTGGAGGCATCACACATTAGTTCAAATGGCATGTTCCAATTGAGAGATCAGATAGGGGCAGAGGTCAAACGCTGTTTAAGCTCTTTGAAGGCAACTCGACAAACCATTATCGAAATTGAAGGTGACGCTATCCGTCAAGAAAGTTGATAAAGGTTTCGATATTTTTGAAAATCTTTATAAATCTCCTCGTAGAAACCCACATGACCGAGGAAACTTCTTACTTCCTTCGTGTTTCGGGGTATTCATCTTTTCAATAGTTTCTACCTTAGCTTTATCAACCTCTATGCCTTTAGCGGAGATCTTGTGACCTAAAACAATCCCTTCGGTTACCATAAGATGGCACTTCTCCCAATTGAGAATCAAGTTCTTCTCTACACACCTTTGCAAAGGCTTTGTCTAGATTTTCAAGACACCCGTGAACGATGTGCCAAACACCGAAGTCGCCCATGAATACCTCCATGCATTTCTCTATAAGTCCATCAAAGATAGCCAACATACATCTCTCAAATGTAGCCGTGCATTGCAAAGTCCAGTGGGCATTCGCCTATAAGCGAAAAGTACCATAAAGTGTGTGAAGGTTGTTTTCTCTGATCTATCAATCAATAGGATTTGGAAATAACTCAATAACCGCCCGTAAAACAAGAGAAAAGCATGCCCCGCCAAACGCTCCAACATTTGGTCTATGGCGGGAGAGAGGGAAATGGTCTTTAAAGTCACCTGCTCACCTTCCTATAGTCTATACAGCACTGCACTCCAAGTGACTAATCCGACAACCTACCTCTTCACCTTTGTCATTCTTTTCAATGGTAATACCTCCCTTTTAGGTACTACCCGAGTGGGGACACCCAATCGCTATCACCTATCGTGATAAATGATCCCCATATCCAACAAATTTTAATGATCTCTTTCTTCACCACTTCCTCGCATGTGTGGGTTTAAACGCCTCTCAAGGGTTGTCTTATACTCTTTGCACCTTCTTCGGTTCTAATCTTATGATACAGACGTCTGGAGATATTCCTCTTATATCACCTACCGCCAAACCGGCTTTCGATTTTTCTTTAACGCCAATTAACTCAAATTTTCTTCGTCACGACAAGCAGGTAGGAGATAATCGAGGTAAGTGCTTACCTTCTCTTAAGAAGATATACTTTAGATGCCGAGGTAGAGGTTTTAAAACAAGGTCCTCGTGAGGTTCCTCCAAACTGGTTTTGGCTTCTCCTCTTTAGATCTTCCTCACCGATAGGGTCAAAAACTCTTGCCTCAAGCAAATCGACTTCTTCCGAGGGGGAAAGAGTTCTTTCACAGAGCAATCGTGTCCTCTTCAACAAGCTCTTCTCCATAAGCAGCCTCTAGCTCGCCCAGAGTGTAGTCTCGTGGAAATCGTCTGACGCTCAATCACAAATCCCGAGGATTTTCGTAAGGTGCTCTGAGAGCTTTAACTACACTCAGAAGCGCATTTCCTCGCCTCCAACACGTAAGGTGACAAATCCGCATCACAATCTATAGTGGCTCTAGCAGAGAGGAAAGGTCGCCCCAGAGGAGGGGGGTATCTTCTTCTTTAGTGTCCAAGACGTACTAATCCACAGAAATGTAAATTTGTCTACTTGGACCGTATGGTCTCTAAGCACTCCTTCGGCTCTCTTGTAAGATCTATCTCAAGTTGGATACTTATGGGGGTAGGCTCCAATAGTCGGTCAAGGTGCGCCTCTGCATGTAAAGAGACATCAAGTCGATGGATGCTCCTAAATCACACAAAGAATTTGGAAAGCTTAAATCCTTGATTTTCAAAGTTAAGACAAATTTTCCCGGATCGCGCGCTTTTAGGAATTTCTCCGCCGGCAATAGCGGAGCATTCTTCTCCCAATTTTTTCTCCATTTCACCTAACTTTTCTTTGAAGAAACAACATCCTTCACAAACTTACGTATTTAGGCATTTCAACCAATACCCGGATAAAGGCAAATTTACTTGGGTGTTTCTTAATAGTTGAGTACCTTCTCGCTTTTTTGTCTTCGATAAGGAAATGTTTTGCTTTCTTGGCGGAAATGGAAGCTTATTCAGCCTCTTCGAAAAGACTCTCCTGGCGAGGAAGCTCTTATAGCTTTGTCCTCAAGATCCTTCCACCTCACTATCTTTTCTGCCTTTTACTCGCCGTGGATCACCCGCCTGAAAGTGACTTTCTCCGGTTCATCATCTTGGTTTCCAATCACCAAATCTCTTTCCTCGCTTCAATCTCATTTTCATCTTTCTCTTTATCCAGGTCGTGAACTACGATTCTTCCCTCCTACCGAATCGTGGGTGAGGGTTTACTCGCTTCCTGGTTCTGTCTCAGAACTGTGGTGTTGTTGCAATTGCGCATCGGACCTCGATTCATAGCATTTGACTCCTCTTGTCCATAGGGGTAATGGGTGCGAGCTCGGCACGTTGGTTCTTGCTTCACTTTGGGCCGCCTGATCACTTTTAGGTTTTTTCTCAGAAACTAGGTAGTCGACTGAGGTCCGGGCACCAATTGTTCACCTAGTCATCCCTAACTGCCTTTTCTAAGTTCTTCATCGCCCTCTTGTTTTTCATACTCGCCTTTGCAGGGGCAAAGTACCATAAGTTGAGGAGTCCTGATTAGACGGTTTTGCCGTGAGTTTTGATTAAAGGGCCAAAGTTGGATTTGTTCTTGGTTGAGAATTTGAACTTTGACTCGAGTTGGGGTTCGTAGTAGGTATTCCGAGAGGTATTCTCATCCCGAATGTTGAGTGCGGTTTTGGTCGAACCTTGATTCTCGAGCATAATTTCTATTCTCGTTGTAGTTCGACCTTGAGAGTTATTCTGCTTTGAAAATCTCTGGTTTTGTCGCCGTAAGAATTGTTTCTCTCTATGTCCACCATTCAAGGGGCATGTTGCGTAAATGTGACCTCTAAGCCCACAGTATATAGCAAAGTCACGTAATCATACCGCGCTCGCTTGTTGGACAAATGTTGACTTGAGGGGTGTATCGACAATGGTCACCGATGTGACCACCCGATAATCATATCACAAGAGAATACTTGTGCATTCCGCTGGAGAGGGCTGATTTTGCTCTTTAGTCATGGTCAAAGCAGTAGTTGAGACTCAGTGGCTGCAATCATTTGACCATGATTCTGGTTGTTGACTTCTTCGATTTTTGGTACAAAGAGGACTGCTGGTGATTGATACGTAGTGCATAATTGTACCTAGCTATATCTTCAAATAAATCCCACCCTTGCCGTGGGTTTTCAAGAAGACTCCTCCGCATTTAGGAGTTGACCATCCCTTTAAGGGACTCATTGAGACCATCAAGAAAGTATGGACCTTCCTCTCGCAAATCCATTCCATGACGGGGGCACTTGTTCAACAAAATCTTGAAACGCTCCATGCTTCAAAGAAAGATTCATCACTCGGCTTGATGAAAGTTTGAGATCTCAAGTAAGACATTGAGCCGCCTTAGACGGAGGAAAATATTGGGCCAAAATTGACTTTCGAGCCGGGCCCAAGTTTGGATAGATTCGTATGAAGAGATTTAAACCATTCCATTGCTTCTCCACGGAGTGAGAATGGAAATAGTTTCAAATTAATGATGTCTTGATCGACATCCTTAATGCGAGTAGTATCGCATATACCCGTAAATACATAAAGATGCGTATAGGGGTTCTCGATTGATACCCATAGAAAGTTGATGCATGTTGCACCATCCGACGAGGGTCGGTCTTATCTCAAACGGGTCAGACGGGTAGGGATAACTACAAATTTGAGCGGATGTTCACATCACCGGAGTGGCATAGTCCGCCAGGTGCGGTTGGCTTGAGCCATTGAATCGTAGTTTCTTCCTCAAAGAAAAGGTTGATAAGAAATTATCTTCGTAAGAGTTTTCACTCAAACTCTCTTCGATTTCTTCGGGAATCGGAACGGGCTCGAACTTTCCGTTTACGGTTCACTCGAACTACGCCTCGCTCAAGCTTAGGTTCAAATTAATCGCCCTTGTTTACTTCATGTTTGCATATAACGGTCAAACTAAGGGGAGAAAGAGAAAGAGAGGAAAGGAGTCGTGAAGATGCACGGGCGCCCAAGGTTATGGACGGGCGCCTGGTGGGTATTAGGTCGACGGGCGCTTAGTGACACAAACGCCGTCCGTTGGTAGATCCCGCAACGGCGCCAAAACTTGTGGTGGATTTTTGTAATCAAAACAAAAGACAAGTAATAAAAAAATCCGTTAGTCGCCTCCAAGTGCAAAGCTTGTAGTAAAGCGTTATGCTGGTCGATCCTACGAGGAACGTGAGGTTGAATGCTTTTAAGTTTAGGCTAAAAGTGTCACAAAACTAATAATTTTTAGGTTTATCAAATAACGGGAGAAAAGGCATAAACAAGGATCCACAATTCAAGATAACCGCAAAGGCTTCTAATTCCCTACGATGCAAATCAACTAAGGCCAAGATTAACTTATACTAAACGCAAATTACTAATATCTTAGATAATTTGTTTATCAACTTTTATCAAAGATTGATTCTTCAAGCACGATAGGCATAAATTCTTTCAACCTATTATCTAGGTTAACAATTTGATAACTTTCGCTTTCTAGACAAATTGATTAATCTGATTACTATTGCGGATCTAGATTCATTCAACTATCGCCAAACAAACATCACAGCTTTATCTATCGATATGAAGCACGAAATAAACACAATATAAATCTAACCTTTGTCTAAAATAAAACGCAGAAAAAATAAGAAAACCGTAACGCTTCTTGAATTGCTTCACCCGTCATTCAACCCAAGAGTTTAGCTACTCATATTAACCTTGAAATCAAAAGATTGTTTTGATTGCATTCAAAACCAAAGAAAAAGACAAATCGCCGCCGCTTATTTATGAAAGTCGATCGTAGGTCGCCTAATGATGATTTTAGGTTTAATACAAGCCGCTATATATAGGTGAACTAAGGCGGCTAGGTCAAAACTAAGTCGGTTGTGCTTCGGGCCAGGCGGTCGGACGCCTGCCTGGTCTTCCCGACGCCGTCCGCTTACAATGAACTTCGAATCGGGCTGAGCTTTCCTTAAACGCCCGCCCAACCTGGGCCCACCTCGCCCCAAACTTGCCGAATGTAAAATACCCTCCTGACGCTGCTCAATGTCTCAAACGCCTGCCTGGCTGGACGGAACTCGACGCCACCCAATATGATCAATTTCGATTTCTTGATCTTTATCTCTTTTCTCCATCTTTATCTTGATTTAGCTCAATTATATCAACATTTGATCATCAATTTAGCCTCCAACATGTATCTACATCACATCAAAAACACCGCAGCGTAACATAATTCCAATAACCATAAAATCATAATTAAAACATACAAATCCACCAACTTTGCGATTAACTCATTAAAAGTGTCATTCGCTTCAATATTCCATTTAAACACGTGATTTCCATGCGATTAATACGAATGTCGGGAAAACATTATAAAATATAACGTTATAAAGCATGTAAATTCACCCTTAACATGGATGATAGATGTAGCATAGTGGATTGATGTAGATGCATGCCTTGAGATGTCTCGTTGATCCGACCCCCAAGAAGTGATGTATAGTGCCAAGATCCTTCATGGCAAACTCGTAGATGGAGTACTTTGATGAATGAACTCAATAGGTGAGAATTTGAACTCAGAATAAGCATATCATCCACATACAAGAGAGCACTAGGGTGCTCTGATTAGCATGATAATAAAATAGAGAGGATCGATAAACTGCAATGAAAACCATATGAAAGTAAGAAGGTATTAAATTGCCAAACCAAGCCTCTTGGGGCTTGTTTTAACCCATAAAGTGCTTTGCTTAACTTGCGTATATGTTGGGGGAAATTAGGATCACACATACCTGGAGGCTGTTCCATGTATAGAGTTTCAGAATATTGCCATGTAAGAATGCATTTTTAACATCCAACTGTCTGATGCACTCACCGCCTGATAGAGCAATGGAAATGATGATCCTAATGGTGCTAGGTTTGACTACAGAGAGTATGTTTCTACATAATCCGCACTCATCTACTGGGCATACCTTTGGCAACTAATCTTGCCTTTAGTCTATCTAGTGGTACCATCACTTTGAGTTTGGCCTTAAATACCCATTTAGATCCTATAACATGCATATCTCGAGTCCTAGGACAAGGTGCCATGTCTCGATTGTCTCGAGAGGGCTCAGCTTCATCTTGCATTGCCGCTTTCCATCCTTCATGTTTTAGGGCACTTTTGACTGCTTTTGGTTCTGCTGGGATGGTGGTATAAGAGGCGCTAGGGGCATATTTAGGGGTTTGGCCTAAAGATGCCATGTTGTGCCCTAGTAGCTCTTGGAGAGAGATGTGGAGAAGTTGGGGCATTGTCTGAGTTAGTGGATGCAACTGTGGGTGACATAGACTGGTCATCAATAATTTGGTCATCCGAGGTTGAGTCTCATGAAGTAGGGAAATCATCCAAGTGGATGGTGGAGATGTAGAGGAAGATTGGGAATGATCGGTGTAATCAGTAGTGATAGTAAGCGGATGTGGCTTGATCTCGATAGGTCTATGGGTTGGTCAATTATGACATCCGGTATACCGGATAAAAGCAGATTCCTCTCAGATTGAAGTGGGAGAGATGCTAGTCAAGGTTGTTGAGTTGTTGAGGGAGCCAAGAATCAAAGATGGTAAGGACATAAGGCCTCGTTAATGGTATTCATGGTTTTATAGGGCAATAAGGTCTCATCAAAAGTGACATGTCCGAAATGTAAAATTTTCTGGAAGGTGGATGAAAGCACTTATATCCTTTGTGTTGGTTGCTATAACCTACAAAGACACAAGGTAGGGTTTTGGGATCAAACTTATGTTTCTTGGAATCCCGGTTATAAGGGTAACATTTGGAACCAAAGATTCTGAGGCTTGTATAGTCAGGATGGTTGTTATGCAGCAGATAGTATGGGGAGTCAGTTTTATTGGTGAGAGAGGGAACTCTATTGAGTATATATACTGCTGTGGAAAAAGCTTCAACCTACAAAAATAAAGGGCTCATGCTATGAAATGAAGATGGTTAGTCCCAGCCTCCTCGATAGTTCTCAGGCCTTCTTTCAACAAAGGCCATTCTCGCTGAGGTGTGAGGGCAAGTGATTGCTGTGTGATGCCTTGTTTTAATAGGTGGTTTGTGAGGGGAGTGTTGACAAATTCTCCCCCTCCATCTGAGTGAAACTGTTTTATAGATTTATTAAACTGAGTTTGGGCATATTTTTCAAAGTGAATAAAAACAGTGAAGAAATTTGATTTGTGCTTTAAAGGAACAAGCCAAACATACTTAGAGAAATCATCAACAAAGCTAGCATAATAATGAAATTTGCCTATGGATTCAACAGGGGCAGGGCTCCAAAGATCACAGTGGATCAATTCAAAAATACTGGAAGAAACATGTTCAGAATGAGAAAAAGGAAGAAATGCTCCTGCTTATTTGTACCTAAGCAATCAATGAATCCTTTATTTTTTAAAGCATGAACTGTGGGAAACTGAATATGGCCTAATGCTTCTGCAAGGTCATGGTGGTCACTTGGAAGAGCATATAGGTCCCCTCTACATCCTCCCTTCAGGAAGATCTGATCTGTTTTGTTTTCCTTAAGAATGAAACCAGCATTAGTAAATAAACAGTGTGCATCATATTGTTTTGTAAGTTGCCTAACAGAAATTAGGTTTTTGGTCATGTTAGGCACCAACAAGACATCTGTAATGACTAAAATTTCATTGTTATGGGTGACATGAATATCTCCAATGCCCTGTAGGGGAAGTGCGCCCATTTCCAACAATTACATAAGGGGAACTCAATATGTGTGTAAATTATGCAAAAGTTTAGATTACCCGTCATGTGGTTGGTGGCACTTGTGTCCATCACCACTCAAAGTCTCAGAATCAGATTGTCTAGTGGTCAAGGCCGATAATGCTTGGGAAGGACCTCCTCTTTTGCCTTATTGTTCCACCAATAGATTTTGGAGATATGCCCTTGAACTCCACGTAAGTCACATGTTTCACCTTTATATTGATCTCTTTCGCCTCTCCGACATCCTTCCTAACACCTTCTTAGTCCGATCCGATGGTCCCGATGCCCTCTTGATTGTTGTGCTCAAACCTCTACCCGCAGAGTTGAACCTTGGTTGTGAATCACCTTTGTTGTTGCTTTTGTCCATAAAATGCTGTATGAGAGGTGTCTAAGTCTTTGCAAAGAAACCATGACCTTCTCTGATCCAAATTCTGTAGGTGACCTACTAATTCTTCATAGGTTGGCTTGTGCATGAGCATGGTTGTTGTGAAAGTCTCATATTGGGGACCTAAACTAGTTAACAGGAAGTAGACCTTTTCAAAGATCTCGGGATTGGCTTTCCAATGGCAAACAAGCTATCACACATTGTGCCCTTAAAGTATTGGACATGATCATTGATGGATTTTGACTCATCTTTCCTCATGTAGGTGACTTGTTGCGTCAAATTAAACTCTCTCTCTTGAGATTCCTGGGCAAAGGCACGTTTGAGGGCATCCCACACAGCTTTTGCAGAGTCCAATCCAATCACCGCACTTAATGATTCTTCTCGTTAGTGATCCGATCACCATGCTCTTAATAATCTGTCCCGCTTTCCATTTAGTGTATTCTGATTTGTGGTTGGTGCAAGAAGGGCATCTCAGATCGATTTGTGTCTCGATTTGGGGACAGATCATCCCGCTAGATGTCCTAGGACATCTTGGTCAGTCTGCAAAACGGTAGGGCTTGTTCACGCCATAAGGGGTAATTTCTGGATGAAAGTTTGAGAGATATGATGCTGTTGACATTGATTGAACAGACATGATTGTGAGATGTGGATTATGTGGTGATCAAACACCAATGAGCTCCGATACCATGTAGAAAAATTGAAGAAATAATGTGGAACTGAATTTTTCTTATTATTTTCCTTGATCACCTCTCGGCTTACAATGCTTAGTATTTATAGCAATTACAATGCTAAGCCCTATATTTCGAAAGAGACTAAAGAGATAATCTGATAATTAAATTTAAACATCTGATAATCTAATTAAACTTAAACATAACAAACTATCTTATCACTATATAAGAGATTGGGTGGCTTTCAAACTCTTGATCACCAAGTACTCGGTTTAAAAAAAACATGATCAAAACTCTTCCTTATCTCTCCAATATCCACCTTATCTCTCCTTGATCATAATTCAAAAAATGATTCGAGCCATCTATCTGTTGATTTGTTGTTAATTTGAATTGGTTGCTGTTAATTTGAATTTTCTTGTTTGCTGTTGCATGGTTTGCATGGCATGGCTTGCATGGCTCTTTAATAAGAAAATCCGGCCTGCAACCTCGCATAGCTTTCACAATCTTTACGGGACGCAGATCGATTAAAACCGTATCATTATTATCATCATTACATTAAAGTATCAATTACAGTAAATAATATCAGTTATAGTAGTTATTAGACACAATAACTAGTTTTAATGGTATAACAATTCAATATTTGTTCCCGTACAATGATTATTTTCAGACAAGTTGCATTCCTTATTTCTAGCAAGATATTTTCAGTATAAATAGCAGTACATATATTTAATTTCCAGTAGGCATAGCATTATTTTTAAATTAAATTTGTGAACTCTGGAGGCTTGGTCAGTAGCTTCCTTAGTTATCGATAGTAGGGCCAGTGATAATCTATCCAAAGCAGCTGTCAATGCTCCTATTGGGGTCGTCCGTGGCCATATGACCGAGAGGTCAATCATCATGGGAAACCGACACTTATTCGTTTCAATGGCATAGCAAAAAGCTCATACTTATGTCTTCAAGTTAAGCACAAAAGGAAAGGAAACAGATAACTCTAAGGCTTTGACTATTAGCGGCAAAGAATGTCACTCGGCACTCGCACTCGCACTCGGCACTCGGCAGTCAGCAACATGCCACATTCCTTGGCCACAGTTATCAAAGAGGTAATTCAGACTATTAAGCATGACACTATACCATAAGTTGCTCAACAGCTCTATCACAGAATTTCCAGATTTGTCCCCGTCCGAACTCCCATCAGGCCTACCCCCTCTTAGGCAAGTGTAGCATAGCATTGACTTCATACCGGGGGCCTCGTTGCCCAATCTGCCCCATTATCAGCTCAGTCCAACAGAGAACGACATATTACACCGGGAATTGTCGATCATTAATTTGATTTAAAAAAGGAGGGCTAAATTACAATTTTGGTCCTCTAACTAGACACGTTTTTCGATTTTGGTCCTGGTTTTTCTCCGGCGACAATTTTAAACCTGTAAGTGGTCTTTTTTTTGTAAAAATAGTCCTGAACGCCGGAAAGACCACTTATAGGACTAAAATTGGTATTTTCCGGCGACAATTTTAGTCCTCAGAATGGTCTTTCCGCGACAATTTTAGTCCTCGTAAGTGGTCTTTCCGGCGCTCAGACTATTTTTGCAAAAAAAAAGACCACTTACAGGACTAAAATTGTCGCCAGAGAAAAACCAGGACCAAAATAAAAAAAGTGTCTAGTTAGAGGACCAAAATTGTAATTTAGCCTGAGGGTTATGCGACCCAGATTGAGTCCTTGTGATATGCCGGCAATTCTAATCCCCAAGAAAGATGGTCATTGGCGGATGTGTATGGATAGTTGGGCTATCAACAAGATCACAATCAAGTATCGTTTTCCGATTCCGAGAGTGGAAGAGATGATGGATCATATACATGGGGCCACGGTGCTCACTGATGTGCCTAAATCTTACTTCGGTCCGTGGATCCTCATTCGGGTCTGACCGACCACCGACATTAGTGGATGAGGCCACCAGCCATTACTGTCCGCGAGCTCTCAAGTCAAATCAGGACCGCGAGCCTTCGGACCCATTCCAAGCCCTCAACCCTATGCGACGACAAAAGAGGATAAGGGGGCCGACACGCGATCTCATTTGATAAACGGGTCCGCCAGCGACCTCGATCCTATGTGGACTCCGCCGAGATATTCGATCCACTTACCATCTAGATATTTTAGTTTACTTAACGACTAAGTTTACTTAAGTGCTAAGCTTTCCCTCCTATAAATAGGAGGACTATGTAACTCATTAGGAGATCGGGTAAAATGATATAAAACACAAGGCAAAGCCGAATTGCCCCCGTCTTCTTCTCTTAGAATACACCACCGCTGAATCCATGGCCGCCACCGAGCGCCACCGAAAACACCACTTATATACACTTTTATAGCCTCATATCCTCAAGATGAACACTGCACAAGAAACTCGGTGTTTTACGCAACATCGCTTGGCTCTGCTACGGAAATCGACATATTTATCACTTTTCCAATGATCTTAATTTTTCCGGCGGCCTAAAATTTCCCATTTATTGGCTTTCCGCTAGGTGTTCTACAAGACCTCCTTCAGAATCTAATAGATCTTGATTCAGATCTAAAATTTTTCATAACAGAGCTCGAGGTCTTCATCAAATTGGAAGATTGAGAGGGGGAAGAATGCAAATTTGTCGCTTGAAGAAGTTCTACCGTGATTAAGAGAAAAGGCAAATAAAGGCGTGTTTTCCTTGAGCATCCAAATTGATGTGACCTCCAATTGGGTTTCATTTCATCTCACCGAGAAGATGACCGAGCCTAAGAAGCATCACCGCCCACCGGAGCCGCAAAGGCAAAGTGAGAAAATCAAGAGAAGAGAATGAGAGTAGTGCTCGCTTCAAAGGTCGCTGGTCGCTTTGCTTCGACGCCGACATCATTCGGTGTCGCTTCGTGTCGCCGCTACCGCCGCGAGCAAGGAGTGGAGGAGGAGCCGACGACGAAAGAGGGAGGCAAAGACCGGCCACCAAAATCCGAGTTCTCATCTACTAGATAGATGAAAGAGTCGACCGAGAAAAGAGCCGGAGTATCCGCTGACGCCTTTGCCGTGAGCCTCGAGAACCAAAGGATTTACGCCTCTCTTGTTGCCGCACCGCTATTTTGGAGGCCTGGGGTGGAATCGATTTAATTTGATACAAGCATTTTTCATGATATGGTATGCACTCCTTTTATTTGATACAAGCATTTTTCATCAACATGTTCCATGAATTTATGAGGAACGCTTGCCACCATCATGGATAAGTTTCTAATGGCATAATTGATAAATTCCCCCGAAAAAAAAAAAAAAAAATAACAAACAACAACTCAACAAATTCAAGTAGCTCTAAGCCCGACCTCGTCGGCCAAATTTAAGTCCGACTTATCGCCACTTCTAAGCTCGACTCGGTCGGCAAGCTCTAAGTCCAATTAAAGCTCGACCTCAACATTTATTTCAGACAAGTTACTCGCAATCTCAATCTTGTCCCAAACAAGGGGGCCACACATCGGAATTTTTTGATTCAGTTATCAAGTTCAAGTCAGACTTTATGTTCGATTATTTTTAGCGAGCTCGATATTTAGCGCCCTCGACCTCACCAAAAACAAGGGGGCCATATATCGGATTTTTCGATCAAGTCAAAAAGTGCAACAAAACAGGTCCCATTCGAGACAAGTATTATTATTCGCCCCAAGTATTTTCGGCGAGCTCACTTTAGCGCCTCAATCTCACCGAAACAAGGGGGTCAGACATCGCTTTTTCGATTCACCATCAGCTCAACAAAACAAGTAAGGTTTTCAATTAAATTATTTTTAGCAAGTTCGACGCTTTAACGCCCTCGACTCGCTAAAAACAAGGGGGCCCTATATATATTTATATATACATATATGATACGCCGGACTCAAATAGCGGACTCGAAAAAGATGAAATATTTCGAGCAAAAAATAAAGCAAACAATCGCTATAAGCTCCGTGACGTGACTCATTTATTACAAGCTATCTTATTATGAGCTATCTCGCTACAAGCTCGCCATCAACATGGATTTCTTTACAACAAAAGGCCCGCCGCTCCATGCACGGCATTCTAAGTCCAACAGAGCGTTGTTGGCAATTAAGTCCAACAGAGCGCTGTTGGCATCTAAGCTCGATATAACGACTATCGCGCGATCAAAGCCTGCTTTCGCTACAATGCACAAAGAAGTTACCGGTGGTTTCGATAACACCGTTCAAGCCCGATATAACGACTATCGGCGATCAAAGCCCGACAGAGCGTTGTCGGCGGCTAAGCCCGACAGAGCGTTGTCGGCGATCAAGCCCGATAAACAGTATCGGCACTCTAAGCCCGACGCCAGGTCGGCATCATATTTTGGAGTTCGCCCTCGAGCGAACCTTCTTATAAGCCCGACGCCAGGTCGGCATCATTTTTGGAGTTCGCCCTCGAGCGAACCTTCTTATAAACCCGACGCCAGGTCGGCATCATATTTGGAGTTCGCCCTCGAGCGAACCTTCTTATAAGCCCGACGCCAGTCGGCATCATATTTGAGTTCGCCGAGCGAACCTTCTTATAAGCCCGACGCCAGGTCGGCATCATATTTTGGAGTTCGCCGAGCGAACCTTTTATAAGCCCGACGCCAGGTCGGGCATCATATTTTGAGTTCGCCGAGCGAACATTTATAAGCCCGACGCCAGTCGGCATCATATTTTGGAGTTCGCCGAGCGAACATTTATAAGCCCGACGCCAGGTCGGCATCATATTTTGAGTTCGCCGAGCGAACATTTATAAGCCCGACGCCAGGTCGCATCATATTTTGGAGTTCGCCGAGCGAACATTTATAAGCCCGACGCCAGTCGGCATCATATTTTGGAGTTCGCCGAGCGAACCTTTCTGTAAGACCGACCTATATAGTCGGCATCATATTCGAACTCGCCGAGCGAGCATTTTATAAGCCCGACCTCACTGGCATCATATTTTTGAACTCGACTTCAAGCGAGTCCTCTACAAGACTAAAAGCTCTCAAGCCACCAAAGGCAAGGTCAATTCTTGCACAAGCTACAAGAAGCAAAATTCATCAAATACATGCAAGCAACGAAAATATCTACTCGTAGTACGGCACTTAGGCAAGGCTAACAGCGATCCGCCATAATAACGAGCCATCACAAGATTTCAAGGCAACGGATCCGCAAGCGCACTATTACTCCCGCCTAACATTTTGAGAAAATGATTAAGGCACGGAGTAGGGGCCATTGATGTGCCTAAATCTTACTTCGTCCGTGGATCTCATTCGGTCCGACCGACCACCGACATTAGTGGATGAGGCCACCACCATTATCGTCCGCGAGCTCTCAAGTCAAATCAGACCGCGAGCCTTCGACCCATTCCAAGCCCTCAACCCTATGCGACGACAAAAGAGGATAAGGGGGCCACACGCGATCTCATTTGATAAACGGGTCCGCCAAATGACTTCGATCCTATGTGGACTCCGCCGAGATATTCGATCCACTTACCATCTAGATATTTTAGTTTACTTAACGACTAAGTTTACTTAAGTTGTTAAGCTTTCCTCCTATAAATAGAGGGACTATGTAACTCATTAGGAGATCGGGTAAAATGATATAAAACACAAGGCAAAGCCGAATTGCCCCCGTCTTCTTCTCTTAGAATACACCACCGCCGGAATCCATGGCCGCCACCGAGCGCCACCGGAAAACACCACTTATATACACTTTTATAGCCTCATATCCTCAAGATGAACACTGTTACCGCAAACCTGGTGTTTTACTCAACATCACTCACCAAACTCGATTTGACGAGTGGGTATCATCTGATTCAAATTAAACCCGGGGTTGAATGGAAAACAAGCTTCAAGAAAAATTAAGGAGGGCCTTTATGAGTGGTTGGTCATGCCGTTTGGCATGTGTAATGCTCCAAGTACTTTTAATTATGAGGTTGATGATCTCGAAGGGCTAAATTGCAATTTTAGTCCTCTAACTGGACACGTTTTGCAATTTTGGTCATGGTTTTTCTCCGGCGACAATTTTAGTCCTGTAAGTGGTCTTTTTTTTTTTTGCAAAATAGTCCTGAACGCCGGAAAGACCACTTACAGACTAAAATTGGTCTTTTCTCAACAATTTTAGTCGACAATTTTAGTCCTGTAAGTGGTCTTTCCGGTGTTCGTGACTATTTTTGCAAAAACCACTTACAGTGACTAAAATTGTCGCCGGAGAAAAACCAGACCAAAATTGCAAAACGTGTCCAGCTAGAGGACTAAAATTGCAATTTAGCCATGATCAAGTGTTGAAGCCTTTTGTCAACAGGTTTGTCGCAAGATACTTCGATGCTATTTTGATTTACAATGCCACGGTTGAGGAACATTGGCAACATGTTCGGGCTGTTTTAGAAGCGTTACGGGAACATAAGTTGTACTTTTTAATAAAAATTTTATTTCATAGCAACGCAGACATGAAACTCACTAAGCCAAGCTTCTAGATGTTGTTGGGAAAAATTAAAGAGCAAAAAAAAAAAAAGTGAAAAACTAAAGATCGAAAATTTTCTTCTTCTTCGGAGTCCTAGCTATCTTCTGAGAGGGGGGTTAATTTTACTTTAGTGTGTTTGTCAGAAGTATAGCATATCGACCGAATGTTGGGGTAGTCTAGATTCATAAGTTGGAGCTCGGCCTGGATACATTCATTGATCTGTCTCGGGCATAGAAAGTATCTCGAAGGATTTTTTTGTGGTCAAACTTTTAGAATCCTGCATCACCTTACCAGCATTTTGGCCAAATTCCACTTTGTTGACCTTCAGCTCAGCAGTCTTCAATACAGATTGCATGCCATGGTCTTGACTCTTGCCATTAGCAGCAACTTTAAACAATTGATCCTTTTCAACCACCATAGGCCCTTTTTTAACCATTTGGCTTGCTACATCAACGATTTTTTTAGGGCCTTTACCAATATTTGAGTCCAATTTCCCGCTTCCTGACTTCTCTAAATTGTCCAACTTTTCTAAGACATCAACTTTTAACAATTCCGCAGCAAATTCGAGTTCAGCTGTTCCTTGTTGTTGCTGTACATCGGCAAGAATGTTTACAGCAACCGGCTCAATTGAACAATGAAATGCTCTTGTATTTTCAGCCGAATCAACAAGCTCCTCATTCATCTTGGCTGCCAATTGGGCTGCAGCAAGAGCAGGAGAGTTAGAAACTATAGTTAATTTCTCAAGTTCTACCTGTAGAGAGGGTGATATTGGGTGGAAATTTTCAGCAGTGAGAGCACTTTGCTGCTCAATCATTTTTGAATTTCCCTCTGCTTCTTCCTCTTGAACAGTTGCATTTTGCTTGACTAGGACTATAGATATCTCACTTACATCCATTTCTTTACTAGAGACCAATACCAGTGGTTCCTGCTCCTTCATACTTTGGGTCATTGTTGTATTAGGAGGCACCGAATCAGTGGCGCATGGATTTGTGCTAGAAACAACAGCTTCACTAATATTTTCACCTCTATTCTCCACTTTCTTTGCATTCCTATATATGAAATAAAGTATGATTTGAACTATCCCAAATAAGATTTCCAACACATTTGGAACCTGCATAGGTAATGCAAAATAATGCTGCCTAAGTATACAAATTATCTTATTATTTGCTTCATAAAATATTTAAGGGATTTAAGGGGTGCATGTATGTATGTGTGTGTCTATATATATATATATATATATATATATATATATGTATATAAATAGTTTTGTAACTTACTAAAATGAAAAGATCTCTATGGAAGAGTCCATAGAAAAACCACATAGCTGCATTAGCAGTGAGGAAAAGTGATGGAACAATTGACATAAACTCTACCCACTTTGTCTTTATATCTTTTATCTGCAAAATAAAAAATAAAAAGGCAAGAAACAACCAAAATGGGGTTAGGTCTAGTACTGGAATAGCACTGTAGTAAGCCTTTCAAGAAAGACGAGATATATTTTATCGTTTGTTCCAGATTCATGGAATGGAATAGAATCCTCTATTTTTCTTGGAGTGGTTTTTTTTCTTAGTTGAGGTTGAATTAGCATAGAAGAAAAAATATGAGAAATATTACCAAGTTTGCTAGCGAAGTAGTAAACACAGCAACATTGACGGTAGCACATATCCATCCGACCACCAGAATTCGGTTATTGTCATTAGCAAATAGCAAGGTAAATAGCAAAATTGCACCAAAACTTCCAATGTTTATTAACAATATTAGACCGGCAGTGACAATCTGCGAAGTTATCAAATGTTTTAGTTCATGTCTTTTTTTCTAGTTCATGTTTATTGTTTTAGTTATCAAACAACAAATAAACGTTACCTTAGTCCAGGTTGGGGCATAAAGAATATAGATGAAAAAGGTAAACCAATCCAATGGCACCCCCAAAAGCATTAATCAGTATAAGGATGGCCACAGCAAATTCCCTTAAAAAGGCGTAGTATATTAACAGACAAATATTGAAAAGCTCTATGATATAAGGCAGTGATAGATACCCAACAGAAGATTTCTTCTTGATAATGTGGTAAATTGTTGGCCTGCAGAAAAAAAAAAGTCATGCATATTTATGGTCTAAAACTTAAAATAATTTGTTGATGAGCTTATATCAAACTTACAACGGAACAAGAAAAACGAGGAATGATATGATATTTCCTGTACCAAAAGAATCAAAATTAGTGATACAATATTATACATTAGAGAAAAATTAAATATATTTATCTAGGTATGTGTGCTTGTAAGTAAACAGAAGGAGAATTGCAAACCTATAATGCCAAGTATAATGGCCAAATCACTGGTTAAGTAATCCATTCAAATAAATATATTAGTTGAACCGTTCTTCTCTATCTTGCACAGTGCAGTGAGAGTATTCTTTTTCACTATAAAGAAAAATGTAGAGAATTCTTTCTTGTGGTGTGGTGTATGTTTTTTTTTTGGAGGGCTATTGTTTGAAATTGGATTGTATATATAAGGAGGTAGTGTGATCGAAATGATGTCGTACAAGACAACACCTCTGAAAATGTATGTGAAGTGACATGGAAGTTACCAGCTCGTGAACATTTAATTTGGCATATTGATTTAGTTTTAACGCATAGTCAATTTTTACCATAGTTTCTGTGAACTACCATCTCTCCTAAAAGCTTAAGCTGATGGGGAGGTAGATAATTAACATTTTATATATTTATCTTCTGCTCTGATACCATAAAGAAAAACAGAATAGATCTGAAAGGTAGTTCTTTTTTTGATTGATTAAACAAATGGTAGAATACAACCAATATTTATAGTGAAACTCTAGTCTAAAAGATAAAGATAAACAAATATTAAAATGACTAAAGATAAACAAATATTAAAATGACTAAAGATAAACTAAACATTTAATTAAATTTAACTATTTGACTAATTGAATAATTTTATCATCAACTTTATCACTTATGTGACTTTATCTTCTAATATCCTCCCTCAAACGAGGCCGGGTTTCGAGGCTGAGTTTGTATTGGCATAATTTGGAGGGCATCTCCACTCCGACGGCTCTTTCGGAGTCCATAGTTGTGATTTGTGGAGGGCATCTCCACTCCGGTTGTTCTTCCGGAGTCCATAGTTGATATTTTGGAGGGCATCTCCACTCCGGATGCTTTTCCGGAGTCCATAGGTTGTTATGTTTTGGAGGGCATCTCCACTCCGGCTGTTCTTCCGGAGTCCATAGTTGTGATTTTGGAGGGCATCTCCACCCCAGCTGTTCTTCTAGAGTCCATAGTTGTGATTTTGGAGGGCATCTCCACCCCAGCTGTTCTTCTGGAGTCCATAGTTGTGATTTTCGGAGGGCATCTCCACTCCGGATGCTTTTCCGGAGTCCATAGGTTGTTGTGTTTTGGAGGGCATCTCCACTTCGGTTTTTCTTCCGAAGTCCGTAGTTGTGTTGTCATGGCCCTGGGTGCAAGCTTGATTCTGCCATTCTGGTTGAATGAATCTGATATCGGCCTCCAATTTTGACACTCATAGATCTCAGATATTTTTTTGTCACCTGGAAAACATTTATAGAATGGACGCCAAAAGATAAAATTGATGCTATATATGAGTGTTTGTTTATCTATTTAAATATAATAATTTAAACTCTAATAAACCATTTTTTTCTTCTTAAAAACTGTTTGGAAACCGGCTGAAATAAAAAAAAAAAAAAGGTTTAGGTTGTTTGACTGTGTGATCGATTTGAACTGGCTTCAAAAAAAAAAAAAAAAAACCATAGGGAAGGAATTTGCTGAACCAAATTGATGACTTCCCTGGACCAAAGTGATCACTTTGGAAATTTTTTTTTTTTTTTTTTTTTTTTTTTGTGGACACGAATTGCAACTAAGATGACTAAACAAATGCGTACTTTGATGAAATATTGGACACAGAAGCAGATGCTTATGATGACGGGAAATAAGAAATGAAAGATTAAAAGCGAAAGCTGATCGGCGAGGGCTCACCAACGTTAAGCATAAACCCGCCTTCGCCTCCGATACTATAAAGAAAAACAGAATAGATGATGAAAAAGGTAGCTTTTTTTTGATTGATTAAACAAATGGTAGAATACAACCAATATTTATAGTGAAACTCTAGTCTAAAAGATAAAGATAAACAAATATTAAAATGACTAAAGATAAACAAATATTAAAATGACTAAAGATAAACTAAACATTTAAATAAATTTAACTATTTGACTAATTGAATAATTTTATCATCAACTTTATCACTTATGTGACTTTATCTTCTAATAGTTTCAATATAATGGATGTACGCATCGGGAAACCGATCCTAATTTATAACTTTGCACTCTGTTAAGATATCTATACATATTAGCAAAATGCACATTATTTTCATTTACTTATAAGGTTGCACGTGTTTAGTAGAATTGATATTTTTAATATTAAAATAAGAATAAAAATATTGTTATAATTGCAATATTATTAAGTATTTGTTTAATTTAAAAAAAAAGATATGTTGAATAATGATAATTGTTAATGATTTATGCTATGCATTAAATCACATTTTTCAAAAACAAAAAATAAATCACAATTTTCATGTTACATTTATCGTTCTTTTTAAAATATGAAAATATGTGTAGATACAAAATCATTTATAAGACTTGTACTGAAAGATGTTTGTCTAGGTTTTCGTATACCTTTGGATAATTTGTATGTTTCTTCTAACGAAATAACATCATTAATTAGAATGTCTATAAAAAGTCACGTATGTAGTAAGTACATACTCCCTCCGTTCCTATTTATGTGTCGTTGTTGCAAAAAATATTTTTTTTATTTGTCGCACTTACATTTCCAAAACACTATTTAAATTTACCCTTTATTTATTAAGTGATGAGAGAGTAAAAACAACAATGCATTAATTATATTCAAATGGTGTTATTGTCGTTTTGATATTAAAGTCAAAGTATTAATTTATCTCCTTAATATCCGTGTTCTTGCTAAGTGCGACAATTAAATAGGGACGAAAAGAGTATTTGTTTATACTTTCATTCCATTGTGCGTGCAAATAGTCTTCGCTAAGAAAATTTATCATCGGTTAGATTTACTAACCATAAAGGTGAAGAATCATTGATTATGACATATGAGAACTAAGTAATGCAAGACACACATAGTTTACAAATTTTAAACTCGATAATGATGAATAAAAATACATTGTATTTTTGTTATAGAAATATGTTCAGTATTTTTTGAAGAACAAGGAACAATATATTATTAAGGAAAATCCGCCAAAGTAGCAAGAACTACATCATACGGGGAAGAGCTCCCTAAGAACGAGGGCCTAAAGCCACCACACCATGTCTAGCCAGTAGGTGTGCGGGGACATTCCCGGCACGCTACACAAACTGAAAGCAACAAGAAGTAAAAGAGTCTAAAGCAGAGATATAGTCTCGAGTAAGACAACCAAAAGCCGACAGATGCAAGATAAACAGTCACTCGAAAATCACCAACAGAAGGCCAAGCCGAACTTCCTCCACTATACCTCAATGAATCACACGCATCTCTAGAAGCTCCGGTGTATCGCCCGGATCAAAGTGAAAAGAAAAAGCCATCACTATAGACCCAACAGAATCTCTAAAAATCATGCCAATTCCCGAACCCGACTCTGCCACTGAAGCGTTTGTATTGCACTTCCAGAACTCGTGAGGCGGGGGACTCCAATCCTCAGGGTGGACCACCTCTGTAGTCACACCAGAAACAACACTCATCGCCTGGGAATATTCCAACGCAGCTGCAGTAGAAGCCGAAACAACACGAGAAGCATATATAGGCACACCATTGAAAACTGCACTACACCGCGCCTTTCAAAGATTCCATAAGATAGTACAAAAAATAGACTCCTGATCCTTGGTGAGTCGCTCAAGCAAGTCCCCAAAGAATTCCCGAAACCCAGATCAATGCCGATCTATTTGGCTCCCAAAAGGGGAGGCACCCCAAATTTCCCTAGCATAATCGCAATCGAACAAGACATGACAAATAGATTCCCTAGCATAATCCCAAAAGGGGAGGCACCCCAAATTTCCCTAGCATAATCACAATCGAACAAGACATGACGAATAGATTCCCGGTCCCTACCACAAGCCAAGCAAATACCATTCCCAAGCTGACGCTTAAGAAGATTCTTCTTGATCGGCAAACACTCCTACAAACATATTCAAAGGAAATGTTGGACACGTGGCGGCACCACTGATAACGGAAAAATTCACAGCTTATTTTTATAACTTTTCACCCGCTTCGATATCATTTTGAGCACTTTTGTATCATTTCGAGTCTTTAATTCCTAAGTTTCATAAAAATATATAAGTAGTAACTATTATGTAAAATATCGTGTTTTTAGAAGTTTTTATTAGTTTTGTACCGGTTTAGTAACCGGAGTGTCGTGGTCGGATTTACGCTTGGTATTTTGGTGGTTTATTGCGTAATTATAGGTTGACCGAAATCCCGAGTAACGACACGTTTGAGGCCTAAAAGAGGTGTTTTTAGGGATATAAGAGTGTGCCACAAGCTTAAAAGGTCAAGTGGATCAGTGGTTCGTAGTACCACTATCGAATTATATCTTCGACGAACAAATGGCCCATCAAAAACGCATTTTCTGAAGAAGTGTCCTTCATGAAAGTTGTAGATATTTGAAAGAGCTTTCCAACTCACTTTGAATCACGTCAATCGGATATCTACAACTCAAGTTATGGCCATTTTACTGAACTGCGATACTGTGTAGACGAATTTTGACAATTCGGATCAAGTGAGCAAAGATCCGGATCGATCCGGGACTTTTCAGATCGATCCGGACCGTATTTTGCAGCAGATCTTCATCAGATTTCTCATAGATACGGGGAGATATCCATAGATATGCATATATACACATATATATATATCTATATATACATATAATTCTCCTATATATACCCCCTCAATTGCATCAAAGAGAGTTTGAGTTGGGAGAGGGAATAGCTCTCTCTCTCTTCTCCATCTTCTCTTCTTCTCCATCTTCATCTTCTCCACTTTTTCTCTTCATCGTGATCATCATCATCATCATCAATTTTTGTTTGTTTTTGTTTTGATTTTTGTTGAGAGATATATATATATATATCTCTTTTCACCATCTCTTTCTTTCAACTTCCATGATCACCATCTTCAATTTTTTTTTCTTCATCACAACCATCATCTTCATCCATGATCATCATCATCAAGATCTTCATCTTGTTTTGTTTTTGTTTTGTTGATATATATAACTATATAGATCTCTTTTCCATCATTTTCCATCTTCTTCCATCTTCTTTTCATCTTTTGGGCTATATATAAGTAGATCTATATGTATATATATATATATATATATATATATATATATATATATATATATATATATATGTATATTTTTTATATAAATTAGCTAAAATACCGTTGTAATGGGATAATTATCAATAGTTTGTTGTTTTGAGCTTTTATTTACTTAACACATTTACTTTTTTTTCATTTTTACTTTTACGCATTTACTTACGCATTTACTTTTACGCACTTATATATATATTATATTTACTTTTACGCACTTATGTATATATATATATATGTAAATTATCTAGTACTTATATATATATAAATATTAATTACGATAGTATATACTATATATATGTATATGTATATATATGCTTTAATTTCCATTTCAGTATCATCATGAGTAGCTAAATCTACGTATAGTCGAATTATGTAAAAACGAGTAAAAACGCCCTAAAGGGGATTAAACGGGAGTTGTGTAGCGCGTAAAATAATGTTTTAATGAGTAATCCACGTCCTAAAACTTATCTGAACGTTTTTGAATTAAACTGATCATTTAGTTCACTGTCACACATATCGAACCTATAAATGTATTTTGCGGTGAGATGTGGGAAAAGGGGTTTTGGGATCGTTGCGTAGATTCGGCCTAGTTGTTAGGACCGTTTCCAATACAGAGGTTTCTCATCATTGTTCGAGCGACTCTAAGAGCGTAATCATGTTAGGTTAATCGGTTTTCTAAAGGGAAAATTAATTAACTTCACATAGGGTGTTGAGTGAGAGTTGTTCAGATCTTAACACCAGAATTAGGAGTTGGCACCCGTGGATGTCGTTAAAAATACTGTGGAAAGGTAGGTTGGTTAAAACACGCTCCATGTCAAGTCTTCCCTTAGGGGTAAAAATAACTCGTTGGATCATAATTCGCTATACCTTTTAGTCACTAGAACTACAATCGTTAGTTAAACTTTACTTTTGCATTAGTATAAAACACTCCACCTAAACTTTGATCACCTAGACTAAGTTCGACGTTCATTTTGGTACTCACAACCACATTTCTCTTGGGACGACCTCAGTACTCTCGTAGCTATCCTAGCAATCGACTCCAGTACTCTGCCAGCCAGAGTTAGTTTACCCACATTAAGTAGTCTTTATAAATGTATTTTTAGTGGGTGAATTTTTTCGCTCATCAAAATTGGCGCCGCTGTCGGGGACCAATATTTTAGTGGGTGTATTTTTCTCTCATCAAAATTGGCGCCGTTGCCGGGAAATGTGTGATATTGTTGTGATATCTTGTAAGTGAACCGAAGGCTTGGGCCTAGGTTTTATAAAATAAAAATAAAAAGCGAAAAAGAAAAAAAAAAAAATTTTATTGTTTTCTTGTTGTTTTCTCGAGATCTTGCAGATTGAGTTTAAATGGATAGATTTTTCAATCAAAACTACTCACACCTGAACAACAATATTCCTACCAACCACAGGCACCGGGACAATGTTATCATCAACGATTCGTGCCTCAACCTCAATATCAACAAAGAGAATAACCAGGGTTCTTGGTCCTATAATTGCCCAAATGCATACCAGACCAAAATTATGGTTATTCGAAAGCATGAGCCACGATATTATGAGGGTTATTCAACCCTGGTGCTTATCAGATTATGGTGTTCATACTCAAGATGTTGATAGCTTCAACCGTGATTCACCATCCGATCGATGTGCTGGAATGGCAAGAGGACTACTACTCACCTCCGATGAATCAAAGTCAAGATGATCGCTTTTCCCCATGCCACAAGAAGAATTCACCGACAACCAACAAATAGAGCACTAGAACGATTGAACCGTGAGTCCGCAAGAGCGATCGTTGGACATGCAGGGAGTTCAAGGTAAGTCACCGACTCGGCTTATAAGAAATCTTCAAGACAAGGTGGGGCAATTGATTGAATTAGTGAGGTATGTGAAAGAGGCAGAGACATGTGAGGTGGTTAAGGATGATGATGTTATCACTGAAGAAGTTCAGGTTGAGGATTCAGATTTGCAATAATGAGATTTCGAGTTGAGGATCGGGAGATTGATTGGCCATCTTTGGTAAAGCCACCGGAGAGTTGGTAAAAGTTGATATATCACCCCGGATTACTATCCACTCGCGTGAGGATAAATTTTCATGGTCCACCTTGTGTACTCCCGATGGATGAGCTTTATGGTGATTTTCAAAAGAAGATGGTTCGACAGTGATAAAAGAAGTTTCGACGGTTGGAGGGTAGCATCGAGAGCCAAACGAGGTACATTTCTAGACAATTTAATTTCGATGGTTCTCGCTTTGTTAATTTTTCTTAAGCTATTGATCTTCTTGAGTTCGGATTTTGGTTGATTGAGTCTGCATTAAAAGTCACCTGTCGAGCCAACGACGTTAAACAAAAGCGCCACCGGAGGCAGCCCGATAATAATAATAATTTGAATAAGACTAGTCTTAATGAAATGTAGAATCTATATGAAAGATGAACACAAAGCACAACCAAGTCTCGTGGATGAATGTTTGAATTTCATTAAGAGGAATGATTAGGTGGTTATCCGAAAATCCCGATGGAGAAAAAAAGATAAAAATTCAAATGTATCATTTCTTGGACTTAGGTTATTGAACCCTTGAGGATCTGGGGTATAAAAGACTCAATACTCTTTCACCACATTTCATTTTATGATCTAGTCTATTTCAAATTTCCTGGTCGTAGTATAGTGGTGAGTATTCCCGCTTTAATAAAACTATGTGTAATAAAAAATGAGTCTAGGAATAGTGGACTATGAATTGATGCTCTATGATACGTATATGCTTAGGTGTTTTGCTTTACCAAGATGGTTATTTTTCCATCTAAAGCTATTATATTGCCTATCGAATTTTCTGACATGACAGGGCCATTATCTCATTATTCCCATATCCCTGTTCAATATTTTGGCACGAGGACCATGTCCCGTGTTGGCTTTGTTTTGGTTGTTTTGGTACAGGGATTCGGGACGTGCTTTCTCATGGCTGTTACGGGATTCGATAGCACCTTTCTGCCAGATTTATCAGCTAAGTCTTTCTCTCTATCTCTGGGAATAATGCAAAATCTTAAGTGGGGGGTAGATTCGTGGTTGGTTTAGCAATGGCAGTAAGTGTTTAAACCCTTAGTTTTTGATTTTTTTCAAGCATTATTTAGTTGATTAAAATAATCTGTATAAGGTATATATTTCATAGATCTAAAGATGTAATGATCAATTTGATATGTATAACTAATTTGAACCGTAAGTGCATTTTAACCCTAAATTTATTTGTGTAACATGAATTCCTTCACATAAGCCTTTGATATTGAAGCGAAAATTTTAAATCGTACTCATTCAAGATTCTAGTGATTTATCCTAGAAATTGCAGTAACTTAGTACCTAACTTCTGAACATGTACTGTGAATATCTGAAGGTTTGAATGTGATAGAAAGAATGTCAAAATAAGATAAATTATATATATGTCGGTTGTAGCTACCAATGATTTGAGTGCGGTAGGGTGTTATCACGATACGTCCTATACCACTATGAGGATTAAAAGCTCCCGACTGCCTGATGATAGTAGTCCAGCTAGGGTGTTATCACGAAACATCCTATTGCTGGGAATGAGGGCATAAGCTACACATGTGAAAAAAAAAGGTTAGATACGTATTAATGTATTCGATCTCACCTCATGACGCTTGAAAGATAGTCGATTTTGGCAATGAGTTCGGATATGTTAGTGTCCTATGGAAAAAAAAAAAACAACAACAACAACTTAGTTATCTTCGACTATCCCCAAAGATAAACCGAATGATATGCTTTAGGGATTATCCTAATAAGTACACGGGAAGACTTTGTGTGGAGTCATTCACGCCTATACCTAGGAAAATCATTAGGACTGCCTGAATGGATATTTGTGCGTTGCTTGAATTATTCAAGAGAGGATAGTGGAAATTGAAAAGGCTTGTCACACACTCACTCACTATACATTTATATTGCGGTTAACGTGTAGTTATGATTCGAATGGTTGCATCATCTCGATTGTCATTCATATCTTATCTTCAGAATTTTCCTCATTCATTTTATTTTATCGCTTATTTTGTTCGAGGACGACCAAAAGCTAAGTGGGGGGTTGTGATAACGGAAAAATTCACGATTATTTTTATAACTTTTCACCCGTTTACGATATCATTTTGAGCACTTTTGTATCATTTCGAGTCTTTAATTCCTAAGTTTCATAAAAATATATAAGTAGTAACTATTATGTAAAATATCGTGTTTTTAGAAGTTTTTATTAGTTTTTGTACCGGTTTAGTAACCGGAGTGTCGTGTCGGATTTACGTTTGGTATTTTGGTGGTTTATTGCAGAATTATAGGTTGACCGAAATCCCGAGTAACGACACGTTTTGAGGCCTAAAAGAGGTGTTTTTAGGGATATAAGAGTGTGCCACAAGCTTAAAAGGTCAAGTGGATCAGTGGTTCGTAGTACCACTATCGAATTATATCTTCGACGAACAAATGGCCCATCAAAAACGCATTTTCTGAAGAAGTGTCCTTCATGAAAGTTGTAGATATTTGAAAGAGCTTTCCAACGCACTTTGAATCACGTCAATCGGATATCTACAACTCAAGTTATGGCCATTTTACTGAACTGCGATACTGTGTAGACGAATTTTGACAATTCGGATCAAGTGAACAGTACCCGGATCGATCCGGGACTTTTCAGGATCGATCCGGACCGTATTTTGCAGCAGATCTTCATCAGATTTCTCATAGATACGGGGAGATATCCATAGATATGCATATATACACATATATATATATCTATATATACATATAATTCTCCTATATATACCCCCTCAATTGCATCAAAGAGAGTTTGAGTTGGGAGAGGGAATAGCTCTCTTCTCTTCTCCATCTTCTCTTCTTCTCCATCTTCATCTTCTCCACTTTTTCTCTTCATCGTGATCATCATCATCATCATCAATTTTTGTTTGTTTTTGTTTTGATTTTTGTTGAGAGATATATATATACTAGTCATAAACCCGTGCATAATGCACGGAGAACATTTTATTTGAAAAGTCGAGTTGTGTATGTAGAAATATGTAGATATTGTAGTAATTTAAGAGCTATTTAAGTGAAACAAAAAAAATGGCATTAATGAAATATTTACAATGATATATATGTATGTAGGAATTTGTAGATGAAACCAAAAAAAAACATGAATGAAATATTTACAATGATCTGCAATGTAGGAATTTAAGTGAAACAAACAAAAAAAAAACATCACAAAAGAATGAGCCAATCACATGATCCCCTGTTTCATGTGCTCAATCTTCCTCTTTGCATCACACAATGCAACCTTCAAGTCCCGAATCTCCTCTCGTAGGGCTAAACACTCATCCTGCCACTTTTTCAGATCCATTGGCCCAAAGTGGTATTCTCTACCCCGATCATCAAGGGTTATGGAGATAAACAATCTCTAATGGTGTTGCTTCCCATATCGTAGAGGCATGGTCTTCCATCATCGGGTCCGTGAGGGTTCGAACATACTCCGGGTTGGCGTGTCTTCATGCTCGCGTTTGCTTCTACCCACGATTTTCATTTTCTTCTTGGGTCTTCCTCCTCTGGGTCCTCTTCTTCAGGGTGTACCACGGCTCGTAATCATCGTCTTCTACCACGATGACATCAACAGCATGAGATCTTTGTGGGGCTCTTCATTAGTAAGTTCCATAGAAGTTCCCGCTTGATCATGCTTCCACATTGGCCCGCTTATATTTGGGGGAAGGTCCCGACGCTCTCCCACCCTTTTCTTTGGTTTAGCTTGTCTTTGTTGAACCAATATTCATTAGGAGTTGCCATTTCTGAAAAAAATACAATATCCAAAAATGATATAAAAGCAAAGGTTATTATATAACTTTTTTTGATATAATTAACCCATTCTACAAATTAAAATGGTTGGGCTTATTTACTAATCATGTGAACCGAGTTTTATTCAAGCAAAAGAAGCTCACCCGACCCATTCCTCACCATATAAAATCCTCAACCCTAAAAATAACCATCCTCACCGCATTATCTCACTCTCACCCTCGCCTCTCCTCCCTCTCCTTCTCCTCTTCTTTCTCGAGTCGGATCGATCACAACCAAAACATACCGCCTCATTCATCACCGATTTTTCACTCAACCCGGTCCATATGCTTCAAATATCAAATAAAAAAATAAAATCTGTTCTTGCTCACGTATAAAAAGTCGTGGACGATCCGAATGGAGGAGTTTTAATTTGAAGAATCCATGCAAGTGAGGCCTATGAAGGAATCTCTCGAGGACGATGATGTCCATTTCCACAAATATCGTTACTCTTGAGGCCTATGATGACTCGATCCGAGGCCTATGATGTGTTTATCTACAAATCAAACTCGTCATACCTTAATCGGGCATCCGATGAATCGATCCGAGGCGTATGAACTCTATTTCTACAAATCAACTCGAATAACTTAATCGGGTAATATCTCTTTCATTTCGTTGTTAGCGATGAGGTTTAATCATCTGTATTTCCTCTTCTCGACTTTGTAGTATTTCGGTTTGTGTAAATTCAGTTTTATGTATACCATAATGAATCAAATCGATAAGGGGTGTTATATTGTTTTATTCAGTGAATGAATGACTGTGTTTTGGAAAAATTTATTAAATATGAATCGGCATTCTCAATATATTTGAAGGCTGTTAAAATGGTTTACTCATTAAAGTGAAAATTTACATAACCGTTATGTGAAGAAGAAGTGGTGAAAATTTTTACTTTTATGAAGGCTGTATATGTGCTGAGGGATTTATAAGTGATTGAGTAAATTTTAAAATTGAACGCAGTAGAGTGATGTTTTTAACATGGTATGAAATGTACATAAGTAAGATAAAAACAACATTAATAGTAATTGGGAGTAAAAAGTCGTGAACATAAAAGTACAGTTTGTGTTGACAGTTTGTGTTCACAGTTTCAAAAAAAATAATTGGTAGATTTTGAACTATTAATCAGTGGCAGACATGTTTTTTTACAGTCTTTGCTTAGGTAATTACATCCCAATGCATAATATGTGATTTGAAGCTGAGAATTGTGTTAATGTGAGAAATGATTAAGCATGTGTAAATCTGAATGTATGAATTAATTTGTGTACCTGGACTATTTACTGCAATTGAAGGTGTTTGGAATTAATTTGTGTAGCTAACAATCAAGTAGAATCTGCAAAATAGTTGGACACAAAAACTTATTAGGTGGAATTTTTCTGCAAATATGCTGTGTTATAAGCCATTGAACAACGCCAAAGTTCAGAAATGGAAAACATACCTGCACATGAATTATCAATCAAACATTTCATATTCGTATAATGGCATGTCTATTTCAAAAATCAAACATTTCATATTCAGTATAACGCCATATCAAGATTAAATATACCTTTACGAAATGGAAACATACCGCTTGCGTTTCAATCTTGGCTAATGACTGCAGTAAGATGTGCCTCTTGCCAATGAATGTTGTTGTAAATGTACCTGAAATGAGATACCGTTCATTGTTATTGAAATAAGTATTGAGATGTAGTTAAATTTTCCCTAACTTTCTGGAAATGAAATACATACCGCAAATTGTTGTTTGTGTTTAAACCTTTGTTTTTGTTGCGTGACAAGATGTACAATGATTGTTAATGCGAATGGAATGGAAAGGAAGGATGGAATGGAAAGGAAGGCAGAGGAATATTTCAAAAGTCTTGTGCTAAAGAAAGAGGATAGTTTGTGTTTTGTAGTGTGAGTGTGTTGGAGTTAAATGTGATTAGATGTTTGAGAATATAGGGAGATATATTCTTGTTTAGATTAGGGAGGACGGTTATTTGTAGTAATTGTGTAAATGATGTGTTTGTTCCTAAAAGGGGTGGCTACGTAGGCGGCCATTTTACTGATTCTGAGTTTTTTTTTTTATTAAAGAGTGTATAATTGAAGTTGTGGGAAGGTGGGAATAGTGATAGTGATGGTGGTAGTTATATTTTATTTTGTTGTTTAATTTTTTTCCATAATATTTTTTTGTTTTCCATAATATTTTTCCTTTTTTTTGACGTGGTGGGTTTTTTTTCCTTTTTTGGCGTTATTTTTTTTTATATAAAATATTGTTTTTTTTTTTTCGCATAATATTTTTTTGTTTCCATAATATTTTTCATTTCTTGACGTGGGCAGTTTTCATTTCCACACTTCTCCCACTATTCCCACTAGTCACGTTATAACTCCCACATTTGTTTTTTAATAAGATTTTTCTTTTTTTTTGTACCGGGTTATGGGGTAGGGAAAACGGTTTTTGCAGTGTAATTTCCGGGTCAATTAGCGGATAATTGGGTTAAAACCCTTCCTCTATATATATATAGTATAGATATCTCTTTTCACCATCTCTTTCTTTCAACTTCCATGATCACCATCTTCAATTTTTTTTCTTCATCGTCAACCATCATCTTCATCCATGATCATCATCATCAAGATCTTCATCTTGTTTTGTTTTTGTTTTGTTGATATATATAACTATATAGATCTCTTTTCCATCATTTTCCATCTTCTTCCATCTTCTTTTCATCTTTTGGGCTATATATAAGTAGATCTATATATATATATATATATATATATATATATATATATATATATATATATTTTTATATAAATTAGCTAAAATACCGTTGTAATGGGATAATTATCAATAGTTTGTTGTTTTCGCTTTTATTTACTTAACACATTTACTTTTTTTTCGCATTTACTTTTACGCATTTACTTACGCATTTACTTTTACGCACTTATATATATATTATATTTACTTTTACGCATTATGTATATATATATATATGTAAATTATCTAGTACTTATATATATATAAATATTAATTACGATAGTATATACTATATATATGTATATGTATATATATGCTTTAATTTCCATTTCAAGATCATCATGAGTAGCTAAATCTACGTATAGTCGAATTATGTAAAACGAGTAAAACGCATACAAAGGGGATTAAACGGGAGTTGTGTAGCGTAAAATAATGTTTTAATGAGTAATCCACGCCCTAAAACTTATCTCAACGCTTTTGAATTAAACTGATCATTTAGTTCATCATCACATATATCGAACCTATAAATGTATTTTATGGTGAGATGTGGGAAAAGGGGTTTTTGGGATCGCTATGTAGATTCGGCCTAGTTGTTAGGACCGTTTCCAATACTGAGGTTTCTCTCATCATTGTTCGAGCGACTCTGGCGTAATCATGTTAGGTTAATCGGTTTTCTAAAGGGAAAATTAATTAACTTCACATAGGGTGTTAGTGAGAGTTGTTCGGATCTTAACACCGTAATTAGGAGTTGGCACCCGTGGATGTCGTTAAAAATACCGTGGAAAGGTAGGTTGGTTAAAACACGCCCATGTCAAGTCTTCCTTAGGGGTAAAAATAACTCGTTGGATCATAATTCGGCTATACCTTTTAGTCACTAGAACTACAATCGTTAGTTAAACTTTACTTTTGCATTAGTATAAAACACTCCACCTAAACTTTGATCACCTAGACTAAGTTCGACGTTCATTTTGGTACTCAACCACATTTCTCTTGGGACGACCTCGTACTCTGTAGCTATCCTAGCAATCGACCGGTACTCTGCCCCAGAGAGTTAGTTTACCCACGATTCATGAGTCTTTATAAATGTATTTTTAGTGGGTGAATTTTTCGCTCATCAAAAAATTGGCGCCGTTGCCGGGGACCAATATTTTAGTGGGTGTATTTTTCTCTCATCAACCACCACCCGTCATACATCACGCCAAACCCTGACCGGACCAGCAGAGGAAGACCCAAGGCCAGCCGAGTACAATCCCCCATGCAAACCCAATGCTAAGAGATATCCAGATCGCATTATGTAGCACCTCTTCCGATCATAGTGTCAAATATGTTGATCCTGGTGAGAGGGGCCAGCTACTGGAGTCTGAAGGATAGCATCCACCTTCCAAGAGTGGAAAACCTACTAAATAGAGGAAAAGTTCCACTGCAGCCCATCAGCCGATAGCAAATCATGTACCAACATATTCGTCGATAGTGCACAAGATGAATGCGCAATGCTAAAAGTAGGCAGTCATGAAATCCATGCATCATACAAAACATATACCGAGCTCTCATCACCTATCCACCACCACGAAACTGCTAACAAGAGATCCCGTCCCACCATCAAACTCCTCTAAAGGAACAAGGGCCGACACCCCAGTCCTACAGCGATAACTGTCGTCCCCGGGTGCCATCTAGAATTAAGGACCCGACTGACTAGGCCCGTGGGACAAGACAACAAACGCCATGCCTGCTTCGCCAACAGTGCAAGATTAAAGAACTCCTAGTCGCGGAACCCAAGGCCTCCCAAATTTTTCGGTAGACAGCAAACCACCCAGTTCCGCAAGTGCAATCTCCGCTTAGTCTCAGAGTCCCCCCAGAAAAAGCCCTGAATATAGTGCTCCAATTCACAAACCAAAGTAACCGGCACTTTAAAACACTGTATGATGAATGTCGGTATTGCTTGTAGCATAGATTTAGTCATAACATCCTTGCCCGATGGCGATAAAAGCTTGTCTTTCCACCCAGACATTTTCTTCCATAGGCGCTCCCTAAGGAAATCAAACACTTGCCGCTTATTATGGCCCGTGGCAAATGGCATACCAAGGTACTTCCCTATCCCGTCACCAATGGGAATCTGTAAGAAATCTGAAATGTTCTCCCGATCCTCCTGCCGCACCCCCTACTAAAGTACAGGCTTGACTTATGAATGTTGATGGCCTGGCCTAACATAGCCCCATAATGCTCAAAAAGGTCCATCAAGGTTTCCAACGCCCTATCCATAACCTCAAAAAATAACATACTATCATCATTAAAAAGCAAATGCGATACCTGAACCTCTGCATGCGCCTAAAAATTAATTCCACGGAGGGAGCCCACCCTGATTGCCCTGTCCAACAAGGCTGTAAGCCCTTCTATGCAGATAATAAATAAAAAAAGGGAGAGAGGGTCCCCTTGTCGTATCCCTCGTGAAGGGACAATCCTTCGACCTGGCCGCCTATTCACCAGCACCTGATAAGAGACAGAGGTGACACATCGTCGAATCAAATCAATAAAGACCTGAGGAAATCGCATCTGATGCATGACACCCCAGAAATATTCCAATCTACCCCGTCGAAAGCTTTAGCCATATCGAGTTTGACATTCGCATGATTATGGCACCCCGGTACTCTTACCTTCATATAATGGAACACCTCAAAGGCCACAATCTCATTATCAGCTATTTGTCTGCCTGAGATAAACGCGCTCTGGTTGCCAGAAATGACATAAAAATCACCAGCTTGAGCCTGTTAACCACGACCCTGGAAAGGAGCTTATAAGCCGAGTTGCATAGGGCAATAGGGCGAAGATCAGTCACCCAAGTCGGGGAGGCGACCTTAGGAACAAGAGATATAGAGGTCGCACTCAGCGAGCCCGGATCCATACCATCATTCCACGCAGCCAAGAGAACCTGCAATACATCTGGACCAAATATATGCCAATATTTTTGCAAAATGATAACATGCATACCATTCAGACCTGGGGACCTCCGCCTAGGTAACTGCTTATGGGCGCGTATGATCTCCTCCTTCGTAAAAGGGGCATCAATCCGAGAGACCTGCAAATCAGATAGAGTCGAAAATTCCAACCCCTGAAAGTCCAAAGCCGGGGGATGTGTTGAGGTAAAGATGCATGTAGAATAATCCGAAACCACCCCCTCCAAGCCATCCTCGCTCAGAATCGCTTAACCCATAATATGGTTAGTAAATCTAACCGACGATAAATTTTCTTAGCGAAGACTATTTGCATGCACAATGGAATGAAAGTATAAACAAATACTCTTTTCGTCCCTATTTAATTGTCACCTAAGCAAGAACACACATATTAAGGAGATAAATTAATGCTTTGACTTTAATATCAAAACGACAATTACACAATTTGAATATAATTAATGCATTGTTGTTTTTACTCTCTCAGCACTTAATAAATAAGGGTAGATTTAGAACAGTTGTCTCGGATTTTATGCTAAACGAAATATAACAAGTAATAAAATAAATCCGGTTTACCCCAAGTGCAGGGATCGTAGTGTAATGATTAAAACCGTAGTCGAACTCACAAGGAATCGTTTTTGTCTAGTTTGATTAATTTTCCTAAAGTTGTCACGAGAAGTAAAAACGTCATATCCTAAACAATTTAAAGACTACAACTAAAATAACAAAACAAAATGAACTAGCAATGAAAACACTAAAGTTAAACTGGACAGAAGATTAAAAATCTAAAGCCAGCGAAGATAGTTGCGAACCGAATAACGAAAATAATTCTATTCTATAAACTAAATAAAAATTATAAAATTGCTATGGTGATTACAAATGATTTTTTTCAACAAATTTAACAACGAACAAGCAATGATCCACCGATCCCGCAACCCTCAATTTCTTCTCTAGATTGTTTAGTGATGATTTGATAAAAATTGTGATTCACCTATCGAAGGTATGAATTTCTAATATCTTAGAAAAATTCGCCTATCAATCTTTTCATCTCTCGATCCTAAAAGATCAACGCTTTTAACTAATCAAGGTGTGAAATTTGTCAATCTCATAATCTAGATCTTTAACCTAACGACTATCGTTATTAGATTAAAAATCTAATCTTGACTATGATGATCTTGGTTTAACAATTAATTCTCATCAATTATTAAACAATCAAATATGCAACACATTCATCAATTGAAATTGCACAACAATAAAAATCATAGAAAAGATACAATTTTATTAAACTCACAAGACAATCCAAATCCAAAACAAGATGTCTAAGAACGGTTTCACAAAGCTCATCCCAAATCATTTAAATTTCTAACCATCTTCAAACTCCAGACAAAAAAATAAATATAAAAGGAAACGAAATTTTTTTTCTTTTTTTTTTTTGGTGTGCTGCCGCCCCCCACCCCCCAGAATATGAAGCCAGCGAAGATATGATGCTCCCTCCCTTTTATTCTCTTTTTTTCTTTTTTGAAAACAAACAAAAAATCTAATCCCTAACCAAAATTTAAAAATAAAGATATAAGATAATCCCTATTTTTTATCCCTCTTTTAAATCTCCAAATAAATGTTGTTTTTACTCCTTCAGCTCGTTGACTCGTTCTACGATATGCTCATCATACCTACAACATAATAAAAACGTGCAAAGTGTAACATCACATATATAAATAGATAATTGCTAATAAAATCACGTAAATAACCCGACTTTGCACTCTAATACTTTCCAACTTCATTCTTTCAATAAATCCATTAAACACTTAATTTTCTATAAAAATTAATAAAATACTAAGGATATTGTTACGAAATAATGTAATATAAATCGTAAAAATCACCGTAAACAACAGTGCTTTTGGAAATGTAAGTGCGACTAATAAAAAAAATATTTTTGGCAACAACGACACTTAAATAGGAACGGAGGGAGTATATACTTACCATATACATGACTTTTTATAGACATTTTAATTATAATGTTTTTTCGTTAGAAGAAACTTACAAAATATCCAAAGATATACCGAAAACCTAGACAAACATCTTTCAATACAAGTCTGATAAATGGTTTTGTATCTAAACATGTTTTCATATTTAGAAGAACGATAAATGTAGTATGAAAAGTGGGATTTTTTTGTTTTTGAAAAATGTGATTTAATACGTAGCATAAATCATTAACAATTATCATTATTCAACATATATCATTTTTTTAGATTAAACAAATACTTAATAATATTGCAATTATAACCATATTGTTATTATTATTTTAGTATTAAGAATATCATTTCAACTAAACACATGCAACCTTATAAGAAAATGAAATTAACGTGCATTTTGCCAGTATCTTAACAGAGTGCAAAGTTATAAATTAGAATGGGTTTCTTAATGTGTACATTCATTATATTGAAACTATGGAAAAAATTAACTATGCGTACAAAACTAAACCAATATGCCAAATTAAACGTTCACAAGCTGGTAACAACCATGTTCACAGGCATTTTTCTTTGTACTGAAAAAAGAATACTCTCACTCTACTCTGCAAGACAGGGAAGAAGGGTTCAAGTAATATATTTATTTGAATGGTTTACTTAACTAGTGATTTGGCCATTATACTTGGCATTATAGGTTTGCAATTCTCCTTCTATTTACATACATGCATACATACCTAGATAAATATATTAATTTTTCTCTAATGTATAATATTGAATCACTAATTTTGACTTTTTTGGTACATGAAATATCATATCATTCCTCCTTTTTCTTGTTCCGCCATAAGTTTCATATAAGCTCATCAACTAATTATTTTAAGTTTTACACCATAAATATGCATGGCTTTTTTCTTCTACAGGCCAACAATTTACCACATTATCAAGAAGAAATCTTCTGTTGGTATCCATCACCGTCGTATATCACTGAGCTTTTCATTACTTGTCTGTTAATATACTGCGGCTTTTTAAGGGAATTTGTTGTGGTCATCCTTATACTGATCGATTAATGCTTTTGGGGGTGCCATTGGATTGGTTTACTTTTTCATCTATATTCTTTATGCCCCAACCCGGATTAAGGTAACATTTATTTATTGTTTGATAACTTAAACAATAAACATGAACTAGAAAAAAAGACACGAACTAAAACATTTGATAACTTTACAGATTGTCACTGCCGGTCTAATATTGTTAATAAACATTGGAAGTTTGGGTGCAATTTTGTTATTTACCTTGCTATTTGCTAATGACAATAACCGAATTCCGGTGGTCGGATTGAGGATATGAGATAGAACTAGATCATCTCGAGAATACGTAGAGGTCTTTCCTCATATGTCAGATCATCTCGAAGCAACCCTGGTTCTATCTTGACTGCAAAGCTCTGGATCAGACAAACACTTACGTAGCATAGAAACATGGAAAACATTGTGGACCTTGGATAGACTGGGAGGCAATTGTAGGCGATATGCCAACTCCCCGACCTTTGCTTGGATTTCAAAAGGGCCCACGTACCTCGTACTTGACTTTCCTCGCTGACCAAATCTCTTGACTCCCTTTGTTGGAGAGACTTTAAGGTACACCTTTTCACCAGCGTCAAACTGAAGTGGTCTCCGTTTCGAATCAGCCCAACTCTTCTGTCGATCCTGAGGTGCTGTTAAATTTTGTATCACAATGAAGATCTTATCAATGGTTTCTTGTACAAGTTGGGGTCCAAGAATTAATGTTTCTCCAACCTCGTCCCAATACAATGGTGAACGACATTTAGGTCCATAAAGTGCTTCGAATGGTGCCATGCCTATACTTGAGTGGTAACTGTTATTATACGCAAATTCTGCCAAGGTCAAATAGTCATTCCACCTTCCTTTACATTCAAGAACACAAGCTCGAAGCATATCTTCAAGCTTCTGAATCGTCTTTTCGGATTGATCATCCGTCTATGGATGAAAAGTTGTGCTTAGACTTAACTTCGTTCCCATCGCCTTCTGAAGACTCTCCCAGAAACGTGATGCAAACCTGGGATCTCTGTCGGAAATTATTGAAACTGGAACACCATGAAGACGAATTACTTCCTTGATATATAACTCTGCCAACTTATCCAAGGAAGTTGTACTCTTGATGGCCAAAAAGTGTGCAGACTTTGTCAAACGGTCAACTATTACCCAGATGGAGTCTAACCCTCCAATGACCTTTGGAAGGCCAGTAATAAAATCCATGGTTATGTGTTCCCATTTCCAAACTGGAATTTCCAATGGCTTAAGCAAACCTGTTGGACGTTGATGCTCAGCTTTAACTTGTTGACAAGCGGAACATTTTGCCACATACTCTGCTATGTCCCTTTTCATCATTCTCCACCAATAGTGGCCATTCAAGTCCTTATACATTTTGTTACTGCCCGGATGGATAGCAAAGCCTAGCTGATGAGCCTCATCCATAATATCTGTCTTAAGATCCAATACTTCAGGTACACATAAACGATTTCGATACCATAAAGATCCATCTGCTCTAATCTGCAAATCTGAATCACTTGTTACCTTTAACTTCTTTTTCTGAAGAAAATGGTCATTAACCTGTGCTTCTTTGATCCTGTCAATAAGTGTAGGGTGTGCCATCAATGATGCTATAAATGCTTCTGAACCATGTTTCACAACCTCAATTTGAAGACGATCAAAATCCGAGACTAACTGCTACTGAACTGATAAAACTGCAATTGTCTCAGACATTGACTTTCTACTCAATGCGTCCGCTACCAAATTTGCTTTTCCTGGATGATACTGGATCGATATATCATAATCCTTGATGTACTCTAACCAACGCCTTTGCCTCAAGTTCAATTCTTTCTGCGTGAAGATATATTTAAGACTTTGATGATCGGTAAATATCTCATGACACACCATAGAGATAGTGTCGCCAAATCTTTAAAGCAAAAATGACAGCAGCTACCTCAAGGTCATGTGTAGGATTATTTTTCTCATACGGCTTTAATTGTCATGATGCATAGGCAATTACTCTACTGTTCTGCATAAGAACACATCTAACACCCTGCTTCGTAGCATCACTATAAATCTCATAATCTACATCAGGGGTGGGTAATGTGAGGATAGGTGCTGACACCAATCTCCTCTTTAACTCTTGAAATGATTTTTCACAATCCTCATTCCAAAGAAATTTCATATTTTTTCGTGTCAACTTGTTTAAAGGTGCGGCCAGAAGAGAAAATCCATCAACAAACTTGCGGTAATAACCTGCTAATCCCAGAAAGCTTCGAACCTCTGAGACATTAGTTGGTCTTAACCAGTTAACAACGGCTTCAACTTTTGCAGGATCCTCTGAAATTCCATCCCCAGATATGACATGTCCAAGGAAAGCAACTTTATTCAACCAGAATTCGCACTTACTAAATTTTGCATAAAGTACTTTTTCTCTTAAAGTTTGAAGAACTATCATTAGATGATCTGCTTGCTCTTCCTCACTCTTTGAGTAAATGAGGATATCATCTATAAACACCACTACAAACTTATCAAGGTATGGACTGAAAACTCTGTTCATTAAGTCCATAAAAGCAGCTGGTTCATTAGGCAAACCAAATGGCATCACCACGAATTCACAATGCCTATATCTGGTTCGAAATGCACTCTTAGGTATATCCTCTTGTCGAATCGTTAACTGATGATACCCAGATCTTAGATCAATCTTGGAATAAACTCTTGATCCCTGAAGCTGGTCAAATAAATCATCTATTCGTGGCAGCGGGTACTTGTTCTTCACGGTGACCTTATTAAGCTCCCTATAGTCAATACACATCCGCAAGGTGCCATCTTTCTTCTTTACGAACAGAACTGAAGCCCCCCAAGGAGAGACACTTGGTCGAATGGTTCCTCTTTCCAGCATATCTTGCAATTGTTCTTTCAATTCTTTTAACTCAACCGGGGCCATTCGGTAAGGTTGCTTTGAAATTGGCGTTGCCCCTGGAACTAAATTAATTTCAAATTCTATCTCATGATCTGGCGTAGGTCCTGGCAGCTCCTCCGGAAAAACATCGTGAAATTCATTCACAACGGGAATATCCTCTAGCTTCACACCCTTCTTTTCTGAAGTCATAGCATACACCATGTAACCTACACATCCTTTTTTCAATGATTGCATGGCCTTGATAGATGAGACAACTGGCATTGAACTTTTACTTGGCAGATCCCCTTGGAAAACCATTACAGCCTCTTTCGGGCAACGAAAAGTAACTCTCTTTTGACGACAATCAAGATGAACATAATTACGTGACAACCAATCAATTCCCAAGATGATATCTAGGTCTAGGAAATCTAAAATCATAAAATCTGACATGAACTCCTTATCCCCGACCCGGAGTGAACAATTTTGAACAAGCTCATCAACCAAAACTGTCTTTCCTAGATGTGTAGATACTGACAAAGGTTTACATCTCTTACTCACACAACCTCCTAGCTTGCTATAAAAATTTTGAGACATAAAAGAATGTGAAGCACCAGTATCAAATAAAGCTTTTGCATGTAAATTATTTAATATAATGGTACTCATCACGATTGTTTCATCCTCAATCGCTCACAGTATCAACAAAGAAAACCCGTCTTTGCCGTGCAGAGAGTCGGCTTAGCATTGACTGGTCTATCTTTCTTCTGGTTTGGTGGTGGGGTAGCAGATGGTGCAGATATAACCTGCTGGCGTGATAGGCAATCTCGAACTATATGGCCAGGCTTACCGCACTTATAACATACTCCCTGGCCATACTTGCATTCACCCAAGTGATGGCGGTGACAATTCGAGCACTGAGGAAACTTTGACCGATCAACTGCTGGCTTCTTGCTTCCTGACGAAGCTGCTGAATTACCCTTTTGAGAAGCATCCCAGCTTCTCTTCACCCCTGATGAACCAACATGAGGTTGAGCCTTCTTAAGAACACTTTCTGCCTTGAGAGCACTTCAAAAATCACCTGATAAGAATCAAATTTGGCTCCAGCAAATGACACTGATATAGAATGGTTAAGTCCTGCTTCATACCTTTCCATCTTAGCTGCCTCATCTCTCATGATAGTAGGAACAAATTGAACTAACTCGGTGAACATAATAGTGTATTCCAGCACGGTCATACTTAACTGCTTCAAATTGTAAAACTCCCTTTGCTTTTGAGCCCGAATAGTCGATGGAAAATATGCTTGATCAAACAAGTCCTTGAACTTTGACCACTCTAGTGTCTGTCCATCCGCCATATAGGTAGCCTTGATAGTCTCAAACCAATTCTTTGCTCGATCAACAAGAAACCTTGCAGCAACATGGACCCTTTTCTCTTGAGGTACATCCATAGCCTCAAAAAATGTCTCCATTCTCTTCACCCATTTTTCTGCAGCCATCGGATCAGCCTTACCATCAAACTCTGGTGCTCTAGCCTGCTGCAACTTTAAAAACCAATTTGTCAGACCTTTGGGCTAAGGTTGTGGTTGAGGTTGCTGTTGCTGTTGCTGCTGAATGAAGGCGTAAAGAGCAGCGTTAAGAACTTCTGGCGGTACCGGGGCTACGACTGGTGGAACATTTTGATAGTCATCAACTAGAGGCGGCATGTTGCTGGCATGACTTTCGTTGGAGTTACTTCCTTGCGACATCTATACAAAAGCAGAAGGATCAAGACAAATGTGGAAATCAAACTTAAAATAAGGGTAGAAACGGAAACATAAAACAAACGGGTGCTCAATTGCAGATGCAGCCACTTCTTCTGATTGCCCAAGTAGAAGTAAAATTGTATGGCAGAATATGTAAACAAACATCACTAGTATCCCTGTTCCGGTCAGAAGAACGGTTGATATTTGTAGATAAAATTCCGAGCATTTCGTAGCTGAAAATCCAACAATTAATTAGAAATTAGATGAAAATTTCCTGAGTTATTAATTTCTCTATTCAGATCAGGCCCTTGATTTAGAGTGATTTGCACAAAACACCCCTAACTTTCGGTCAAAGTTGGGACTCGCCACTTATGTTTTGTCTTTGCAGTTTTGCCACTTAAGTTGTATCATTTTTGGCACCTATCACCCTTCCGTCAATTAGACGTCCAATTTGACGGAAAATAGAGAGCGCTTGACATACACGCTTGCCTGCTTTATTAATCTGGATTTTAAAAAACGGGATTATTTCTGGAATGCCACCATTCTGTGGTGTAAATGTGGAAATACCACTTCAGTGCAATTTTCACGATTTTTGTTCGCGATTTTCTTCCATTTTTTTCACAAATATGCACGATCTTAAGATACACAAATCCCCTAACCCCCTTCCCAATTAGGGTTTAGTTTGGTTCCAAAAACACCCAAAACGCGAAAAACGGAGTGGTATTTTAACAATTGAGTGGTAGCCCAACATTTGACTTGTCTCAATAGTGGTATTTTGACAAAGGTCCCCTTTAAAACATCCTGAATCAAAATTTATATGTACTTTATTTAAGAGCTCATCAACGCACTAATTATATCAACAGAAGGGGGTCAAGAATGCAGCAATTTTCTAACAAACATCTGACGCATACATTTTTTAGCTAGGTTCAAATATTTGAGAACTTGTTGTAGTAAATCAACAGCATGGACTAAGAATGCAACAATATCTACCAAACTTGTGAATGAGATACATCTACAAGTTCAAATATTTGGATCCTCTTCAATTAGATTAGACCTCACTAAACTGCTGAACAACTGAAGCTCTTTATCAACCAGGCCTATAAGCAACATTTACGTTGCGGGAAAGACTACGATAAAACAAACAGCACATGTATTCAGGCTTATTCGATGACTCGATGTTTAGGGGGCCGGATAGGATCCTCTCAAGTAACTTGAGAGGATATTCTCTCAAGTATGCATGATCCAACCACATACCACCAAAGTGTAAATTAACTTTTTCCAAAACTACGTAGTTTAATTCATTATATATAAAAACACTAACTTAAGGGTAAAGTTACTTGAGAGGATCTTGGTCCTTGTTTAGGATACTACAACACAGACACTTAAATTCATTAATCATACTTCTCAATACCAGTAAAAGTACTCTAATATCTAACCCTAAACCCCAAATTAACAGATTATAACACCTTTCTCTAAATCCATTCATAGACGACAAAAACAAAGACAAATTTACACTTTTTCTGCTACTTTTCTCACCGAAGTTTGGCTCCTCTCTGAACCCTCTATTCGACACGGCATGTTGATCCACAATGTGGTTTCCGGCTTCCACTATCGATTTCTTTCACTAATTTGTGGATTCCCGCACGATTTCACATTTAATTGGACCAAATTTCACATGGGCTTGAATTTTGCTCTCCGATTTGGTAAGATAAATGATTGGATTTATCTCTAAAGAATATTTGTTGCAAAAAAAATTAATAATAATAATAATAATAATAAAGTAGGCAAGCGTGTATGACAAGCACTCTATTTTCCGTCAAATTGGACGCCTAATTGACGGAAGGGTGATAAGTGCTAAAAAGGATATAACTTAAGTGGCAAAATTGCAAAAATAAAACATAAGTGGTGGAGCTTAAGCTCATAGCCTCATACCTTAAATTGTAACTACTGCGCCTATCACGCTTTCAACGAGAGGCCCCATTGCTCTCAATCCTCCCACCCACAACATTTCGTTTCTGAACTGAAAAAAAAAATAAAAAAAAGTGGTGAGTCCCAACTTTGACCGAAAGTTAAGGGTGTTTTACGTAAATTACTCCTTAATTAATTATTAGAAATTAAAATGATGAGGTTAATTTATTGAAAGAACAAAATTTGGGATTACCTTGATACAAAAAGCGATAAGCTGAACGCCATTGTTGCCAAGAGAAGAAGCATCAAACGTGAGATTACCGAGATGGAGGAAGAGGGGGATAAAAGAAGAGGGAAATTAGGTTTGAGGGAATTCTCCCTCCGAAACTTGCTTAGTTGGAGAGGGGAGAGTCAAAATTAGAGTAGGTGGTAGCCACATCATCAAATTTTATCGGAAAATGAGTCCAGTCAGCTTTTCCGGTTGAACAGGACTTTTGCAACGATTTAAAAAGATACCGGACTAAATTTCTCACCGGAGCAAAAACATGACGAAAATCGAACACGGGCAAAGTTATCGGACGAAAATTGCAATTTTCCCATGATTATTAAAAACTTTCACCAAATATATTCAACAACAAGAAAAACCAATCAAGTGTCAACATGGCATCGACACAACGGTAAATGCTATGGTCATTAACCTGGAAGTTGCAGGTTCCCCAGTAGAGACAAATGTGTGCGTGTGTATGCATCTTTCGTATCCTTAAAAAAAAGAAACAATCAAGTGGTCACCAAATTATTTCAAATCATAACAAGAGTTGATTCTAATAATATTCATTGTAAGATAGTATATCTTTTTCTTTTTTTGTTTTTGTTTTTTTAAGCCTTTAAAATTAAGGCTCCCTGTAAATCTATAGTGGCTACTCAAGTTGAAAGACACCACGTATATTTAGGTTGATTTATGTATGACACAATACTGATTTATGCTAATATTTATGACACCACAGTTACTTGTGACATTCCTATGTAAATATCGAATTTTCAAAAGTCGGTGCTAATTAAAACCGACCATTATCACCGTCCACAATTTATAAAATTTTCTATAAAGTGTTTTTTTTTTTTGTTTGAGTTAATCGGTGTTTAGGTATATTTTTGGGTGGGCTGGCTGCTGGAAGCCCGGAACTGAAGCATGGCCTTGGAGCATGGATCAAATGTATTGGGCTTGTAATTTAATTTTTTTTTAAATAGAAGTGAAATTTTGGCACACATAAATATCGAAGATCCGGAATCAATGTCTGGTTGCCTTATTTAGTGCCGGTCCTAGAACTAAACGTATTACTCGACTATTTTTTCCTTGAGAGCCCTAAAATTAGCATATCTAGGGGATGGTTAGGTCATGGCTTGATGGGTCTTTCCCAAAGGACGGTGAATGTCTAATGCTGATCATGGTTCGGCCATGTGTGGTTTCGATTCGGGTTTTACGATAGTTATTCGGGTTTGGTTGGCATATTTTACCCCAAACCGAACCCCAATGATGTTGAAACCAATGGTTTGGTTTAGGTTGGTTTCAGTTTGGATCCGATTTGGTTTCGGTTTTACAAGCCCAAGCTATCAAAAATATAAAGTAAAAACAAATTGAAGATTTTCAAAACCCCAATCCAAACCATATTGCCTCGACCGTAAGCTAATAAGCCACGGTTAGCAAAGAATAACAATGTACAACAAAGCTTAATTACTTAATAACATCATTGCACATAAAATATTAATTCAAAAGACGCTTAATAACATATAGTGTATGGATTAGCACTTGAAGAACATCTTTTACTCACATGAGCAAACATACTTCTAGTACCATTCTTGCTAGGATCACATAAATACTCTTTCAAATAGTACTTACAAAGTACTCTTGGTTTAGTAGGTGTAGACTTAGGACTGTCAATGACATGATCCCAAACCTCGGCTCTTCTCCTACCACCAACACGCCTACCACCAACACCCATGGCAGAATTTGGGCCAGCTTTTGGAGGACACCTCTTTGCTCTTTTTGGAAGAGGAGGGTTTTCATTTGACATGCGTTTTTTACCAATATGTGAATTATTAGCTTCTTGCAGTTCACCAGCTAGCATTTCAACACCCACTGAAACAAATTAGGGTTGAGTAATAATGAGTGTTTATATATGGTAGGTAATTCGTTCGATTTATTTTGGGTGGGTTATAATTAGGATAATCAAACCTGCACCATTTAAATTGGTTCGGTTCCAACCCAAACCGATTTGATTGGTTTTCTCTTGGCTTGATTTATTTCGGTTCGGTTCGGACTGGTTTACGGTTCGGATTGGTTTGTCGGTTTTTTTTCTCAGGCCTAAATGTCTATTGCACCTCTTCAAAATGGCTTCGAGAAGGGATAGAGTAATTAGCCAGATATGTTAATGCTCTCTTTTTTATTTTTTTATTTTATTTTTTCTCCCCGATATTTCAAAGGTACATCATCGCTATCTTTTTTAGATATGATGCGAAAATTTCTTAAGAACTTTATGGATGATCTTTGTGTATTTAGAGATTAATTCAACGGGGTCTCTCTCATAGTCTCATTCAGACACTTATTCAACTCACCCAACAAACTCGAAATACTCTTCGAGGATTCCTTGAACACTCTAGCTTTTGCAAATGATTCATCAAGATTTTTCGAAGGAGCCTTTTAAGAGCACGTCACTAAATTTTCAAGAAACACTTAAAATTAGACATGTATTAGGTGTCGTTATAGATGATAAATTTATTTAGATGCCCTTAAAGGTCCCTGTTTCGAAATTTGCAAAGTCGTTGGTCAGCTTCTTGTGAAAGATGGTTACAATATCCAAATCAACTATGCAACCATTGAATAAGAGTTGTTGGGGATTGTCCCAAGAGTTTGTTTGATCCTCATCACTATTTTTATTTTGTAGTTCTTTGTTTTAGTGTGCACTAATTTGCCCAACAAAGGTGTGAATAAAGCAAAGAAAAAGAGTAAAGACCACAATATATATTTCTTCTTGATAAAACAACATAAAATATTAATGGCTTCATGAGACCTTTCAAGAGCCAAACATAAACAACAAAAAAACAAGAAAACAAAAGCAGAAAAACATCGGTGTAGTACCTTCTTTCTTATAGGTCATACGTAGCTAACTGCAATGCATCACATAAGTATCAGAACCAACTATGGTTAAAAACCGAATGGATCTTGTATTGCTTTCTGTCTCTCTCTATCTCATTAAATCAACTGTTTGTTAAATCATGATGCAACATGATTGGGTGACGCTTAGATGTACGAGACAGAGTGAGAGACACAGAGGATACACGAGGAGATTATAGATTGTATTTGATGTTGATTGTAGTCCCTGGGGTGGTAGCAATATAACTGAACATTAATTCGACAACATAAAGCTCTCCGTGGTACAGGCGGTGCAGACATTGACTATTTGTGCTAACACAGCAACGTCATTCTTGCAATTTGTGGTGTCTGTGCAAAGATATAAGGGTCGTTCTTCCGCATACTTCGCCGTTCTTCCATATCGCCTCAGTGCTAGGACAGGGTTCCCCATTGACATCACGCTGCAAGCTCTAGCTGCACATGGACAGGGTTCCCCATTATTACAGGGTTCCCCATTGACATCCGTAATTATGATGTAGGATCTAGTGATTACTTAAAATGTTTTTAACGCCTAATTGGTGGCATGTGTGGCAGTAGTAATACCCTTCCTTAGGCGCAAAGCCACAAACCAATAATGCATTTTTTTTTCCTATTATTTGTTAAGGTGCTGCTACTACACAACCAGAGGCGGCTGCACCTTTAGGCCAAATGGGTCACACCTCGCTAAAAAAATATTACGCTTTCTAGTATTATATTACGTATATATACATATGTGGAATTGACCCGCTTATTTTTATATATTGATCCCTATTGACCCTTATTGAAGTAAAATATATAAGACTAAGTTTGGTAGTTACCAACTTACCAAATATGACAAATTTCCGATCCATATATCCTAAATTCCTGCAGCCGCCCCTGACCACAACGGTTATGTCATAACAGGTTATACAAAACACTTTTACACCCTTTGATCCATATAACCATAGAATAGTTTGGAAAGAGGCCAGGGAAAATTTTCTTTATATAGTAACAATGGTCTGAATCTGCACCACACGGTCTAATATTGGAATGAAAAACAATGGTCCAAATTGAGCCAAATATGATAACTTCTCAAACAGAGTTACCACACAAAAATCACCTTAGAAAGTAACAACCAATGGCGGATCCACATCCAATCCAATTAGTAGGAGGGGTTGCCAACTAAGATCCGTATAATTTTTCTTATTAAAATGATGTAGTTTTGTCACCAATGTTTCCGTAGATTTTCAAATTTGCTTTGATGCATACACCACACCAACCAAAAAAAAAAAAAAAAAAAAAAAAAAAAAAAGGAGTTGTGCTGATTGACATTTGGCTTTCTCCACATCAAAACAAATTATCACAGCCGTTTGATGAAATACAAAATGAGAAATGATGAATAGAGTACTTCCATCTTTGCTTATGTGTATGTCTGTATGATAATAGACATTAGTAAATCGTTGAATCCAAAGTTCCAAACCCAGTCTTCATTGTATTGTCATGTAAATCGTGGATTATACTTTAGTGGGACTGTTTATAAAAATTGTTTGTATATCTTTATACAGTTTCGTGAAGATGTATATTTAGGTTACTGAATCAAGAAGATATAAATTGTAAATGACGCTGCGTTTACGCTTTTTCTTGTTTGTTAAGAAAAGTCGATAGAAGTTATCAAACTTTCACACAGCACAACTGCAAGACATTACTTATAGTTAAAAATATGAGACTCAATACCACATCGTCAATTTAGTTATATGTTAGTCTTTGATACTCCTATAAATAAGGAGTTAGTCTTTTGTAGGTCACCGAGATTTAATATGTAATACTAACTCTATTGTCTATAGATCAATGCTTGGCATGATGTTGTATAGAGTTGACAACTTCTTAATCTAGTCGAGTTGACTCGATATTTTTTAAGGCTTGAACTTGACTTGAGGTATAAAAATACATGATCAAACTCGACTCGTTAAATTCTCGATATAATTTGACTCGGCTCGTAAATTTTGTTTATTTTTTTAAAAATTTGTTTTTTTATATATAAAATATGGCAAGATCAAGTTAGACTCGCTTAATACCCGATCAAATAATTATTTAATATAGTGAAGGATGCAGTTCTTAGATCTAAACGAAGTTAGATCTACGCAAATGGATGGATCACGATTTATATGACACAATTCATAATTAAAGGACTTAAGTACTACAAGGGGGTTTAAGATTATGTTACCAATAACGGGAAGAGTCGCTTTGATCTTCCGATGTGTTCTCCAAACGGGCGGTTGGTGGGACACCCTTCTTGATACACGAGTCTCCTTGATATGCAAACACCAAGAAAAACTCAAAGTTTTTCTTCTTCTAAAACCCAAAGATAAGAAAAAAACTAATTATTTCTCTCTTTTATTTGATGGTGGTCGAAATTTTCCTTATCATTAAGACTTGGGAGAACTCTCTTTATATAGGAGAGTAATCTCTTCCTCCCAAGATTAAATAATTAAGAGATAATTATTCCATTAATCCTTTATTCCAAATAAAAGATAAATAAAATGATTATCCCAAACAAATTAGGATAAATCATATTATTATCTAATATTCCATGAATTATCAATTAACAAATAAAAGATAAATCACATGTCAAATAATTATCCAAGAAAACTAATTTCTCTCTAATTAATAATGACATTTGCGCCACCTTTAGGGTTTTACTAAGCCCACATAAAATGCTCTTTATATGTGATTATATTATTTAAATTTCAACTAAATAATATACATGCATATCAATTAATTAAATTTCACCCAATTAATTATCAATGAGGCCCAAATAACAAGATTATTAGTCCAATTACGTGGCTACATCGGGACCACGGACTATAACCAAGTAGTTCTCCAATAATTAATTATTCGCCGAATGTAATAAGTACATTAATTATTAATTCCGGGATTACGCCACCATAAACCCGAAATCAACTCTACCGATTATAGATGTATACTTATACTCAACCCATGTAGTAAATAAGCGTCCATTGATATAATCACTACATACGGATTAACCTCTCCATAGATCGCCCATTTTGAGTGGGAAGTCTCCGTGAACCCAACTCGAATATCTTATCCTTATTTACCATTAACCCCTCGATGATCAATTAGCACACATATCTCGACTAGTAGCTAATTAGTCAAATGTGAACTCCGTGATCGATCACTTTCTTAGGGCTAACAAATAAGGGATCGTCTCTACTTCCCGCAGGAAGGAATGGATTCCATGTCCGCGAAAATCGTAACTACTCACTCATCCTGAGATATAGTGCCAATGAGAAGTGGCTTGGAACACATATTAAAGTGAACCGTAAATTCAACACATCAAACACTACCCCGGGACAAGCAAAGATCCTGTGATCACCTCAGATTAAGGTTGATCCATATATGATCATCTAATGATTTAATAAGATTCCTCGATTACGGAATTATACCGAGAAATTCGATTAAATCGGTCCAAATTCTATATGAATGCCATCATATATAAATGCCCCACGTAGTAATTCTCTCACCGATAAACGGATAAGACTATCACACCCTAAGGTGTTCGGCGCATTATTGGTGTTTTAATCAAGAGACCCTAAACTCGATTAAGTTCACCACGGATTAACAGCTTTAAGCATATCTCCATTAACTCAATCCTCACGTGTAATCCATACACCGAAAGTTAAGTGGTTACATACAGATATATACTTAGGGTTTGCAAAGAAGGTATTACTTACAAGCACAAAGCAAGTAATAAGGTGAGATAAATTTCACATATCCATTAAAAACAATTACACAAATTGTCTTTTCTAAGACTACACCTAACATATAGTTCGATCATGAGTTATTCAATTACTATATTTGAAACTCGAAATTAGCTTGGTTTCTTTTTCAAAAGAAAGAGGATTAGCTTGGTTCATTTGACGAGTAGCTCGACTCGATTAAAATTGAATCAAGTACTCAAAACTCCTGCAAAATAATATGAATAGGTCACGAGTAATCTCATTCACTTATAGCTCTACACCGGAAGTTGTCACATTGAACAACACAAATGCAGTCACCATAACTTTCCACCAAAATGATACATTTAACTCTATAATCACTACTAGTATTCAAGCATAGCAAATGTCTTACTATAATTTTACATTTTTGATTATGGTTTAAAACTCACGATGATGACAGTTTAAATCCAACTAAATCAATTATGTAAAAGTGTGTTGCACACTCAAGTTATATTGTAATTACTCAGAGACTATAACCTTAATATTGCTAGAAGTCAAAAAAAAAAAAAAAAAAAAAAAAAAAAAAAAAAAAAGAAATTGTCAACTACAATGTCTTCGTCATCTTTCATTAATTATTTTCTTTGATTATGATTATTACAAACTTTTACCAAATATACTCACACACACAAAAAAAAAAAAAAAAAAAACCAATCAAGTGGGGTCACCAATATATTTCAGATCATAACAAGAGTTTATTCTAATAATATTCATTGTAGAAATATTAATTTATTTTTTAAGCCTTTAAATTAAGCCTCCCAAGGAGTTAATGGTGCGCATGCTTCAGGGTCGGGTGGGACTGATGGAGTGTGGAGGCAATGTTAAGATGTTGATGTTCAACCACGTATCCAACATTTTCTTTGATGGTGCTTACATGATTTCTTACTTGTGGCACGTAATTTGTCTGGGCGAAATGCGAGGGTGGGTGCCAAGTATGTGGATTTGCAGATGAGTCTATGGCGCATTTCTTTTTGAGTATGAGCTGACGGCTAGGGTGTGGGAGAAGTCACCTTTGGGGGAGCTGATTCGTCCGGGTAGGGCAATGTATTTTTGGGCCTTTTTGTGTTTCTAGCTGAGCGTCTGTCGCAGGAGTTAGCGGAGCTGGTCTAGTTGATGTGACATATCTGGAAGGCGCGATGTAGTGCCATTTTTAATGGTAAGGCAGTATATGTGTCACGAGTTTGTTTCTCAGCTTTGGGTGCAGCACAGGAGTATTTACAGGCTGTGTAGGCATCTCGTCTCGTCCCTATAGGAGGGACTTTGAGGGATCATTGGGAGCTCCCGCCAGCAAAATGGTTAAATTAAATGCACCGTGGATGCATCCGCCTTGGATCATGCATCGAGAGTAGGCTTCTATTTCATGATCACGAGGTGCTATATCATGCGCCTTATTCATTCTCGCTTGGATTAGGTATATCGCTTTTTATTTTGGAGTCATGGCGCCTTTCTAGCTTTGGTGGAGGGTTAGTGTCTAGAGTCGACTCGGGCTGATTGTGGAAAACGATTGTCCTCGACTTGTGTTCAACGCTCATCGCATTGGGAGGACTTCTTCTCATTTGGATGTCTGCTGCAATATTGCTTTGTGGAGGTAGCAAAATTTACTTCAGTGCGTTTTTCTTTTGTTCAGCGTTCGGGAAATGTCTCTGAGCATTTGTTAGCAAGATTAGGTGTTATCTTTTGGGGTACATAACCCCCGAATGATGTTTCTACCACTGCTTTAGCGAATATGGTAGAATAAAATACTTTGGTTCCTCGAAAAAAAAAAAAAACAAATATGGCTCCCAGTAAATCTACTGGAGGCACTCAAGTTGAGATACATCACACATGTGCCGGTTGCTTTTTTTTAAATCTGATTTATACATATATCTATTGCATCACAGTTACTTGTGGCATACCATGTAAAGATCGATTTTTCAAAGGTTAATCTTAAAGTCGGCCCCGTCCACAATTTATAAAACTTTCTATAAAGATTTTTTTTGAGTTTATCGGTTTATATATATATACATATATATATGTGTTTTGGGCGGGGCGGCTGCTGGAAGCCCGGAGCTGAAGCCGGCCTTGAAGCATGGATCAAATGTATTGGGCTTGTATTTTTTTTATAAAATAGAATTGAAATTTCGGCACCCATAAATATCGAAGATCTAAAATCAATGTCTGGTTTGCCTTATTTATTACTGGTTCTGGACTAAACGTATTACTCACCTATTTTTTTTTTCCTTGAGAGCCCTAAAATTAGCATATCTAGGAGATGGTTAGGTCATGGCCTGATGGGTCTTTCCCAAAGGACGGTGCATGTATATTGCCCCCTTCAAATGGCTTGGGGAAGTGATAGAGTAATTAGCCGGATAGGTTAATGCTCTTTATCTTTCTTTTTCTTTTTTTTTCTCCCGACATTCAAAAGGTGCATGATCACTATCTTTTTTGGATATGAATTATTTTAGATCTTTATTGACAATGTTAGCGCATTTAGAGATTTATTCAACGAGTATCTCTCATAGTCTTCTTAGACACTTTTTCAACAATGTAAAGACAATAAAGATTGAAGTAAATAGTAAAACTCTCTCATCCAACAAACTTGAATACTCTTCGGGATTCCTTGAACACTCTAGCTTTTGCAAAAGATTCATCCAAGATTTTTCGAAAAAGACCTTTCAAGAGCACATCACTAAATTAACAAGAGAGACACCTAAAAATAGACATGTAATAGATTTAATGGGGTTCTCTTAATTAAAGGTCTTCTATTGCAAAATTTGCAAAGGCGCTCGGTCAGCTTCTTGTGAAAGATGATCCTAATATCCAGATCAACAATGCAACCACCGAAAAAGAGAAAAAGAGTTGTTTGCGATCGTCCCAAGAGTTATTTGATCCTCATCACTATTTTTATTTTGTAGTTTTTTTTTAGTGTACATTAATTTGCCCAACAAAGGTGTGAATAAAGCAAAGAAAAACAAGTAAAGAAATACACGATATATATTTCTTCTTGATAAAACAACGTACAACATTAAAGGCTTCATGAGACATTTCGAAAGCCAAACAAAAAACAACAACAACAACAACAACAAAAAACAAAAAAAATAAGAAACATAAAGAAAAACATTGGTGTAGCACCTTCTTTCTTATAGGTCATATATAGGTAACTGCAATGCATCGCATAAGTATCAGAACCAATTAACTATGGTTAAAAACCAAATAGACCTTGTATCGCTCTCCAGCCCTCTCTCTATCTCATTAATTAAACGTTCGTTAAATCATGACATGATTAGGTAACGCTTTGATTTCTGAGAGAGAGTGAGAGACACAGAAGATACGTGACGAGATTATAGATTGTATTTGATGTTGACTATAGTCCCTGGGGTGGTAGCAATATTACTGAACGATGTTTCAGACAACATAAAGCTCTCCGTGGTACAGGTGGTGCAGACATTGATTATTTGTGCTAAAACAGCAACGGCATTGTTGCAATTTGTGGTGTCTGAGCAAGATATAAGGGTCGCTTTTCCGCATAATTCGCCAAAATTCCATATCGCCTCGTGTGCCAGGACAGGGTTCCCCATTGACATCACGTTGCAAGCTTTAGCTGCACATAGAAAAAACTTTTAGCTCAACATTATACATTTGTAATGTTTCTCTTATTGGGTCTTAAGAAATTGGGGTCCTCATAAGTACTCGAGGTTGTTCTATTGTTTGGGGTTCTCGGTAGGACTCTACCAGATAGATTCTAGATGTGCCCTTACTACCATCTTTCATGGTGTGTGACATTTAGTTACGTCTGATAGTTGTCAAATGGGTTCCTTATTAGGGTTCAATCATATGATTCTGAAGGTGCTCCTACCGTCTGGGGTCATCGACATGACTTTACCAGATGATTCTAGAGGTACTCCTACTACCGTCTTTCATGGTGTGAAGCTTAATTATGTCTCATAGTCGTCAATTGGGGTCCTCGACAGGACTCTACCGGATGATTCTATAGGTGCCCCTACTACTGTCTCATGGAGTCTAGCTTAATTCTATCTATTAGCCGTCAATTGGTGTCCTCGTCAAGATTCTATCGATGATTCTAGAGGTGCCACTACCTTGTGAGGTCCTTGGCATGACTATCAAATGATTCTAGAGGAGTCCCTACCGCCTTTCACGGTGTAACTCTTAGTTTCGCCATATAGTTGTCTTTGATACCACCTCTATTCATCGCCACTTAGTTCTAATTAGTAGTCGCCTTTGATACCGCTCTAGAACTAATCTATAACGGCCTTCAGTATCCACTTAGCTTCATCGTTCTCTCTTGCTCTAAAATTGACTTACCAAATCCATTATGTCTCAACGTTATATGTGGCTACTGTTTCTCCTGTTTTTACAACATGCATTATTACAAGGGGTTACTATTTGCACCACACCCATTTATTCGTTCACCACTGTACATGTGCACCACAGTATAATCAACCTTTTGAATGTCGGTTCTGGAGCCATTATCCGACTTCCCGTATGTGCATTGTGAGAACCGACCATGGTAAAGTCGGTTCTTGCTCCAGAATCTATGAGAAGTCAGTTATTGACTCCAAAACCGATTTTCACAAGGTCGATTCTATTGTTGTGCACAACAACACAAGAAGAGTGGTGTACGAGTATAATGAGCTTGGTGCAAATAAATGCCTCATGTTACAAAATATCTATGATCAATAGAGTAATGATGCGTCAGTGTTACAATGTATACAGGCATCTTAAACAAATTGAGAACAAAACAAGGAATGTAAAGAAGATCCAATTTGACTAAGTAGAGCTTACTGATGGTTTTAGTAGTAGAAGTTGCAGTTCCATAATAATCAGATTGCCCAGATGCACCTAACATGAGGCTCCCAAATGTGCCTATGAATATGACCGCCACCACCATCATCATCTTCTCCATTGCAACCATTTTTCTTCACTTTAGAGGTTAATTGAGTAATTTGCTGATTTTTTGCACTGATACTGATGATTTTTCTTGGTTGTAAAAAGTACTCACCAATTCTCAACTTTTATAGGCTTCTAGGCCGGCTTTCCAACAGCAACTCGGAAACAACGAGTGATACAATACACTTTTATACCCGTAATTATGATGTAGGACCTAGTGATAAAAATGATGTTGACTTATCATAATCAATATTGCGAAAATGTTTTTAACACTCTGAATGGTTGTGGCAGTAGTATTACCCTTCCTTCAGCACAAAGCGTCAAACGATAATGCAATTTTTTTTTCTCTTATTTGTTAGGGTGATGCTACTACCACAACGGTTGTGTCATAACCGGTTACACAACACCTTTACACCCCTTGATCTATATAATAATCAATGAGTCATATATAATGGTTAATGATAAAAAAAAAGTGTTCGGTCACTCATTCGGACACAACCATTGTGATAGTAAAATTTTCATATTTGCTAATGAGTAATGACAGTTAGGAAACCATAGAATAGTCTGGAAAGAGGCCAGGGAAATTCTTCTTTTGTGACAATGGTTTTAATCTGCACCACACAGTCAAAATTTTCAATGAAAAACAGTGATCACACAAGAACCGCCCTAGAAAGTCACAACCAATGGCGAATCCACAACCAATCCAATTAGGGGGGCCTTTTTGGTGTAAACCTTTGATGACTCATCAAACTCCAATGGTAAAAAACCTATTGTAAAGCTTTATAAGATATTTTAAACCTCCCAATTAAGGTGCTCTAAATTTTTCTTATTAAAATGATGTTGTTTTATTACCAATGTTTCTAGTAGATTTTCGAAATTGCTCTGATGCATACACTAAAATAGTTGTGATGCGTAATCATGGTATAGGAGTCAAAATCAATGACACCAAAACTTCTGACAATTATATGATAATTAGTGATAAAAACACATTAAATTCACTTACATCAAGTTTAATTTTAATGCCAATAAGAAATCCAAAAAAAGTCGGAGAATTCTAATGTTATTAAGATGTAATCCAAAGAATGGTCGTGTTGTTTTGTTGACTAGTAGTACTATGTTTTTGAGGTAAACCGTGTCTTTTTGGGCTTTTATTGCTAATTGACATTTGGCTTTCTCCCCATCAAAACAAAGTATATATGATATATCACAGCCGTTTGATGAAATACAAAATGAGAAATGACGAATAGAGTGCATCCATCTTTGCTTATGTGTATGATAATAGACATTAGTAAATAGTAGAATCCAAACCAAAGGACCTTCACCGTTCCGTCAGGTAAATCGTGGGTTTTATTTCGGGAGAAATTAGTACAAGAGGCCGTGGATACCCTTCTTGATAATGGAATTCGCGGTCAACCAATGAAGGATAGTCATAATTAAATCGTGGGTTTTATTTCAGTGGGACAGTTTGCAAAGACTGTTTGTATATCTTTATAGATTTTCGTGAAGATGTATAACAAGGGTTATTAATCTGTGGTCTAGTTTGTAAAAGACACGTTTATGCATTTTTTATCAAGAAAAACTCGATAGAAGTTATCAAACTTTCACGCCTCAGCCCAAATGCATGACATTACTTATAGTAAAAATATGAGACACAATACCGCAACGTCAATTTAGTTATATGTAACCAAATAAGTTGGATCAAGTAGTAAGTGAGCTTGAGAATCACCAGGAGATCACCTGGTTCGATTCTCCTCTCGGCGTCATGTTGAAAGAGCTTTTGGTCGAGGTTTCCCAGTAAGAAATGACTTTGTAAAGACGACTTCGAACCGAACTCCGGATTAATCGGGACAGTTGGTCCTAGATCCCGGAGACTTTAAAAAGAAAAAAATAGATATATGTTAGTATTTGATACTCCTATAAATAAGGAGTTAGTCTTTTGTAGGTCACTGAGATTTAGTACGTAATACTAGCTTTATTGTATATAGAGTATAGAATATAGATCAATGTTGGGCACAATGCTGTATAGAGTTTTTTTTTTTTTTTGAAATACAATGCTGTATAGAGTTGACAACTTCTTAATCTAGTCTGGTTGACTCGATATTTCTTAAGGCTTAAACTTGACTCAAGCCATAAAAATGCATGATGAAACTCGATGCGTTAAATTCTTGATAAAACTTGACTCGACTCGTAAACATTGATATCTTTTCTTAATTCATTTTTTTATATAAAATATGGCAAGATCACGTTAGACTCGTTTAATAGCTAATCAAATAATTATTTATTATAGTTTGATCACAAGTTATTCAATTACTACATTTGAAACTCGAGATTAGCTTGGTTTTATTCTTAAAAAAATTAGTTTGGTTCATTATACGAGTAGCTCGACTCGATTGGATCAAGGTCATACTCCTGCAAAACTTAATAACATGAATAGGTCACGAGTAATCTCATTCACTCAAATGGAGCCCACCACAACTTCCGACCAAAAATGATACATTTAAAAACTCACTGTTAACATTAAAGCGCTTACCATTTTACTAAAACCAATTGTAGTTAATAAATGTGCTACTATATTTCTTTATGTATTCAAGAGTGTGAGAATCTCTCCCAACACCCCCTTCAAGTGTGGGTAATATGTCCCAACACTTGCACAATTTTTCATTCAAGAGTGTGGACAATCTCTTCCAACACCCCCCCTCAAGTGTAGGCATTATGTCCAACACTTGCACAATTTCCATTCAAAAGTCTGGGCAATCTCTCCCAACACCCCCTCAAGTGTGGCAATTTCTCCCAACACTTGCACAATTTTCATTCAAGAGTGCAAGCATCTCTCCACACCCTTCAAGTGCAAGGCGATATGTCCCAACACTTGCACAATTCCTTTTAAATAATGTTCCAACACTTGCACAATTTCTTTTTAAATAACATTACAATCAGGGTTCGATCTCGTAACATCTAGCTCTGCTACCATGTTAAGAACAAACGCTCACCATTCTACTAAAACCAATTGGTTGTGGTAAGGATGCTACCATATTTCCTTATACATTAAGAGTGTGGACAATCTGTCCCAAAAGAATAACATCCTTGAAAAATATGCTCCAAAAGTTAACATTGAAAAACTATGATCTATTCGGTTCTGCGTGGCTAATGCGTCGACACTGACATAGTTTTATAATATTAACTTTTAAAGCATATTTCAGATGTGTTATTCTTTTAAAGCATATTTTTTCAAGTTTTCTTAAATCCATCCGAATCAATTATATAAAATCTTGTTGTGTCACTCGTTATGTCAGAAAACTCATAGACCATATCTTTAATCGCAGAAGTCAACAACAAATAAAAAAATTGTCAACTACAATGTATTTGTCATATTTCCTTTGAATATCAGTCTCTGCTATCTTTCTCCAGATTTCTCTGCAAACACGCAATCTCTCTTCTCTTCTACTCTGCATCTCCCATGGGGGAAGTTTCCAATCCAATCTCCACCTCAATCCAGATACCCTTCATCGAATCTACAAACGGCGCCGTATTGGACAAGCACTTGACCAAACTCGAAAACTTGCTCAAACTTTTTGGGTTTTGCCAATACACTCTCATCAGCACAGTCATCTCATGGCTAGCTTTTATAGTGATTTCAATTGGGCTTCCGATATTTTCTATTAATTATTCGTATTGCTCGAATTGCGAACATTACGAGATCAAGAAGTTTGAGTATGGGATTCTGTTTTCTCAAGCTCTTGTTGCTGGGATTTCATTGTTTTGTATTTCGCGTAATTTGAGGAAGTATGGTGTGGGGAAGCTTCTGTTTGTGGATCGGTACCATGGGGATCTAGCTCAGTTTAGTGACTTGTATGTTCACAAGATTCAAGTAAGTGTTTTTTCAATCTTGACTCCTCTGTTTGTTGTAAGTTGTAACAAGATCAATTGTTGAGCTTATTACTGTTGCTTTTGCCACAACCAATCTGACATAACAAATAGTATATCTTTTAGACTTATGATACGGAATTCATTCGTCCATCTAGAACTATGATAATCAATGTTATCAATGTTGTATATGTATCAAGTGTTGCTCCTGTTACATCTTAACAAGCCCATCCGAATGAAATCCTTGCTCCGTCCTTGACCAGGCGGGTTGGCCCGACCCATGACCCAATGGGTCCATGAACTCAGGGGCGGACGCAGGTTGGTGAGTTAGGGGTCAGTGACCCAACTGTCGGAATTTTTTCTTATTGAAATGATATGGATTTTCTGTTAAAACATGTAACCAGGTGGATTTTTGAATTTTCTTTGGTGCCTCCAACAGAAAAAATTTCTTGATCCACTGTTATTCATATATCTGGTAACTTTAAGATGAGTTTAATTGTAACATTAGTCCTGTAATTTGACGTTACTCTTGTTTTGTTTTTTTTGGGTCCCGGTTGCAATTTTAGTCGAATAATTTGGAATGGATTTTGCAGTTTTAGTCTTCCGGTAGTGGAGTAGGCTATGTGGCAAAATTCTGACCGGGTTTTTCCGACGTGTCTTTCAAATTTGGACGGGCGGGGCGGGGCGGGGCGGTTTTCAATTTTGACGTGAAATTTGTAAATTTCATCTTTTAATCTGGACAAAAAGGATGTAATATATAAATTTTGCCACATGAATTTCGCATTATTTGCATTTATCCTGCCAAAATTGACTCGGGCTCCAGAGGACTGAAAGTAAAAAATAAATGAAAATTCTCTATGACGCCATTAGTGTCATCACACCAAATTTACGGTTGTGTCTCACGACAAAGACAATCGAATAATTCACAAGTTGATTTTACAGCGGAGAATCGACTTTCAGTGGTCGATTGCAAAATTCGAATTTAGAGAATCGACTTTCTGCCGGTGGTTTGTCTTCGGTGTGGTGTCATAGTAAAAACACCTTAGGTGCCATCATAGAGGCCATTTGCTTATATTTACAAGAAGAGGACTTGTGAAACACACTAGGCAAAAGGCATCTTTTGATGGCACCATGAACGTTAAATAACTAACTAGATTTCTTAAGTGTTCGATGAAATGTCTAAGAGAAGTTTTCATCTGGATCATTCTTTAACTTATGAGCTTAAGCTTTCCCACTCTTCCTTGATTTGTCCACCTTTAGATGTCTAATCCGAGTCGTGTCAAGTATTAAGCTTATCGATTTGAACTTATTTCAACTGGAATGAGTTATAACAACCATGGCTTTTTGCTTCTTTACTCTTTTGGTTGCGATTCAGGTCTTCTACCGCGTAATGGTCACATGGGTTCTGGTTTGCCTATTGCTTAAGACGGCCCGTGAAGTCATTCGTATAGTGTATCTACACGATATAAATTGGTTGCATTCTGCGATAATCATGGTCGTTTCGCTCGTGTCTTGGACTTACTCTACAATACTCTTTCTGTTTGGAACTGCTCTGTTCAATTTAGTGGGCAATCTGCAAGTGATACACTTTGAAAATTACGGGAAACTTCTGGAGAAGGATCTTGATGTATCTGTTTATATGGAAGAACATATGCGTTTGACGTCTAACCTCTCGAAAATAAGTCATCGGTTTCGAATATTTCTTCTTCTGGAGTTCTTAGTTGTTACTGCCTCTCAATTTGCTTCTCTACTTCAGACAACTGGGAATATTGGAATAATCAACTTCATTAATGCTGGCAATTTCGCGGTATGTTTCAGATTATGTGAATGGATCCGTATTTTACTAATTTGACTACAGATTCTACGACAGATGATTTTTAATGGATCTAAAACAATAATCTCTAGTAAATTTTACAAAGTTACATTGTTTTACAGTATCTTAAATCTTGATCATTCTGGGACGTTTTGCAGGCATTATCGATTCTTCAACTTGTCGGTATCGTGCTTTGTTTGAATGCAGCATCGAAGATATCGCACCGAGCTCAAGCTCTTGGATCGGTTGTGAGTCGATGGCACGTGCTAGTCACGTGCAACGGTAACAATGAGGGTAGTTTTTCTGGGATTTCAAACAGTGGTGGAAACTTGGAAATTCCTAATCAAATTAGCTCATTACCTATAAACTATTCAGAAAGTGATTTGGAATCTTTCTCTGAGTATATGCCTTTAACTGCAAATATACAAATCAACAATCAAACGACATCTTATCACAAAAGACAAGCCTTTGGTATGTATATAATTTGATATCCTGTGCTGTTATTGACTTTTTTTTCATTGATTTTTCAGTTTCTTCCAGCACCTTGAGGCCTGAAATTGAAAAGAAAACAAAAATTCCAAGTTACAGGACTGAAATTGCAACCGAAGCAAATAAACACGACTAATACGCTATTTATGTCAAGTCGCAGGATTGATTATGTTTTTTTTTCTTTTTCTTGTCAAAATCTAAACCCTGAGCTTTTTTTTTTTATAACTCTGTTGAGAAATTTCTCTATCAACGTTGTCTTCTTGCAGTTCAATACGTGCAGTCGAATACCGGTGGCTTCACAATATTCGGTTGGTTGGTTGATCGTATTCTCATAAACACAATCTTCTTTATTGAGCTCTCGCTCGTGTTCTTCGTGCTCGGGAAGACCATTACCATCACCACCAGATAAGCTCATATTGTGTGCTATTAATAATTCGAGTAATTGTGTATTAATTGGCTGCTCTTCTTTTATCACAGAGCAGCTAACTAATTAGATTCTGCAACTACTAATACTTGTGTAATAATGTAGTGAGACTGAAACAAAACACACAACCCCCCGCCCCCCCCCCCCCCCATCCACACACACATTTGTGTTATATGTGTGTGAACTTGGTGATTAAAAGGTGATTTGGCTAATTATGATTTTGTTTAATGTGTAATTTCATGGTGATTAATGCTCCTTTTTTTTGATGGAGCATGATAACCCAATAATACACTTGACATTTGTCACTTTATACATTGTAATAGACATTTTCCGGTGAATTTTTATGGGTACTTTACCTTAGTACGTGGTTTCTAGCACCAATCGAGGAAATCGTCGGGTATTAAATCGGGGGTCTCTTTACTTTTGTGACAATCTATTCAAGCTTCAAGAACACTGAAAACGATGTAACGGGGGGTGATTTGTTTGAGGTTTAGACTGGACCTGAGATATTGTATCTCAAACAGCCTATGTATCCTGTGTATTAATCAGGAATCAAGTCTTTCGTACTTCCTTAAACATTATTTATATAGTTGGGCTTATGCCCAAGGCCTGCGTGCAGTGGCGGATCTAGAAATTATATTAAACGAAGTCCGTAAATATTTTACAAAGTAAATAATTTTTTTCACAGGGTCCGAAATATTTTTCTATAGGTAAAATATAGAGTATTTTTATTTTTAACGGGATTCACGGATCCCATTTACTTCCATTTAGATCTGCCATTGCCTGCATGGGTGGACTTTGATTTCGTGTACCCTAAGGAATAGATAAACGCGGTTTAATCCCCGTAATTGTAGGAGATAATCACGTTGATTTAAATGACAGGATCAGAGCCTTTATGGCTTATGATTCTTTCCATGTTTATCAGATTTTGGTATGCACGTTGGCTAATCTGCTTAAGTCCCCCTTTTGCCGACATGTGGTGGACAAAAGTGCCTGCCGAGCTGACCCCCCGCCTAGGGTTCGGGTCGGAGCTCACGCCTTCGTATAGGCTAAGGTTGGGTCCTTGGCCTTTAGGATTCTTACTTCCTCTATCTGTATCTATTGCTAAGTTGATGTGGAGATGACACGTGGCGAGCTGATAGTCCGACCTCCGTTATTATTGTTTAGGAAAACATAATCAACGCATAAATGTTTTGTATTTGAATGCAATTATTGTACGATAATAATTATATATACGCTTGAATTTGATATGTCGTTGGTATATATCTTCATTCTTATATTCACATTATAGTGGTGATGACTGATGAGCCATGCATATGTACTTAAAAGTATTTTTGTCTAAAGGATTGTGGTTCACAAACACAGGGTGCATCGTGAGGGGGAGTTTGTAAGGAAACGGAAAGAAAAGAACAGAGAACAGGAAAGAAGAAGGAAAATTTAGAAGGTAAGACTAAGATTTTATTATCAATTTTCAGAATGTCTTTACAATATGGCTTTACAATCTTTTATATGTTAGGAAATCTACGCGGGAACGCAGCGGAATTTAAAATTTTGATTTCCTTTTACCCAAGATCGACTTCGTTTAAGCGATAAACAAACAAGTAGTAGACGGTGGTTCACTTTGGTTGATCTATAAGATCGACGCTTTGACCGTCTAAGGAGAGTAGTTCTGCATAGAGCCGCCCAGTGTTAGCCTCTACCGCTAGTCCACACGAACACCGCCGAATCCCACCATGGATTGCTTATTGGAAAACTCCGGTTCTTTACCCGCCTTTTTCCCTCTCTCCAACTCTCAATATGATGCTTTCTATTTTACACAAGAACTATTAGTTCTTGGAATTGTGATGTACTGAAAGAGCTTGACACCCACTTCCTTTTTATAGGAAAGTGGCGCCTAAAAGAGAGTAGAAAGGAAGAAAACCTTTCTCCAATAAAATAAGGAAAATATAATTGATTGATTTATCTCATTTATTATAATATCTCATATTAAATAAATCTAGGATTTTGTCGATATCTTATATTGAATATTCTCAAGATATTGTCAATATCTAATATTACTATCTTTATTTTATTACTATAAATCAATTCACATATATATATATCATATATATATAACACATATAAATCTATTAATACCCAAATAGTCAAACATGTCAACTTGAACAATGGCAATTTACGTGTGTCAATTACACACACAAACTTAGGCGCCATTTATATATATTGGATATATATATATTAATATTTAGTAATACTATTAATTAAATTACGCTTGTAATCCAAGTGTATCTTATACACTTTAAATGTGGCGCCTTTGACCAACAAATTGGCTTCCGAATATTCTTTAATTAATATAATACTATTAATATCTTGTATTTAATTTATTCATAATAAATAAATACCACCATATTAATTCTACCACTATAACCTTTATAGTCTAGATAAACTTTCCTTATTTGGTTATCATCTATAACCACATTTTGATCCGACTAGATGTTCATATGTGTGTGACCCGATAGGCTTCGAATATGTCGGCCGTAGACACAAAGTGCAAATTACGAAAATGCCCTTCATGCCTAACGATCACGGGATAGCGTCTCAGCAACACACCGTGACCCCAATCATCGGAAGAGTCAAATGCAATGACTACTACCTTTCATGTGAAACAGCCATCGTGTAACTTACAATCCTATCATTTGTAATAATATCCATACGGTCGTTAGTCGAGTGTCAAAACATCAACGACCGTATCTTATAATCTGGATATCATGCTCTCTCGAAGTAACTCGTTTACTCCCACTTTGCAAAGATTCACGAGAGCTAGACATTCCTTATAAGAAGGCCATTTCGGATATTCGATCCCAATCATGGATACGCGATTCCCCAGGCGACCAATCATGTATACTCCGCGTGCTTGATGATCATACCCAATCACTACCGCATGATCGCCCGTGGCTGGGAAACCTCAATAGTGTCAAAGCATGACAATCCACACCGTGATGCCATGAAGACTCGGTCCTAAGGATAATTACACAACCGCCACATAGTGTGACACTTATCCGTGTAAGTGGGTCGATCCTAACGTCGCATTCTCTAATACACGTCCACGTACAGTCCAAGTGTCTCTACACTTCGATAGACGAGATCTATCCCTGCCCTAAAGACAGAAGACATCTAATACGTGCTAGTCTGTTTATACTATCAATGTCCTGTTTAATAGTACATCAGCCTAGAGACATTTAAGTATCAAACTTATAAAAGTGATTAGAGATCTCATCAACCATAATCGCCTATCATGGTTTCTCTACCACAGTTTAATACTAAGGACGTTATCATATAACAATTCATAATTGGTTCTTTAAAAGAACATATATATGACAACATAAAAGCCATTTAATATATGTATAAACATAAAGAAATAGTAGAAATGATCCGACCCGGTCGGATCCGGTCCAACCCGATTGGGTTTAGGACACTATTTCAACAATCTCCCACTTGGCCTAAAACCAATCACTCGTACACACGAGACCAAGTTGAAACACAAGAATCTCATGCAATACTCGCAACCAGCCCTATCCATAAACGGATCACTATCCGTGGGGACTCAGACTATCTTCACAACATGTTCCAAATGACCAAGTCAAAGGAACCGCCTTAACACACACACGAATCTCTGACGAGACCCTGGTCCTTGCTTCAAGCAATAAATCCACTTACTATATCATTTATATAAAAGGTGGAAGAACCGTACAAGGTTCGGGAATGAACCTTCTGTAGATCCATGTATCGCTCCCACTGCTAGCTACAAAGGCACTACTTGTGTTTTGGCCTGATTGTAGAATTTACAAATGACCCATAGGCTAGAACATTTCCAACTCAACTGTATCACTTAATCAAAGTGACTGCAAACCTGCATCAGTAGCTCCCACTCGCCTTCAGTAAGACTCGGGATATACGTGCCTGTATATCTACGTTTATTTAATTCCAAGTTTTAATAAACTAGAAACTTTCCTTAACTTGTTTAAGGATATTCTCGACATTTACCGATTTACTTTCATACTTGCTCATGACTATTCATGGACTATGAACATCCGGCATTACACATAAGATGGTTCCTATCGCAGATGCGAAGGAAACCTTTCATAAGCATCATCTTTCACCTTATCTTTGGGACCAACGTCCTAACATAGATAGATCTCGCGATCTATGCTAAACTTCTTTTAGCATCACATCTATATAGGTAAACTATAATCTAACAATGATAAAATCTATCGCTATAGATTCTCATTTCTAAAAATAAGAACTGCTAATCCAAGTGCTTTCGTAAAGATCTTGAATTACCAAACATTAATTGACTGCGACATGGGGAGATGATTAATGAGAGAGATATCCAATACCTTACTCAAAAATAGTAATGCACTCCCACTATCCATCTTGCACATTGGGCATATCCTTCTTTTGACTAAATCAAACTCCTTTGATTATCAAACAAAGAAATCGTCTAGAGAAACTTGGTTGAGTCCATAGATGGATCTCATGGGCTTACATATCATGTTATTGTCTATGAACATCGAGCTTTCTGCCCCTTCAACACTATCATATAGTCATGATACGAAGTTACAACAAGCATAATCTGAATAGAACTGGGCTCAGCCTTACAGGGACATTCCCTCTAGGTAAGTGTTCAGGGTCAAATTATAGTGATTTTTATATATATTTTATGAATCAATTTCCCCCATATATGGATTATTTTCATAGATATCGGGCCTTATAGTCAAATATTGAGTAAATGAGGTTTTTAATGATTAAATATGAAAACATATCGATTTAAGGGTTAATTTGTGATTTTATATTATTTTGGAATTGTGTTATGTTTTGGTATGTTTTGATATTTGTAGATACCCAATTAATGGTGGAAAAGATGATCCTAAAAGGCTAAATTTCGAGATTGAAGAGGATCAATTAAAGATATGGAAGATTAAAAGAGATAAGGAAAGAAATAATTGAAGATAAAGATGGGAAAATCACAAAATTCGATCCCAGCGTATATGGACGGGCGTCTGAAAGGGTAAATCAAGCGTCGAGTGAAGAATTGGATCGAGAGTTTGGACGGGAAGCGAACGAAGCGTCACACTAGCGTCGAGAAAGTGGACGGGCGTCCGACTTTCCAAACGAAGTCCGTAGCGCGCATTCAAAGAGAACCGACCTAATTATCAGAAAGCGACCGACTTACTCAATCTATAAATACAACAGCTGCGCCAACCCTAATTCATATAATTCAATACACGAAATTTCTCATACACTTTGAAGAGAGCTCAGCCGCTGTTTTGAGAGTCAAGGCCGGTCACCCGAGCCTTGTGCTCGGGTGAACCGAGGTTAGATTAGGAGTAGATGTAGCTTTTCTTTTCGTTTCCATGGTGTTTCAACCATTGTTCAAGACTATGTGAGTTTGATTTTCAATTTATTCAATTCCAGTTTTTCTTCATGATTGTGATTTATTTTGTATCTTTCCTTGCGTTTTGTATGCCATGAGAATAGAATCGAAAGATTTAGTTTTCTATCGATGTTTACAATACGGAAGTTGCGTAACGTTAGATCACCATAGAAAGATAGGATTTTTAATCGTTAATGATGACAAGTTAATCGATTAATTATCTAGGTTGTTAGATTCCAAAATACGAGAGTTAACCTGAATCTACACCGAGTTTTGTATTGAAAATCAGTTTCAACTTACGAGAGAGTAGAGATTGATGAATTGGATTTACTAAGGAATTAGGAATCCGTAGCTTGAGAATAAATTCACTAAGGAATTAGGGGTTTATGTCTCGTGAAAAGGTGAAACCACAAATCAAATTAGAATCATGAGATTAACTAGGATTGAGATCACATAGGTTTGTATATTGGTTGTTTGATCCCATGTCTTTAGATTAGATTGTTTATTTTATTCCTTAGGTTAGATTATTTGAATTATTTTCTGTTTTTACGTTTTGTCTTCCGTTTCTTGAGTAGCAATTGAGAGAATTAGTGAGATTAGATCCTTCATCCCTATTCCCGAGGATCGATACCGTGCTTATCCAACTTTACTAGCAACTACCCGGTATTCGGCCGTTTAGAGGTAGTTTTGCATGGTAGTATAGGTTTATAAATTTTCTTTTGTTTTAATGATGCAAAATCTCCCCAACAAAAGTGGCGCCGTTGCCGGGGAATAGGTGTCATGTTGAATCTGATCTTGTTATTTTTCGATTTTGTTACAATCTATTTTTTTTCAATAAAAGTAGCGTTTAATAGATTGAGAGTTTTTATTTTTCCGTGTTTCGATGACCGTAGGTTAAGAATGTGCAAAAGTTTTTACTCAATTTGTGAAACGTGAAGTTGTATCTAATCTAACCTCTCGTGCTATATTATGATGTGGTCTTTGGGATGATATTGTGTATACAAAGCATCTTGAGTATTTAGGGTTGCTGTGTTTTCCAGCTTTTCTGTGTTTTTTTTCGATGTTTGGACGAGCGTCCATGGTACGTGAACCCCGTCCGCATCTACGTCGCGGTGAACGAGCGTTTGGAATTGTTGGGCGTTCGTCCGTTCCAGAACTTTCAATCCTGATCTAATTTTGAGGAATCGACGGGCGTCGATATTCGAACGCCCGTCCAGGTGTTTTCAAGGGCAAACGAGCGTTTGTTTGTTGAACGCTCGTCCAGGGCTACAATTTCCATTGAACGCCTGTCTGTTGTCTTTGAAACGCCGCTTCGAGTTCCCAGTTTTTCTTGATTTTGTTTTTAATGCTTTTATTTAGTATGGATTGCTGTCATTAGAGCTTCTGTGGCTAATTTCTTTTTACGTAGATGTCCTGAACTTATATGTTTTTACCTTTCCATCTATGAATCCATGTTAGATAATTGATCAATTCCTTATATATGATTCATCTAGGCATGTTATAGTGACTGTCGGTTCTCGTAAGCTATAACTGTTCTTATAGTTAATTAGTAGCTAATGTCGGTTCCCGTATGCTACATATCGTTATGATGAATCTTTTAAGCTTTGAGACTTATGTGCTTCCTTGTTGTTTTTGTAACTCATATGGGTAGCTACTGTCGGTTTTCCGTATGCTACGTCCAGTCCATATGAGTTATATCTGTTTGGTATAGCTAACTGTTGGTTTCCATAATGCTATCACCTTTGATAAGTCTTAAGGCGCGTCGGCACTAGTGGCGACAGACTGCCGCTTATCGTAACTTGTCATTATGTGGTAGACGTTTATATATATGTCGTGTTGCATATAGTGGGCTAGTTTTCTTTCTTTTATTTTATTTTCTTTTTGCATGTCATATAAATGCATTTCATTTAGTTGCATTTCATATAGTTGCATTGTTTTTCTATTTTTCCTTTTATTTTTCTTAAGTGTGGTCACTGTCGGTTCCCGTAACACCACATCATTTTTTTTTCTTTTATTTTTTCTTTTTGAGTGTAGTTAACTGTCGGTTTCCGTAATACTACCTCGTTTTTTTTAGTATGGCTACTGTTGGTTTTCCATATGCCATAATTATTTTATTTTCTTTATTTTATTTTATTTTTCGTAAGTAATGGCTTTGTTTGCCGCACGCTACCGCTTTTATTTTATTTCCTTTATTTTCTTTATTTTATTTTTGTTCAGTACTAGCCGTAGTCATCTTTGTAGGGTTGTTTCGCACCGACTGCGCCTGTTGAGCGAGTCAATGAAAGTTTTTTTTTGGATTGTCATGTCATGTAATTTGCATTTTCATATAGTTGCACCTAGCCTACGAGTTTGTGATATTTTCATGTATATGTATTCCATCTTTATTTGAGCATAATTTGAATATCTCTATAAATTCTTTTCCTTATGTGCTTTATTTGTATAAGTCTAATCTTTTCCCCGTAGACTCTTTTGCACCGATCAAGTCTGCAGGATACTTTCTATAAGCGATTGTGCACTTTCACGATGTATTCAGTTTACTCGTGATGCTCCACGATCTCATGAGCTATGCAAGCAATCCTGGTTCTTGTTGGTTCCTCCTGCATTGCCAAGCTTGGAGATACAATCGCCTAAGTACTCTTATCTTTTCTTTATTTCGCACAAACTTGAGGACAAGTTGCAATCTAAGTGTGGGGAAGGGATAGATAATTTATGTATCTACTTTCGTTTGCTCATATTTTTAGTATTTCTATGAAAAGTGCTTAATTTTCAAATTTTTGTTTTGTCCTAGTAGACAAAGGCATATCTTTGCTTGAGTTTATATCATTTTTGCTATATTCTCAGATATATTTAGTAATTTTAGTTGTTTCACCCGACACTCTTTTTCACATGCCATAGTAAATGATGAGCTAAATGTTGAAAGCCTACCCCATTTTAGTTGGAGATTTTTGATGATTATAGCATGTTTCTTTGCTTATGTACAATTCTTGAAAAGTTTAGTAGTTTGTATTTAGAGTTAAAGTATGACATACTGTGAATATCTGTAAGTTTGAATGTGATAAGTGAAACGTGATTAAGTCTTTGCAATAGTAATAAATTGTTTACTTGAGGTGTTATGCTCGATGGTCTGTGCTACTAGAAATAATCTTTTCCATCACCAAATAAATCTCTAAGTAAACATAATTGTAATTGTGTGTGTCGGAAGTCGGTTTATGATTTGGGTGAGGTAGGGTGTACCACGTATGTCCTATTCCACTATGATGACCAAAAGCTCACGATACCGGTTTATAGTCGCCTTATGATTGGAGTAAGGTAGGGATTATCTTGAAATGTCCTATTCTCGCTATGAGGGCAAAAGCTTATTCGATGTGTGTTAGAAAAATGTGAAAAAAAAAAAGTGAAAAAATATTGAAATATATTATTATGAATAAGTAAGGACTTAGTTATCGTTAATCTTATCCCAGTATAAACCGAAAGATATGTTGTAGGGATTATCCTCTCGAGTCCATCGTAAATGTTTTAGATATTCTCTACTATTTCTTTTTGGGATATGTATGTTTTGTAAAGTGCCTGTTATAGTTTTTGAATATTTCGAACTTAGATGGGAAACCGGGCTAGTTTTGGTTTGAATAACTTTCAAATTGTGGAACTTAGTGGAAGTTTATTATGGCTATGCACACACTCACTTGGGTGAACTTCTAAGTTAATAAATATGCTTCATATTTGTATAGATGTTTATTTGTCTCGAGCTTGGCTTTGTTACTGCTTTTTTGCTCGAGGACGAGCAAAAAGATAAGTGTGGGGGTGTTGTTCAGGGTCAAATTATAGTGATTTTTATATATATTTTATGAATCAATTTCCCCCATATATGGATTATTTTCATAGATATCGGGCCTTATAGTCAAATATTGAGTAAATGAGGTTTTTAATGATTAAATATGAAAACATATCGATTTAAGGGTTAATTTGTGATTTTATATTATTTTGGAATTGTGTTATGTTTTGGTATGTTTTTGATATTTGTAGATACCCAATTAATGGTGGAAAAGATGATCCTAAAAGGCTAAATTTCGAGATTGAAGAGGATCAATTAAAGATATGGAAGATTAAAAGAGATAAGGAAAGAAATAATTGAAGATAAAGATGGGAAAATCACAAAATTCGATCCCAGCGTATATGGACGGGCGTCTGAAAGGGTAAACTGGCGTCCAGAGCTGAAGAATTGGATCAGAGAGTTTGGACGGGAAGCGAACGAGCGTCTACACTAGCGTCCGAGAAAGTGGACGGGCGTCCGACTTTCCAAACGAGCGTCCGTAGCCGCATTCAGCAGAACCGACCTAGTTACTGTAGCAGCCGACTTACTCAATCTATAAATACAACAGCTGCGCCAACCCTAATTCATATAATTCAATACACGAAATTTCTCATACACTTTGAAGAGAGCTCAGCCGCTGTTTTGAGAGTCAAGGCCGGTCACCCGAGCCTTGTGCTCGGGTGAACCGAGGTTAGATTAGGAGTAGATGTAGCTTTTCTTTTCGTTTCCATGGTGTTTCAACCATTGTTCAAGACTATGTGAGTTTGATTTTCAATTTATTCAATTCCAGTTTTTCTTCATGATTGTGATTTATTTTGTATCTTTCCTTGCGTTTTGTATGCCATGAGAATAGAATCGAAAGATTTAGTTTTCTATCGATGTTTACAATACGGAAGTTGCGTAACGTTAGATCACCATAGAAAGATAGGATTTTTAATCGTTAATGATGACAAGTTAATCGATTAATTATCTAGGTTGTTAGATTCCAAAATACGAGAGTTAACCCGAATCTACACCGAGTTTTGTATTGAAAATCGCTTTCAACTTACGAGAGTAGAGATTGATGAATTGGATTTACTAAGGAATTAGGAATCCGTAGCTTGAGAATAAATTCACTAAGGAATTAGGGGTTTATGTCTCGTGAAAAGGTGAAACCACAAATCAAATTAGAATCATGAGATTAACTAGGATTGAGATCACATAGGTTTGTATATTGGTTGTTTGATCCCATGTCTTTAGATTAGATTGTTTATTTTATTCCTTAGGTTAGATTATTTGAATTATTTTCTGTTTTTACGTTTTGTCTTCCGTTTCTTGAGTAGCAATTGAGAGAATTAGTGAGATTAGATCCTTCATCCCTATTCCCTGAGGATCGATACCCGTACTTATCCAACTTTACTAGCAACTACCCGGTATTCGGCCGGTTAGGAGGTAGTTTTGCATGGTAGTATAGGTTTATAAATTTTCTTTTGTTTTAATGATGCAAAATCTCCCCAACAGTAAGACAGACTGGGTTCATAACCTGGTTGTCACTGAAGGAATCTAATTCAGATATCATGGCTCCTAGCCATATCTCTCAATATTGCCTCTCAAACATTCTTTCATAAGTTGTGAGATATTCATTCTTCAAGATGAACATACCAACAGCCTTTTCAGGCTTGAGGTTATCCACAGACTTACAGAACTTTTGTGTGCACTGAGCAGTGTTATACACCTCATCGCTATGCGGCATCTGCTCACGTTCCAATTGTTGAATATATCTTTGTGGTTCTCAAACTCCTTTGAGATCTGATTTACTCCCACTGTTTCTTTTGGAAGAAACACTTCCTCTAAGAAAACGACATGTTTGGAGACAAACATTTTGCTCATGGACAAGTAAACAATATCTAGCGTACTTGCTAAGATATTCCACAAAGTTGCATATGTCGTCTTGGGCTCCAAGCCTTTCGACTTTGCCTATGACAACCTCAAATCATCGGTTAAGATAGATTCGACATTATCCCCTTCCATATCTAATATGGAATTTATTCAACCTTTATTCTTTGGGACTAGGTTAAGTATAAGGGCACTATCCCGAAGCGGGTAAGTGATACTTCGCATGGCTTGCGTCACACCTTTATCATTTAAAGTGTTATTTCCATTTTGGGAACACAATCTAATTGCGTATCCCAAAGATGGTATCCTTCAAGGAGAATCTTATTCCCTTTCGCATTTACTTAAAAACACCCTTCGTATTAATTACTTCAATCCGATTGAATATTAATTCCTAAGTGGCTCACATCAATCTCATATTCGTATTTCTAGCTCGAACTTTTCGGCTTTCCGAATTATCGTACTTCAATAAGTACATTCAACCATTTCTAAAAATAGTCATAGAGATTAACAAACAATTATTTGTAGCATTAATTGTCATAAGCCAACAAACATCAGTATGTTTAGGCTTCAGACAATTTTTCTAGATTTTATAACCTATTCATAAAAGGGTATTTTAGTCTTATTTGGATAAGATACGTATAACCCACATGACTCATAATCATATGGTTCAACATCATCAGAATGACGTTTAATTACACGCTTCCCTTCCAGGGAGACTATGTCTAGAACAACTACAAATATCAAGGATAACAGCCATTCAAATATTTAGTTGAGATCTCATCACACATATCAACTATATAGTGACTTCAATCTAGTATGTTAGATTCAGTGACCTTCCAACTTTATCGGAATAACATTTATTCTTTACAATTGAATGTGTCTACTAAATCCTAACAAATAACTGAACTTGTGTCCTTCATAAGAACCGGAACATAATAACATTTATTTAGTTCCCTTATCAGTTTACTAGATCCAGAATATGGTAAGTGTTACAACGTTTGTTTCACCTTCCATTTTTGTATTCAATCTTTCTAATTTAATCACACTCGTAAGATATCATATATCTTAGAGTTGACTTGAACTTAGATTGATTTATCTCAACTTACTTGCCTATAATAGAAACTTCAATAAGCTCTATATTTAAGCACATGCCCTAACTTTCCCTTTTTAATCCTTTAAGCACTTGTAAATATTTCTTAGTGTAGTCTTCATAAGACTTAAGAAAAATCACATGAGCTATGTCTTGATTTCCTTTCATAAAGAAAATCTAAAGTTTATTAAATAGTTTATTTAACCTTTTGAATCGTATTCAAAACATTAACTATTTAATTAACCTTTAAGCAATGATAGAATTAAGTCGATACTTAAATCTTACAATTTTGAAAACATCATTTCCGAAATTCGGTCTAGTCATTCTTATCCAACGATTGAATAACTCGTCATCGTATGACCGAATGATTATATTGGATCGTATCCACTATCACGAGCTTCCGTTTTTCTTTAATAATTAAAGTCTTGGATTACTGCATCAGATATGTAGTCTCCTTGTCTCTAACTACTATAACGGGATTGCTCATGTCATTGCTTATTTTAAAAGGATTAATATTACTTAACCATATTTGAGAACGTTTCTCAAAAGGTAACAGTCATAATTTGGTTTTACTAATCGAGAATAAAACATAAATATAAAGTTTGCTAAAACTACAACATAAAAATGAAAATAAAAGAGTGTTGTTGTTTATACACGCAAAATCAAAAATGGTCTTTGGGATTATGATTTTGCTCCCACTAGTCAACTACTCCCAATTGACTTTCAAGAATTTTAAAAAATTCTTTAGTGGCTGAAATCCTATCTAGTTGACTCGATCCCCGACGTGGGCCGATCGACCGGGTCAATTTCGACGGGTAGATACTTCTTACCAATCGCGTCTAACGCGACTTCCAGTGGTTTGACTAGTCAACTCTTTGACAGTTCACATCGTCTATGTGGTAGTCAACCTTATGTCTCTAAAATCGAGGCGGTCCCGACGTGGGCCAATCACCGCAAGATTCTTAGTCGAGTCGTAACTCCAAGTATTCATGAGATCTCATAACGATCATATCTCGATAATGACGATATACCCGTGGTAGGTCAACTCCCGACGTGGGCGATCGGTTTGGATCCGAACAAGGGCTCTTCACCGTCACTATAATATTGGGAGACATATTATAACTCGATTTTTGTTGTGGGAGTAATTTTAAATTAATTCACTTAATTAATTTTGAATTAATTCTCTTAATTAATTTAATTACGGTCTCATCAAATATATCTATCTCTATAGACATACATCCTACACATTTATCTAGATCGTGCTTAGTCATGCATCTATCGTATCATATAAAATAAATACAAGCACAAAATAAATAAATGCGTAAAGTAACCGGTATGATCATGGACTTTTCCTAGGTGCGGTTTCAATACAAATCGATTTAAAACCGCTGGTCACAATCTAGGGGTATTGCAACCGCCAATAGGATCTTTAATGCGCCATTCTCCAATGGGATCTTTATTTTTCGTCTTTCTTTGGTCTCCATCTTCCGCTTCATTCTTGTTACATTTAATTCTATCTAATAAAATAAATACACCCGCCGCACACGGGGAGTCAACGGAATGGGATAAATGCGAGAAAATAAACTAGGTCGCGTTCTTCATAACGGCCTAGGATAATTTTTAAACCAACAGAAAAATTAAATCATTCACATCTATCCTATCGGTCGAGTCCATGATCAATCGCATCCATATAATCATATTATATCTACTATATCTAATCCATACAATAAAATCTTATGAAAAGATAAAATTAAAATTTAACTACTTGCGTCCTTAATTAATCAATTAACATTTAATCTATTAAATAATTTTATCCAATCAATTAACTAATTAACATTTAATTAATTAAATGATTTTAATCGAAATAAAATTAACGATTAATTTTAAACCGATTTTAATTTTAATTTTAATTAATTAGAACTATTCCAAAATAAATCAAAATTAAAATTATTTCTCTTTTGTTTCTTTCCTTTTGATTCGTAATCAAAAAGGGATGCTTTTGGTTTCCTAAACCAAATTTGGCTTAGCTTCGCCACTTTCCAAAATCAAAATTTTGGAAGTGGCTTGCGCTAAGCTTTTTTACAAATCAAATATTTGAAAAGGCTGCGCTTATTCCAAATCAAGTATTTGGAAAGGCCAAATAATTTTTTTAGTTTAAGCTGCCACTTTCCAAAATCAAAATTTTGGAGCCGCAGCCAGCGCTTTTCCCAAATCAAATATTTGGAAGGGCTGGCCTATTCCAAACAAATTTTGGAAAGCGCCATTATTATTTTAATCTGATGTGGCATCCCAATACCAAACTATTTGAGCCATTGGTTAGCCACATGACACAACTAAACAAAGGGAAATTAATAATCACAACTATGAACCATATTAAATCACAAAATACACAAAACAAAACTGGGGCCACCGCATCACGCCAGCAGCCGCCGGCAGCCCGGAGGCCGCCGCCGCCGCCGGCGATCACACGGCGGTGGTGGTGCCGCCACGATCGGCCGAGCACCACCATTGCCGCCTTTTTTTTTTCTTTTCGTGTATCAATTTTGCGAATTAAAAATCTTTCATCTTTTTAATCACGTGATTTAAACGATAAAATTAACTACGCATAACAACATGCTTATTGCTTAAGCTCGAAGCTCGCTCTGATACCAATGTTAGGAAATCTACGCGGGAACGCAGCGGAATTTAATTAGTTTTGATTTCCTTTTACCCAAGATCGACTTCGTTTAAGCAATAAACAAACAAGTAGTAGACGGTGGTTACCTTGGTTGATCTATAAGATCGACGCTTTGACCGTCTGGGGAGAGTAGTTCTCGCATAGAGCCGCCCAAGTGTTCGGCCTCTACCGCTAGTCCACACGAACGACCGCCGGAATCCCACCATGGATTGCTATTGGAAAACTCCGGTTCTTTAGACCGGCCTTTTTCCTCTCTCTCCAACTCTCAATATGATGCTCTATTTTTACACAAGAACTATTAGTTCTTGGAATTGTGATGTATCAAAGAGCTTGACACCCACTTCCTTTTATAGGGAAAGTGGCGCGCTAAAAGAAGAGTAGAAAGGAAGAAAACCTTTCTCCAATAAAATAAGGAAAATATAATTGATTGATTTATCTCATTTATTATAATATCTCATATTAAATAAATCTAGGATTTTGTCAATATCTTATATTGAATATTCCCAAGATATTGTCAATATCTAATATTACTATCTTTATTTTATTACCATAAATCAATTCACATGTGTATATATCACATATATATAACACATATAAATCTATTAATACCCAAATAGTCAAACATGTCAACTTGAACAATGGCAATTTACGTGTGTCAATTACACACACAAACTTAGGCGCCATTTATATATATTGGATATATATATATATTAATATCTTATATTAATATTTAGTAATACTATTAATTAAATTACAGACAATCCAAGTGTATCTTATACACTTTAAATGTGGCGCCCACTTTGACCAACAAATTGGCTTCCGAATATTCTTTAATTAATATAATACTATTAATATCTTGTATTTAATTTATTCATAATAAATAAATACCACCATATTAATTTACCACTATAACCTTTATAGTCTCGAGATAAACTTTCCTTATTTGGTTATCATCTATAACCACATTTTGATCCGACTAGATGTTCATATGTGTGTGACCCGATAGGCTTCGAATATGTCGGCCGTAGACACAAAGTGCAAATTACTTAAAATGCCCTTCATGCCTAACGATCACGGGATAGCGTCTAGCAACACACCGTGACCCCAATCATCGGAAGAGTCAAATGCAATGACTACTACCTTTCATGTGAAACGATTACCGTGTAACTTACAATCCTATCATTTGTAATAATATCCATACGGTCGTTAGTCGAGTGTCAAAACATCAACGACCGTATCTTATAATCTGGATATCATGCTCTCTCTCGGTAACTCGTTTACTCCCACTTTGCAAAGATTCACGAGAGCTAGACATTCCTTATAAGAAGGCCATTTCGGATATTCGATCCCAATCATAGGATACGCGATTCCCGCATTTACCAATCATGTATACTCCGCGATGCTTCAAAGATCATACCCAATCACTACCGCATGATCGCCCGTGGCTGTGGAAACCTCAATAGTGTCAAAGCATGACAATCCACACCGTGATGCCATGAAGACTCCGGTCCTAAGAATAATTACACAACCGCCACATAGTGTGACACTTATCTCGTGTAAGTGGGTCGATCCTAACGTCGCATTCTCAATACACGTCCACGTCATACCCAAGTGTCTCTACACTTCGATAGAGCGAGATCTATCCCTCGCCTAAAGACAAAGACATCTAATACGTGCTAGTCTGCTTTTACTATCAATGTCCCGCTTTAATAGTACATCGACTAGAGACATTTAAGTATCAAACTTATAAAAGTGATTAGAGATCTCATCAACCATAATCGCTATCATGGTTTCTCTACCACGCTTTAATACTAAGGACGTTATCATATAACAATTCATAATTGGTTCTTTAAAAGAACATATATATGACAACATAAAAGCCATTTAATATATGTATAAACATAAAGAAATAGTAGAAATGATCCGACCCGGTCGGATCCGGTCCAACCCGATTGGGTTTAGGACACTATTTCAACATTATATGCATATAGAAATGAGACAGCTAGTTTAACAGCTCACTGACAGCTAATCTAACAGCTAATCTAATCCTCTATAGCTGTTTAACCGACTTTTACCCCCAAGTTCCTGACATCCCCCCTTTCTTGAGCAACACCATGACCTCATGGTGGAGGAAATTCTGGGAACTTGGTACTGATGTAGCTTGCATCTTCCCATGTGGCTGCTGCTTCATCCAAGTTGATCCATTTCATTAGCCATTGAACAACTGGTGCATTCTTCCTCTTGACAGTCCTGATATCTAGGATTTCTTCTGGGTATGTGGTCATCTGGCCATCTTCTGATGTAATAGGTGGGTGGGATGACACAGGAATGTGAGCCCCTGTGCATTTCTTCAACAAAGGATATATGAAACACAGTGGTGCACTGGAGTTCTCGTGTAGAGCAATCTGTAAGCCACAGGTAATGATCTTCTCTACCACCCTATAGGGTCCAAAATATCTTGCTGCTAGTTTTAGATTCCTCCTCAGGGCCACAGTATTCTGCCTGTAGGGTTGAAGTTTTAGAAAAACTAGATCATCAACTTGGAACTCCCTATCTGTCCTGCCCTTGTCAGCAAAGTACTTCATCCTAGCTTGTGCATGCTCTAAATTTTCCTTTAGTTCCCTTGTGAGTAGATGCTTTTGTTGAATAAATTCATCCATCAGAATGATTGTTTCCCACCGAAACTACCCACCGGTATAGTAGTAGGCTTATAGCCATAAAGTGCTTCAAAAGGAGAGGTTTGTAGGGCAGTGTGGAAATTTGTATTGTACCAAAATTCAGCCAATGTTAACCATCTAAACCACTGTTTTGGTCTCTAGAAACACATACACCTTAAGTACATTTCAAGGCACTGATTAACCCTTTTAGTCTGGCCATCAGTTTGGGGATGATATGTCGAATCGAGTGCCACCGACCCTCGCTAATCGGAATAAGCTTTGCCAAAATTCACTGGTAAAAACACTTTGTCTGTCACTGACTATGGTGGAGGGAGACCATGTAACCTATAGATTTGGTGGAAAAAACATCTGCCACAGATTCTGCTGTATACCCTCTGTTCATAGGTACAAAATGACCCCATTTTGTAAATCTGTCCACTATTACCATAATGACATCATGGCCTTCAGAATTTGGAAGCCCTTCTATAAAATCCATACTAATGTGCTGCCATGCCTGATTTGGAATAGGTAATGGCTGTAATAGCCCTTGTGGATGCTCATGGAGGCTCTTACACTGTTGGCATACTGTGCAGGATTGAATTAGTGTCCGGACATCATCCCTCATATTTGGCCAGTAGAATATAGAGGAAATTCTTTTCAGGCATGCCCTAATGCCTGAGTGTCCTCCAAGTGGACTTTCATGGAGTTGGGACATGATGTCTTGTCTCAAGGTGCCATAACTGCCCACTTATAGTTTCCCTTTATATTTAAGGATACCCTGCTGGAGTGTGTAGTCTGGTTCAGAATTTGGATCCAAAAGAACACAGCTGAGCTTGTACTGGGCATGTTCATCTCCTGTATAACTATCAATTACCCTTGTCATCCAAGTGGGTAGGATTGTAGTTATGGCCATTGTACTGGCCTGCTCCACTGGCTGTCTAGAAAGTGCATCAGCCACTACATTTTCCTTCCCCTTCTTATACTCAATCCTAAAATCCAAGCCTAACAGTTTGGTGATCCCCTTTTGCTGTAATGCAGTGGTAACTTTTTGTTCTAGGAGATACTTTAGGGATTGTTGATCTGTCTTGATGGTAAACTGGTGCCCCTGTAGATAATGTTTCCATCTGTTAACAGCCATAATGACAGCAAGCAATTCTTTCTCATAGATAGATAGACCCATCTCCTTGGTGTTAAAGGCCCTGCTGAGGTAAGAGATTGGCCTCCCATGTCGCTGTGTCATCGCTCCTAGTCCATTGCAAAGAAGCATCTGCTTCAATTACAAATGGAATAGAGAAATGTAGTGCTAACAATGGTGCTTCACACATTGCTCGTTTCGATTTGTTAAATGCAACAATGAGCTTTCCTCATCCCATGTAGAAATCCATCCTTCTTCAATGGGTTGGTTAATGGCCTAGCTAGGATGCCATAGTAAGGGATAAATCTCTATAGAAACCGATTAGTCCTAAAAACCTCTCAGTTCCGTGACATTTTTGGGAGTCCGCCACTTCTGCATACTATCTATCTTGTGAGGATCAGGCATTACGTCCCCTTGTTGAATAATGTGTCCCAGATATTCCACTCTTGTCTGTGCAAAGCTGCATTTATTGAGCTTGGCATGGAATGTGTGTTTTCTTAGTAGGTCCAATATAGTCTGTAAATGTAAAACATGAGACGGCAAATCTGGACTGTATATTAATATGTCATCAAAGAAAACTAGAACAAACTTCCTCAAATGTGGTTTTAAGAGCTCATTCATTGCCTTCTGAAATGTAGCAGGTGCATTGGTCAGGCCAAAAGGCATGACAGTGTACTCATAGTGTCCATGGTGGGTAACAAAGGCTGTTTTTGGGATAGCTTGAGGATTCATTCTGATTTGATGGAACCCTGCCCTTAGATCAATCTTTGTGAAGTACTTTGCTTTGCCTAATTCATCTAGTAACTCATCAATAAGAGGAATAGGATACCTGTCCCTGACAGTGAGGTCATTTAACTTCCTATAATCCACACACAAACGCCAGATCCATCTTTTTTCTTAACCAAGGAGAATTGGTGAAGCATAGGGGCTGTGGCTAGGTTGAATAAACCCATGTTCTAACATCTGTTCAATCTGAGTCTCAATTTATTGCTTCAGTAGTAGGGCCATATTTGTAGGGCCTCTGTTTGAAAGGATCTGTCCTTCTTTAAGTATAATATCATGTGTCAAGTCTCTGGTTGGTGGCAAGGCGGTAGGGGTGGCAAACACATCAGGGTACTGATCCAGTAAGTCATGGATTTCATGGGGTACAGATTCTGCCATTTGCAATTCTGCTTCAGTTTGGATGAAATTGATACATGCCATAACTCCACTAGATCCTGGTCTAAAGTTCCTATTCAGTTGTTTGCTACTGATGCTCTTGATCTGGGCAGTTTCTGAGATACTTTTAAGAATGATATGCTGTCCTTCCTTCTGAAATGACAATTCCATCTTGTTGAAATCAAACACCATAGGACTAAACTTCTTCATCCAGTCAACCCCAAGTACCATATCACAACCCCCAAGTTTCAGGAGCCTCACATCATGAGAAAAACTAATGCCTTGCATTGTCCAAGGAAGGTTTGGACAGATACTATCACTGATCATCTTATTACCATCAGCAACTGTTACTCCATAGGTTTGGTTGCTTCCACCACACACTGAATATCCTTGGCTAATTTCTGATCAAGAAATGTGTGTGAACTCCCACTGTCTATAAGGATATTTACTGGTCTCTTTTTAAGCATGCCCTGAATTCTGATAGTATTTGAGCTGATTTGTCCTGTCATAGTGCTGAGGGACAGTTGTGAAGTTTCATTTTCTTGTCCACCATATTCCTCAGAATCCTCTATAATCACAAAACCCTCATCATTGTCATCTACCAGAATGAAGTTCAACTGTTTGGATTTACATTGGTGGCCAGGAGTATATTTTTCACTGCACCTAAAACATAATCCTTTTGATCTTCTATCTTGGAGTTCAGTTGGTGTGATATATTATGTGACTTCCTTCCCTTTAGCTTGAGTAGTTGGTGCAAACTGATTGGATCTCTGAATTGTACTCTGCCTAATCATGGTTGGATGTGTAAGGTTTAGGGAATCCAACACATCCTCTTGTGCCCTGGCCAATTCTAATCAAGAAATGAAAATCGGTGGTTTATTAACCCTCACAATGGATCTGATTCCCTTCTTCAAACCCCCTATGAAACTTGCTACAAAGTAGGCCTCATCTAATCCAGGGTTCTTTAATGATACTAAAGTCTTTATCTCTTCGAATTTTGCTTGATATGCATCAACTGAGCCTATCTGCTTCAACTTATGGAATTCATCCACTACATCATCATAGTTTTGATTAGCAAACCTCCTACACAATTCATTGCAGAAAATAGTCCATGTAATAAGCCTCTTATTAGCCTTCCAACTACTATACCACAATTCTGCTTGATCATCAAGATGCATCTCTGCTAATGCTACCTTTTCATCCTCTTTAACTTGATGAAATTGAAAATATCTTTCACACTTTCTTAACCAAGCTCTAGGGTTCTCACCCTTAAACACAGGAAAATCCATTTTGGGACGTTTTAAGGAATTATCATACCTCTGTTCGGTTGGTGGGGGCCCCAGAATTCCCAAACTAGAAGATGGAACTTCTGTTGTTGGAGGTATTGCTGCTGTTTTGTTGGATAATGCTGCAAAAACGGCAGCAAATTGGTCCTTCATGAATGCAAGTTGGTCCTCTGAGTTTTGTTTGAGATCTTGTATGGACTTACTCAGCTCCTCAATGTCCTTTGCATTCTTCTTTGTTAGCTCATCTACAGACTTTAAGCGGGTGTCGGCCATGGCAGAGAACCGGTTTCTCTGATACCAGATGTAAGGAAACGGAAAGAAAAGAACAGAGAAGGAAAGAAGAAGGAAAATTTAGAAGGTAAGACTAAGATTTTATTATCAATTTTCAGAATGTCTTTACAATATGGCTTTACAATCTTTTATATGCATATAGAAATGAGACAGCTAGTTTAACGACTCATTTCACGATAATAATCTAATCCTCTATAGCTGTTTAACCGACTTTTACCCCTAAGTTCCTGACAGAGTTGCCTTGCAATTGTTGCTATTGTGGTTCGGAAAGAGAACTACAAATGAATTTTGATGGCTGGAGACATCTCTCCCACAAGTTCAAATATTTTGCATCTACAAAGTCTTCCTGTTTACTATTAGTAATTGGATAAGCTTGGTAACAAGTCAATGCCTTTTCTAGTTTCTACCCAAATTGTTGAAAAGGGCATCATTACACAATAGTATGTATCTACGTATCTTTATTTTCTTTTGGAAAATTAGGGATAAGGACACAATCTGAAATATTTTTAAGTAATAAGACAAATACATATTTTTATATAGGAGAAGGACAACTGCATAATTTTATAGCGAGAAGACAACAAATGAATCCTTAAAATCGGTGAATCTCCCCAATGAATCCCGAAATCGGTGAATTTCGATAAATGAATTTCGACGATGAATCCCAAAAATTAGTGAATTTCGACGATGAATTTTGAAAATTAGTGAATTTAAACAGTGAATTTAAATCGAAATTTAAACATTGAATTTGAACACAAGTGAATTTCGACAGGTGAATAAATAGTTTTGTCGCTTTATGCAAAAGTTTCAAAAAGCTGCCCTTCTACTCAATTGATGAAATATTTACATCCTTCTCTCATTCCCCCTTTTTCTTTTGCAAATCACCAACCGAGAAATTCATGGAAATAAACTCTCATGTGCAATGTATGTGGTTTAATTTTGAAGTTTCATGCATTATTTTAGTGTCACGTATATGTTTTATTTTTAATCTATATATATATCATATGTTTGTTTCTCTTGGAAGTTTTAGCACATTGTTTCAGTCTAACCAAAAGTAAACCTTCACTAGTCAAGAGATAAAATATGTGTGTTACCTTAAAAGAAACAATAAGAAGAAAAGCATGCTAACATACTCACATGGGCGGCTCCAAGATAGAGCATATGGGTCACTTGACCCCTATAATATTAAAAAAAAAATTATATGTATTTTTTACACAATTTAAATTTTTTACACATAAATATCTACTAACCAACTCCCTAAAATTTTGAAATATTAACCCTTGACTCATAAACATATTTAAAATTTTAAAATTAATGCTTATAAACTTATAATACAATGTGTCGATCTCGATCCCCGACCGGCCGTGTCGCAGAATTCCTGGAGCCGCCTTTGCTACTCGTACAATCTTGAATAATACTTCCGACGTTTGATAGTCATTTCAATGACTAATGGTATCATAAATAGTAAATACCTTACTGAGCGTTACTATCATAATAATTGTTAGTTAGTAACTGTATAGAACATGGAAAAAACAAACACCAAATTCTGATGTGTTTTATTTGATTATTGATCAAGATAGAGTCGGTAAAAGCTTTGATCTTTATGATCAAAAAGATTTTTTCAAATATTATGATAATATTATTGGTATTTTATTTGATTTATATCCCCCGTGCATATGCACGGGTTCATTGCGCGTGTGTGTGTGTATATATATATATATATAATATTTAATTCTCTTTTATTCCTCTTATAAACACCCAACTCATAACCCTAAATCCTTTTTATTTTATTTCCTGTTGCATAAGTAATTAAAAAGGAAATAACAAACAATCTTCCTTTGTAAAATTTGGTATGTGTTCTTTGTCGTTTTATGTTTTTAAAAATGGTGTCTTTAAATTCACCACACATTTTTTACTTAAGGCACCACAACAATATAAAAATTATGTGATTACTTAAGGCACCACACATTAAATTTTAAAATGATGAATCTACCAATGATACCACACCTATAAAAATTCAAATTTGTTATTTCCAGATTATTTTTATTACTTCCAATCTTATTATATATTTTCAAAGAAAAAACTGTCAATTGACCCGCATTTATCCAATTGACCCGATCCAAACCCGGTTTTCCCAAAAGAAAGAAAAAAACTAAAAACAAAATAACCCGCATCATCCTTACGTTTTCTCGCTGCGGCAAGAACTTCCTCAAACCACTACTTCACATCACAGAAAACTGCCCACGTTCTCTCTGCTATTACGCACCTCAAATAACCCCCACGATTACGCTTCTACAGTACATCGGAAAAAAACCCACCATTCTCTTTCCTCACAACCATGTCCCCATATCTCCCTAGGAATGATCGTCCCGGAAAGAAATTTACGAGAGGTATACAATCGTCCATGATGGAGATGTGTTTGAAGATAATTTCATCAGGCTTCTATATCCCACTTCAGCTGATACCGAGTACATATAAAAAGACGATGGGCAATGCACACTTCGATCTATCAGGTTTCATTCCTTTTTTTTTTTTTTTTTTTTTTTTTTTTGCGGTTCGAATTTCTCACTGTAAAATGAAATTATCGTTTCTTATTTCATCTGATTACGTGTTAGAGTTCCGCTGATGCAGATGTTTGTGAAGATAATTTCAGGCTTCCATTCGAGTTTACAGAAGACCTACAGTTTTTTCGTCGTCAATCGGGAAATCAAGAGAGCTGGAATGCGCAGTGTGTGGACTTTCATTTCAGGTTTTTGTGAAATTGTCACTGCATTGGTGAGGTTTTTTTTTCTTCGTTATATGAGTTTTTGACATAATTACATAGATGGGGTGTTGAAAGAGAAATCGAGTGCTATGAACAATGGTGATATCTTAATTGACATAGGTTATCCGGCTCTACAACGGGTGGTAAAATCGTGGCTGGTAATTCTGCCTTTCGGAAACCCATAACTATTTTGTATAACATATACTTTTCAAAAGCTTACTTTTTGGTACTTGAGGAGTAGTTGCAGGGCAATTTACATCTTCATGTTTCATTTACAGTATTTGGTTAAATTGGTGTGACATTTAAGTTTTTTTTTTTCCAGTTCATTGATCAAACATATAAATCATTGTGAAAGGTTTGAGATGACCCCATGCTCTGTTGCTGATATCTGAGTCAAGTATTGCATTTGGTTGGAATGAGCCACATAAAAAAAGAAGAGTAGCAGCAGGTCATCTTAATATCACAAGGATGTCATTTTTTTTCCACTCACATTTTACTTTTTCCCTTTAGTTGTTTAATTTTGTTGGATGCAAAACAAATCTCTACTCATTTTCTTGGACAATGCCAACAAAAACTCTACTGATGTTGTTGGACATTGCCAAAATCAGTAGTTAAGGTGACGATGTCCAAAACAAAATCTCTACTGATTTTTCCACTCAGATTTTGCTTTTTACCTTTAGTTGTTTAGTTTTGCATCCAACAAATCTACACTGATTCATGAAAAGTCTCAAAACCGCATTGACGAATTATGTTGTCTTCTTCCACAGTTTTAATAACTTCTCTTTTGGTGGAAACGACAGGATTTAAAGTCGGAAATGAATCACATGCTAAATCCCAGAGCTGCATCCCCAGAAGGATCATCGATCAACATTACGGTACTGAAGATTCTAAGCAATTACCTTTACTTCAATAGATGTCTTTTACCGGGAGACAGGAAGTAACAAGAAGTAGAAGTGTAGAACAAATATATGGTCATTTGACTCATTTCTGTGATGCCTGTGTTGTGATAAAATTGCTTACATGTACATTTGTGTAGTTCCATGTGAATTATAATTATAAATACTGAATGCGTGAGATGTATCTTTGTTTTTCAGGTTGAAACCAAGTCCAGAACAGTTTAATATTCAAAGGTTTGACAATGTACTATTTCTTTCTTAACTTCATTTTTCTAGACATTTTTTGCCCTGTTCTCTAAATATTTTCACTTTTCGATTCTTAACGGCTGAAAGTCTCCATTAGTTCATTTGTTTGGGGTTATGGTTGGCTTTTGCTTGATGGACAATTCAGTTTTTTCAACATGAAGCTGTAGGTAATCTGTTTCTTGGTTTGGTGGTGTAGATGCATGTTTGGAGTAGAGAATACTAGGAAGTTAATGATGTCATTGTTTGGTATTAAATCATTTCATGTGAGCACTAAACAATATATATTTTTATGGATCTTAAGGCTAAAAGCTGAGCTGCCTTTAATAAGGATAATAGACACCGTTGAAGATATCATGAAGAGCATCCATTAATTAGATGATGTATTTCGTATATCGTATTGTTTATCTTGACAGTATTTGGATTTTGAGGGAAATACTATGTGTTGGTATGAGCTGATGTCTTTCAGAGCTGATTAAGGCGACAGGTCAAGGGATGACGGTTAAATCTGAATACAAAATCACTAAACTGAAATCATGTCCACAAATTCATGCAACGATTATCTATATGTCAGGTCAAGATTTGAACTTAGGGTCCAGGTAGTGCGGGTTAGTGAAGTTAGTGTGGTTAAAATCATCATCCATAACGCAAATATGATGGAATCTAATGGATTGGTTTCCGTGAACTTTGAAATACTATTAGAACGTACTACCCAATCTGTTTGTATCTGCCCACATTGGAAAGCCATAGTTTTCATTTGTAGGTAGCATGTTTCGATTGTGGGTGAAGTCGTAACAAGGTAGCCGTAGGGGAACCTGTGGCTGGAGTGAATCCTTCGCGATGGAAATTCAGGGGTGGTGTGGAGTGCTGTATCAGTATTGTATATCACATGTTAGCAGATTAGATTGAGATTTTGCAACCTTTCACATGTCTACGAGTGACGGTGTGCTAAAACACGAAACCTATTTTGTGTTTTTTATATAAATGACATCCATATGGATGTCGGGCGCGATGCAATAGACTTTTTACCTGAAAATCCCTCATTTTTTCGCACTTCCACCTCCCTCTCACTGTCCATTTTCCAACTGATTATGCATATTATTTTTTGACTAATAGAGCATTTCGATACATAGGAATTTTGTATTTATGAAGACATCAAGCGTAGACAGACGGTATTTTCATTGATCAATAAGTCATGTTGCTGAACCACAACACGAAATAGGCGGGTATTCTTATCGATCCCCAATATTTTCCTGCGTAAAATTTCTTATCGTGGTGGAGTATTTGTAAACTTCAAAAGGATTTTCGATGGGGATTCACATAATCATGCGGATTCACTTTATTAGGATCATATTTACGGTCATTTGTAGTGCCTATTTGTGCAATGGTCTTATTTAGATATTTTGTGCTTGGAATGATGTGTTAATTTTGGTTTAGAAATTTTCTAACTGCTATCTCTATCCATACGCAAATGCAGAACAGAGCAAAAAGGAATCTTCTATTTATTTCCATATTCAACATCAACTACATCACATGTCTTTTCCCTGAAAAGCATTTTAATGGATGAATTTGTTCCGGCCTTAAGTGAAGATCAATAAGCTAATGCGAGTTGATGTCGAGTTACACATATTTATTGACTAAATGGAGAAAGGTACCTTGTGCGTATGACTTTATGTGGTAAACCTTTAATATGAATGTACTAATCAAGCATTTTGTCCTGTACTTTCAGGTATTTCATTAAAGGTGATGTGCTAAGGCCCTACATATGTATATCTACCATTTGCCCTTGAATTATATCAACACTTGATGTGCTTGGAATCGATAAAATGTGAGGTGTAAAGAAGTTTAGTTGTGGTACAATGTTGTTGAGGTACGTTGATTTTTTATTTTATTTTTGACGTTAACATTGGTACTGCATTGTTTAACCTTCCTATTATCTTTGTTGCGAAAATCGGTGCTTCATTTGTATCTTTTCAAGCAGAGTAGGATGAAAGTTTGGTTTCATTGACACTGTTCATCAGATTTTGATGGAGGTATGATGTAATTTTCTTCAATTTTGTGTCCATGTACATATGATTCCATGTTTTTCTACTACACATGGTTTCCAAGCTTCATTATGATTGTTTGTCTGTCTGTTTGTCTCATCACTTTCTTGCGTTCCCGTAGGAGTTACACATTTGGGATCTTGGGGATAAATTTGTGTTGTTGTTGATGGTTAATCAAGGACAGGAGGTTTCAGTCAGGCGAAGAAGGAGGTTGCATAGAAGACTCCTGTTGACCATGCATAGAAGACTCATGTCGACTTTTTAAATTTAACGTTCTCCGTGCATCGCACGGGTTTCCTACTTGTTTTATTATATTACAATAACATCATTTCAACAATAAAATATTACATGTTTTCCTCAACTTTCAACCCATCTTCTCCATCCTTCAACCATCAACATCACCATTTCCACTGCCTCTTATCAACATAAAAAATACACCATTCTTTCTCAACTCATCAATTAGCTTCACCATCACACCCATATGAACATCAAGTCGGATTAAAATGTGGTTATAGTTGATAACCAAATAAGGAAAGAATTTACCTCGTACTATAAATATTATAGTGGTAAATTAATATGGTGGTATTTATTTATTATGAACAAATATAATACAAGATATTAATTATGCTGATTAATTAAATGTGTATTATGATACACATAAGTTCAAAATATGTATATATGATATACATGTATTTTGTGAATTAATTAATCATAGCATTATATTAATTAAAGAATATTCCAGATGGCAAAATATTGGTGTTTGGGGCGCCACTTTAAGTGTATTATGATACACTTGGATTGTGCAATTTAATTAATGAGATTACCATAATATTAATATTGGATATTAATTAATATTGAAAAAAATAATTTGGAATTTTAGTCGAATAATTTGGAATGGATTTTGCAGTTTTAGTCTTCCGGTAGTGGAGTAGGCTATGTGGCAAAATTCTGACCGGGTTTTTCCGACGTGTCTTTCAAATTTGGACGGGCGGATTCAATTTTGACATGAAATTTGTAAATTTCATCTTTTAATCTGGACAAAATTTCATCTTATAAATTTTGCCACATGAATTTCGCAACCTTTTTCCGCATTATTTGCATTTATCCTGCCAAAATTGACTCGGGCTCCAGAGGACTGAAACTAAAAAATAAATGAAATTTCTCTATGAAGCCATTAGTGTCATCACACCAAATTTACGGTTGTGTCTCACGACAAAGACAATCGAATAATTCACAAGTTGATTTTACAGCTGAGAATCGACTTTCAGTGGTCGATTGCACAATTCGAATTTAGAGAATCGACTTTCTGCTGGTGGTTTGTCTTCGGTGTGGTGTCATAGTAAAAACACCTTAGGTGCCATCATAGAGGCCATTTGCTTATATTTACAAGAAGAGGACTTGTGAAACACACTAGGCAAAGGGCATCTTTTGATGGCACCATGAACGTTAAATAACTAACTAGATTTCTTAAGTGTTCGATGAAATGTCTAAGAGAAGTTTTCATCTGGATCATTCTTTAACTTATGAGCTTAAGCTTTCCCACTCTTCCTTGATTTGTCCACCTTTAGATGTCTAATCCGAGTCGTGTCAAGTATTAAGCTTATCGATTTGAACATATTTCAACTGGAATGAGTTATAACAACCATGGCTTTTTGCTTCTTTACTCTTTTGGTTGCGATTCAGGTCTTCTACCGCGTAATGGTCACATGGGTTCTGGTTTGCCTATTGCTTAAGACGGCCCGTGAAGTCATTCGTATAGTGTATCTACACGATATAAATTGGTTGCATTCTGCGATAATCATGGTCGTTTCGCTCGTGTCTTGGACTTACTCTACAATACTCTTTCTGTTTGGAACTGCTCTGTTCAATTTAGTGGGCAATCTGCAAGTGATACACTTTGAAAATTACGGGAAACTTCTGGAGAAGGATCTTGATGTTTCTGTTTATATCGAAGAACACATGCGTTTGACGTATAACCTCTCGAAAATAAGTCATCGGTTTCGAATATTTCTTCTTCTGGAGTTCTTAGTTGTTACTGCCTCTCAATTTGCTTCTCTACTTCAGACAACTGGGAATATTGGAATAATCAACTTCATTAATGCTGGCAATTTCGCGGTATGTTTCAGATTATGTGAATGGATCCGTATTTTACTAATTTGACTACAGATTCTACGACAGATGATTTTTAATGGATCTAAAACAATAATCTCTAGTAAATTTTACAAAGTTACATTGTTTTACAGTATCTTAAATCTTGATCATTCTGGGACGTTTTGCAGGCATTATCGATTCTTCAACTTGTCGGTATCGTGCTTTGTTTGAATGCAGCATCGAAGATATCGCACTGAGCTCAAGCTCTTGGATCGGTTGTGAGTCGATGGCACGCGTGCTAGTCACGTGCAACGGTAACAATGAGGGTAGTTTTTCTGGGATTTCAAACAGTGGTGGAAACTTGGAAATTCCTAATCAAATTAGCTCATTACCTATAAACTATTCAGAAAGTGATTTGGAATCTTTCTCTGAGTATATGCCTTTAACTGCAAATATACAAATCAACAATCAAACGACATCTTATCACAAAAGACAAGCCTTTGGTATGTATATAATTTGATATCCTGTGCTGTTATTGACTTTTTTTTCATTGATTTTTCAGTTTCTTCCAGCACCTTGAGGCCTGAAATTGAAAAGAAAACAAAAATTCAAGTTACAGACTGACTGAAATTGCAACCAAGCAAATAAACACGACTAATCGCTATTTATGTCAAGTCGCGAGATTGATTATGTTTTTTTTTCTTGTCAAAATCTAAACCCTGAGCTTTTTATTTTTTTATTTTTATAACTCTGTTGAGAAATTTCTCTATCAACGTTGTCTTCTTGCGATTCAATACGTGCGATCGAATACCGGTGGCTTCACAATATTCGGTTGGTTAGTTGATCGTATTCTCATAAACACAATCTTCTTTATTGAGCTCTCGCTCGTGTTCTTCGTGCTCGGGAAGACCATTACCATCACCACCGGATAAGCTCATATTGTGTGCTATTAATAATTCGAGTAATTGTGTATTAATGGTCGCTCTTCTTTTTTATCACAGAGCAAATAACTAATTAGATTCTGCAACTACTAATACTTGTGTAATAATGTAGTGAGATGAAACAACACAACCCCTCCACACACACACACACACATATGTTATATGTGTGTGAACTTGGTGATTAAAGGGTGATTTGGCTAATTATGATTTTGTTTAATGTGTAATTTCATGGTGATTAATGCTCCTTTTTTAATGGAGCATGATAATCCAATAATAGACTTGATATTTGTCACTTTATACATTGTCATAGACATTTTCCAGTGAATTTTTATGGGTACTTTACCTTGGTACGTGGTAATTTTTTATGGGAAGTATGTACTATCAGATTAGAGAACTTCAGCTTTCCTTTCCTCTGGTGAAATGAAATAAGAGTGCTTGCGGTGAATACTTTAGCAGAAGATAATTTTGTAAAGTATGTAAAGTCCCTCGTCGGTAAAGTAAAGTCATGTTCATCCTCATTTAAGTGTGAGACATAAAATGTCTTGTCAACTCGGGTTATCCATTTTAGACCACTACAAGAAAATTGGCTTTTAATGAGAGGAATTCCTGTCATTATATGCGTAGTTCCCCTCATTAAATGTGTTTAATGACGAAATGGCCCCTTATTGCAAATTCTCCGCGATAAAGGTAAACAATGACGGGATAACAACTCCGCTCATTAATTGTCGACATATTTAATGATGGCATATTCCGTCATTTAAAATGATTATAATGACGACCAATCCCTCATTATAAGGTCATTTAACCCTCACTAATTCATAATTTAATGACAACACAACCCCTTACTATATGGTCATTTTCCCCTCATTAAATCACGAATTAATGATGACACGTCCCCTCATTACAAAGTCATTTGCCCCTCATTAAATAACATATTACTGATGGTACATCCCCTCATTATAAGGTTTTTAGTCACACAATCATAATTCAATGACGAAATATCCCTTCATGATCATTTCCCCTCATTAATGCCTCCCCTCAAGCAAAACGAAAGGAACCCAAGCATTGCCAACAAAACATGGCCACCCCATCAAACAAGCCAAAAAGGTTGGCACTGACCCCCCCCCTCAAGCAAAACATGGATGGGAAACATAGCCGGGCCACACCATCAATCAAGCTGTAGCAAAAAAAAGGCTAACAAAGGCTAACCTAACAGCTAAACAATTCTAACATGGGGAAAAATATGTAAGGTCTGGAGAAGAGTAAAGAAATAGTATGCAAAAGAAGTATTCAAGACACAATTCTTAGTTAAATCCACAATGAATCGCATGACAACAATTTGAAGTTATAACAAGCTATTGATTCAATATTTTTCCAATATCATAGCTATGGAGGGTTGTGGTAAAAACTCAATGGGCTTGCCTTGATCCAACTTTGGATATGAAGTCATGCTTTTCAAAAGAAGTTGTATGGTCTTCCAGTCAGTTGAGAAAAAGCGATCCTTAAGCTATGCCTTTGGATTTTGTTGGTCGAATCAAACGACCCTTTGATTCCTGGCAGAACACAACAATGACTCCGTTAGCCAAATCCCATGTTACAATCTCATAATAAAATTGCTTGCTCATAGAATAAATAGCCATCTCTCTTTTCCTAATCTTATGATAGTTATCAAAATAATTTAGCACAAGAGGCAAGAGTGTAAACGTTGCAGGAAACAACCACATACCTATTCTACAAAAAAAAGCATTTAAAGGTAAATGATTTGCTTCTAGTCTTTAAAGGATCTTTGGTTTGCATTCAAATATCATTCAACATACCATCATATTAGATCACAGAATGCACATTTTAGCACTTCACAGAATAACATGCATTTCACTTTACATTTCATGCACATAAACATATGCAGGTCACCTTGTAAGGTAGATTGCATGCATTTCATAAATCATTGCATTCACATATTTCACGTTGCATGCAAAACTTAAGCTAATTTATTTCTTATGTCATTTCAAAAAACATAATATCAAATAGAATAGATGCATTATATATTTCACGTTTTATGCATATTATCACCTTGCACATTGACAAATTATAAATTAATCAACACATCATCATTCATGCTACTGTACAGATTGCATATATATATCAAACAAGCCCATGAAATGCATTGTTGTCCTATATTAAACCAAGCAGGTTGTGCACAAGAAAAGGAGCAGGGCCAGACATACCATAAGACTTGATGATGTACATCAAGGCAGGTCTAAGCAACCTGATTCTGAGCTTAAGGACAGAAAGGCAACTTCCAAAGCATAAACCAGTCCTGAAATTTGTGCAAAGACAAAACTCAAACACATCTAAACAGATAGGACCTAATGCAACTTGGACTCAAAGCAGACTGATAGCAGAGTCTGAACGAAGGACCTAATGCTTCTTCATTATAATATGACTACTTAATTTCTTAAATTATCAGACTACGTAGCTAGGACCATCTAAATGCAGAAGTTATTGTGCTACAAGCCCACAATTTGTGTGATAAGCCTTCACGTAGTCGCTGAGACTCTCAATAGATCCATTACTTCCTGCAATAAATCTAAAAAATAAGCCAATTTTCAACAATCAGTGGTATCAACTTTCAATTTACCACACAAGAAGGCAAAATTTATGATTCATTTAATATGGACAATTTTAGCATGTATATGGTCCAAATAAATTATTAGGGGCATTTAAACTTGTGTTTTTAAGAAAAATTGAAACATCCAACAAAACAGCCAAAATGCATACGTTAGAAGTATACCGAGCTCACAATCAATTAAGAGCACTCTACAAACATGATAACTTCACACGAATACACGATGGAGGCTGCTACTGTGTACACAACATATTCTACCAAAAAACAACTTCTTTAGTTACTTCATAGGATAAATCATATGTATAAGAGTTCAGACAGTCATAAAAGAGAAAAAAAAAATATAAAGTACATTAAAATAAAATTGGATGCTTGCATACCTTTCATTAAAGATATATATAATAATTATATAAGCAGGCAAGTAACCAGATTTTAAAGCATAGCAGGGGAAAAATGAAAATGAACTATTTTGAAAGAAAATGAACACACTCAAGAATGCAAGATGTGGTAATGATCAATTAAGATGGCATCCCGAAGAACTCTCATACACAAGCCTTAGGTAAGACGTTCACAAGTGGATCAATATGACCCATCAAATCTGAACAGACCGATTTCCGACAAGTAGAAAGATCGGGAGTATTTGCACTAGGATCAGAAAGTTCATAACATATCATGTAACATGTCTATAGATGTTCATCTGTTGAAACATAAGAATTTATTTACCTCCAACAAGCAAGGGAGAATAGCTTAGCTTCCGTGAGGCAATCTTGTGAGATTTCTCTTATGCAAGAAAACAATGGATAACACTGTCATAAATCTCTTCTTTCCTTAATATCTACTACTTGAACACATATATTCACAGGGTTACCTGAAACAGAAATACAAACAGATAATCATAATAAAAAAAGATTCCACCAAGCAGACCTAGACATACAGCAACACGAAATTATAACTTCAACTAAAATAGATCATACAAGTCAAGCATTTTCCGATACAAGGACTTGTTCGAGAACAGAGCATACCAGGTAGCTATGATCAGGTATATAGACAGGGCAGATTCTAATTCAAATCAGTGAAATAAATAAAAATACGATATTAACAAGAAATGGACAGAAACTTCCCTGAAATAAGCACAAATTCGAAAAGGTCAACCCTTGATTTTGAACATGTGCAGAGATAAACGAAACGACATTCCATCAGAGAATAGTGGTTACGAATCTCGTGAATTGAAGGCTCGAATCAGCGTTGTATCAAAGGAAAAGTCGGACCTTTCATAGTCAAACCTTCACAACGGCAAAAGACATAAAATCAAGGCGAGAAATCTGTTCTAAATCAGATAATAAATGGTAAACGATATATAAACAGGAAATGATTCACCTTGCCACGAAAAGGACTGTGAATCCTTCAAAATCGCTAATTGAATGCTCCAAATCAAGCCCTCGAGATAAACACGTTGCTGAGACCACAATATCATAAAATCCGGATCGAATCACCATCCAGTCGCATAAAGATGGAAGCTATACACCGATCGAACCTTCCTTAAACGTTATTGAAAACGTGGTGGCTCGAATTTAATTCAGACGTAACTCTGTTCTTGCCAGAGATTGAGGATGAAAGAGATATAGAGAAGGGTAATCAGCAAATATTGAATACAGAAGATTTGGGGTTTTGATTTGAATTAATGTCCATATTAGGAATCAAGGAGGTGAATTCTGAGGGGGGTTTTGGGGCCGGTGGTGGAGGATGGAGGTGGAGGTGGAGGCGGAGGGGCTGTGTTCTTAGAGTACTCTGTGGGGTTATGACTAATTAGGAATGACCGAGCGAGAAGGGGTTGGTTTTGGGTTTGTATTAATGTGTTTGTTATTTTGTTAAAAATTGTAAATTAAAAAAAAATGTATTATGAAAAATCTATACAAATAATGAGAGGGGTTTTTCTTATTGTATTTGTAATGACGGGAAATAAGATTATTAATGACGGGAATTTAAATTTCGTCATTCATCAACAAATTAATTTGTGTCCCGTCATTATAAGTACCATTTAATGACAGTTTTACATACTGTCATTAAGTTTTCGTCATTGAATCACAGTTTTCTTGTAGTGGACATAAAAGGTCTTGTCATCCTCAGTTGACCGGACTATTTATGACTCATTTAACCTGGGGTCTGGAGGCGTTACAAAGTAGATATTCAAAATATTCTAATCTATTGAAAATCATATGCTACATTTGATACTCTAAAATAGAACATCCGTCAAATCAAGTTCTCTAACAAACACAAAATCATTCCACGAGACTACGACAATGTGATTACACCCCAAAATTGTTATGCACTTAATGATGACAATTGTTAGAGGTATCACACCAAACATGTTCTTGACATACCATAATGATATTTGAAATCTAAAAAGTCGAATCTTGACTTTAGATTTAACTTTTCAAAGGTCAAATGTGCACATTTAACTTCTGAAATGTCAAACATATGGTCTCGATGTGGTGCCAAAGTAGGTTTATAATTCCTTTAACAACTCCCTTGAATAATTTGAAATGTTAAACATATGGTCTCGATGTGGTGCCAAAGTAGGTTTATAATTCCTTTATCAACACCCTTGAATAATTTGTCCGTGACACTTTTACTTCTGGAGTATTAATTAATCGTTCAAAGAGGCCGTAATAAAAGACGTAGCCAAGTGGAGGGCTTACGGGAGATAAGTCCACCCAATTGTTATTTTTGGTACACCAAAAACCTATATAATCTGGTCAAACACAGTCATTTATCTTAATAGAGCCCACCCGACCGTACATAGATAGTCCACTAACTCACCCAAAGATGAATTCTTGGCTCCGTCATTGGTCGTAATTAGTTTGACATCAGTAAACAACTCAATCCAAATGCACTTGACCCTTAAGTACTTGAGATGATCATTGTTCCTCAATCATATGTCAATTGTATGAGATTAATCTTTAAGGGTATTGTCGGGCACCAATGATGAAGACATCTCTTAAAAAAGTGTGTTGCATCCACAAAAATTCGAACTTGAAACCTTTTTGACTAAATATTTAGATATATATACTTACTACTCGATTTATAAATATTCATAAATGAAAAAATATTGACACCCTAAAAAATGAGGAAGAAGAAATGTTGATAATGTTATACGGTTTGAATAGATGATCATTCTATATTTGATAATTTAATAAATTTATTTTTGAATGTATAGAAAAATTGAGTTTATTAACGTATAGATGTATGTCTATAGATGTATGTATATACATATATATCACTACTGTCCCCATGACATAACTCAATGATATAAGAGCGGAGATGATGTATCAACTATCTTGCATTTGTGCTGGGGTATGAAATTCAATTCCCTGAATTGACTTCGCTTAGCAGAAAGGGTAGTGCAACATTCATAATCACTTAGTTACAACTAGTAATAGAACCTGTTTTTGCACCCATAATTATAACAAGTCCATATCAAGATCAATATGTCATAAATATGTATGATCAATGTTGTTGTAAGATTCTAAGAATGTTGTGTTGCCTGTTATGATTAATAGCTGTGCATTTGGCATTACACTGGCACAAAAAGATACACATGCAACTTCTAACAAATTAAAACACTGAGGTATAATTCTCGATTTATATCTTCCACATCCACGAAATTCGAAATTCAAACGACGGAATGAAAGTCGTTTAGGTCACGGCTCAACTCTTTGTCTTATTTTGGTTGAAAATCTTCTGAAAAGTACGGAAGTTGTTAACTTCCCATTATGTCTTTACTAAAATTGTAAAAGCTATGAAACGTAGATTTTTCCCAATACATAGAGTTTCTTTTTACTGCTTTTTCCTCTGGAGTGCAAAATTATAAATCCACTTCCATGTTCACATACATTTTCAGGTACGTGGTTCTTAATTACCCGGTAACTTCTTCCATTTCAGAGGTGTCGTCTTCTGACATCATTTCGATCATAAGCTGTATTTTGTTATATTTTGTTGTTAAAAATATAAAAACATCGTCAATGTCATAAAGTGATTTTGAAATTTGTTACGCCCCGTTAAATCAAATTTCTAGATCTGTCGTTCTACATTTTTTTAAAAGTAAACCATTACATGTAGAGACGTCTCAACAATTTCACACCAATATTGGTCATTAGTAAGTGGTAAAAAGAAGAAACTTTGCCTAGAGTGAGCTATATCTGAATGAAGTTTGTATGCATTAGGGTTTTTAGCTAGCTAGGGGAATTGAAGGTAAAAAGTTTGCGTACACTTACTCTTCTAGTGTAACAATATTGATGTTATGTGCCATGTGGACATTTTTGCATCAACATGTTGTCGCGAATAGTTTGGCACGTCAGCTGTGTTGAAATAGTGTCCTAATCACGTAATTGTGTTCCGGTTTTTGTTCATATGGACTTATATAGAATCATTACAAATATGGTAAACTTTAAAATTGAACAACTAGCTTGTGGTAAATACTTTAACAGAAGATAATTTTGTAAAATACGTAAAATCTCACATCGATAAAGTAAAGTCATGTTCACTCTCATTTAAATATGAGACATAAAATGTCTTGTCAACTCGGATTATTCATTTTAGACCAAGTGGGGACGACAATCTAAGCGAGGACCATTTATGACTCCTTTAGCCCGGGGTCTAGAGGCGTTACAAAGTAAATATTCAAAATATTCAAATCAAATCTATTGAAAATCATATGCTACATTTGATACTCTAAAATAGAACATCCGTCAAATCAAGTTCTCAAACAAACACAAAATCATTTTATGAGACTACGACAATGTGATTACACTCCAAAATTTCTCTAACAAACACAAAATCATTTTACGAGACTATGACATTGTGATTACACTTAATGATGACAATTGCTGAAGGTATCACACCAAACATGTTCTTGACATACAATAACGACATTTGAAATCTGAAAAGTCGAATCTTGACTTTAAATTTAACTTTTCAATGGTCAAATATGCACATTTAACCTCTGAAATGTCAAACATATGGTCTCGATATGGTGCTAAAGTAGGTTTAAAATTCCTTTAACAACGCCCTTGAATAATTTGAAATGTCAAACATATGGTCTCGATGTGGTGCCAAAGTAGGTTTATAATTCCTTTAACAACGCCCTTGAATAATTTGTCGTGACACTTTTTACTTCTGGAGTATTAATTACGCTCAAAGAGGCCGTAATCAGAGACGTAGCCAAGTGGAGGGCTTAGGGGGGGTTAAATCTACCCAATTGTTATTTTTGGTACAACAAAAATCTATATAATCTGGTCAAACACAGTCATTTATCTTAATAGAGACCACCCGACCATACATAGATAGTCCACTAGCTCACCCAAAGATGAATTCTTGGCTCCGTCATTGGTCGTAATTAGTTTGACATTAGTAAACAACTCAATCCAAATGCACTTGACCCTTAAGTATTTGAGAAGATCATTATTGTTCCTCAATCATATGTCAATTGTTTGAGACTAATCTTTAAAGGTATTGTCGGGCACCAACGATGAAGACATCTCTTAAAAAAGTTTGTTGCATCCACAAAAACTCGAACTTGAAGCCTTTTTAACTAAATATTTAGATATATATACTTACTACTCGATTTATAAATATTCATAAATGAAAAAATATAGCCACCCTAAAAAATGGGGAAAAAATGTTGATAATGTTATACTGTTTGAATAGATGATCTTCTATATTTAATTTAATACATTTATTTCTGAATGTATAGAGAAAATGAGTTTATTAACGTATAGATGTATGTATATACATATATATCACTACTGGCCCCATGACATAGCTCAATTATATAAGAGCAGAGATGCTGTATTAACTATCTTGCATTTGAGTTGGGGTATGAAGTTCAGAATTGACTTCGCGTAGCAGAAAAGGGTAGTGCAACATTCATAATCACTTAGTTACAACTAGTAATATAACCTGTTTTTGCACCCATAATTATAACGAGTCTATATCAAGATCAATATGTCATACATATATCATGATCAATGTTGTTGTAAGAATATTGTGTTGCCTGCTATGATTGATAGTTGTGCATTTGGCATTACACCAGCACAAAAAGATACACATGCAACTTCTAGCAAATTAAAACACTGAGGTATAACTCTTAATTTATATCTTCCACGAAATTCAAATGACGGAATGAAAGTCGTTTAGGTCACGGCTCAACTCTTTGTCTTATTTTGGTTGAAAATCTTCTGAAAAGTACGGAAGTTGTTAACTTCCCATTATGTCTTTACTAAAATTGTAAAAGCTATGAAATGTAGGTTTTTCCCAATACATAGAGTTTCTTTTTACTGCTTTTCCTCTGGAGTGCAAAATTATAAATCCATTTCCATGTTCACATACATTTTCAGGTACGTGGTTCTTAATTATTTCGATCATGTTCACATACATTTTCAGGTAGAGGTGTTGTCTTCTGACATCATTTCGATCATAAGCTGTAATTTCTTTATATTTTGTTATTAAAAATATAAAAACACCGTTAATGTCATAAAGTGATTTTGAAGTTTGTTACACCCCGTTAAATCAAATTTCTTGATCTGTCCGTCTACATTTTTTTTAAAGGTAAACCGTTACATGTAGAGACGACTCAACAATTTCACACCAATATTGGTCATTAGTAAATAGTAAGTGGTAAAAAGAAGAAACTTTGCCTAGGGTGAGCTATATCTGAATGAAGTTCGTATGCATTAGGGTTTTTAGCTAGCTAGGGGAATTGAAGGTAAAAAGTTTGCGTACACTTACTCTTCTAGTGTAACAATATTGATGTTATGTGCCATGTGGACATTTTTGCATCAACATGTTGTCGCGAATAGTTTGGCACGTCAGCTGTGTTGAAATAGTGTGTCCTAATCACGTAATTGTGTTCCGGTTTTTGTTCATATGGACTTATATAGAATCATTACAAATATGGTAAACTTTAAAATTGAACAACTATAACAAATATCGAAAAGTTGTAGGTTTACGCTATACATTTATTTATAGAAAAGATGTACGAGTGTACGGGTAAATTGTTTCCACTTCGTTGGGTGTTTTTTTTTTTTTAAGGTTTTTTTTTTTTCTTTTCCATAAACTACACTTACACTTTGCGTGTGAAACTATGCTGTGAAATTTTGCTTATATTAGGACCATAATTTTCATCAAACAATATGCAAACCTTAAGAAAAAATTTACTCACACTCCGCAAGCTAGCTAGATCTTGAGAAGAAGCGCGAGGGTTCAAATTATTTCAATGGAAAAGAACAGTAACTTGGCATTTATTTTTGGAATCTTAGGTATGTAATTATCCTGTGTTTACATACATAGATTAATATATGCATGGGGGGTTTTTATTATATGCTATTTTCATACTTTGTTTACATAATTAAGTCTAGTCCAACATTTTTTTCACACATAAGCTCCTCTCGTAGCACCAATTCGACCAAAAGAACCCATTCCTTCGACCATTCATCTGATTAATCATCTTTAAGCTCACCGAAACGACAATCTTCAGGGCCATTTATCACTGGCACGACGATCTTTAGCTCCGGTGTCCATTTCTGGTTCTTCATGTTGATGTTGGTTTTCTGCTATTTCTCTCTCTCTCTTTTTTTTTTTTTTTAACATGAGAAGTGTTAAGTGATGTGGCAACATCCTAGGCCTACATGTGTGATATGAGTTGAATGGCTGTGATTAATTCTCTAGTGTCCCCTCTCCCAAGATACCTAATCCTATTTTATCTGAACCTTGTATTGATGAATATTTAAGACAGTATCATGAATGTAATGAAGCCATTAATGGCAGCTTAATGAAAAATATACATTATGTCTTTCATTGTTTTTCTAACTTGGTATCAGAGAATCAGGTTCCATGGCGTCCACAGCACCACCGTCTACGGTTGTGACGACCACTATGTCTTCGGATGTGTCCTCTTCTCCGGCAGCATCTGTTGTCTCAGCACCGGCGCTATCTGCTCCAGCAGCTGCAACTCTCGGCAGTTCCTTCCTCACATCGACGCTGCCATGGACATCTTCGATGTTTCCCCAGTTTACTTCGCTTCCCAGCTCTATGTACATCGCCGGAGGACCTTTCTCTAATCTTGCTTCCACTGGTATTACTCCTCGATTCTCCACTTTTCCTATGTCTGGTCCTATACCTCCCTCAAGTCCTCTATCCCCTCCTAGTTTAATTCCCAGTATTCACTCCATAGATTCAGCTTCAATTCTTAGATCTACATGCACTGTTAAGCTCAATCGAGATAACTACTTACTTTGGAAGTACACCATTCTTCCTATTGTGAAAGGGTATAAACTAGAGGGTTTTCTATTTGGTACTCTGCCTAGACCTAGTATCATGCTTGGTGGAAATAATCTTGCCATTTCTGCTGCTGTTGAACAATGGGATGCTACAGATTCTCTGTTGATGGGTTGGCTTCTCAGTTCCATGACTGAGCAGGCTCTTTCAGAAGTAATTGGGTGCACTACTTCCTGTGAGATCTGGAATACGTTGGAGAGCCTATTCAATTCACAGTCTGAAGCAAGGATGTTGGAGTATAAGACTGCTCTTACCAAGACAGAGAAGGGAAACAGTGTCTATGAGTGATTATTTAGCATTAATGAAGTCCTATTCAGATAAGCTTCTAGCAGCTGGATATCCCATATCCAAGTCTGAACTTATATTGGCTGTTCTTGGTGGTCTAGACAGGGATTATGAATCTGCCATTGTTAACATTACTGCTAGAGTTGGTTCCATGAGTTGGCAGGAGGTCCAGTCTCAATTATTGACTCATGAAAGACTTGTAGCTAGGTTTAATCCTGGTGGGGCTACAAATCCTTCCTTAAACTTGGCTCAGATGTATCCTAGAGGCTCCAATTTTTCAAACCCTAGAGCTCGGTTCTCAAATTCATCTAGAGGCAGGGGTGGAAATAGAGGAGGAAAATCTAGAGGTGGAAGAGGTGGCAGGTCTAATTCTGGTAATAGAAGTGTTTGCCAACTATGTGGGAAAAGTGGCCACACTGTTTTGGAGTGCTGGCACAGGTTTGATGTTAGTTTCACTTTGGCCCTAACAAATGCCTTCCGTAGCAATCCTAGACCATCTGGAAATCAAGGAAACCCTAGGCCAGCAGCTTTCATGGCCTCACCTCAATCTGTGGCAGATTCAGCCTGGTATATGGACAGTGGAGCCACCAATCACATCACTGGAGACCTGAATAACCTTCATTTCGATTACGGCTACAGTCGACACACTTGGAGTAGGTAATGGTGAGCAACTTAACATTCTACATATTGGTCAGTCTAAAATACCTGTCACACACCCTCCACACTAATTAAAACTTAAGTCCATGCTACATGTTCCTGCTATTACAAAGAATTTTCTAAGTGTGTCTAAACTAGCTTGTGATAATGATGTTATTATTGAGTTTACTAACTCTTCCTGCATTGTTAAGGCCAAGAAAACAGGGATTCCTCTACTAGTAGGGCAAATGGAGGGTGGTCTGTACAAGATGGGCAATCAAGTTGAGAATGTCAAGAGCTCTCCTCAATCCAATTCTGTCAAGTCACCTGCTGCTGCTTTATTAATTGAGTCTAGTCATGTTAAGACCGTTAATGTCAATAAGGACCCTAATGTTTGGCATAGGAGGTTAGGCCACCCCTCTTCAAAAGTCTTAAGTCAGATTTTACAACAATGTAATGTGTCTTTGAATGAGAAGCTTGTTTTCTGTGAATCATGCCAATTTGGCAAGCCTCATGCTCTTCCTTATACTTTATCTGATTCTCATGCTAATAATATGTTTGATTTGATCCATACTGATGTTTGGGGCCCCTCACCAGTAAAATCTACTGCTGGATACTTGTATTATGTTCATTTCCTTGATGATCATTCCAGATACACCTGGTTGTTCCCACAAAAACAAAAATCTGAAGTGTATCAAGTCATTACTCATTTTCATAAAATGGTAGAAACTCAGTTTTCCACTTCCATCAAGTGCATTCAATCAGGCTGGGGAGAATATAGGAGTGTTGAGTCCTATCTCGAAAGACAGGGCATTGCTTTCAGGCATCCCCGTCCACATGCTCATAGTCGACATGGTAGAAATGAAAAAAGAAAGCATAGGCATGTTGTGGAGTTAGGTCTAACTCTCTTAGCTCAAGCCTCTATGCCCCTAAGTTTACGGTGGCATAGTTTTCAAATAAGTCGTTATGATTATAAACTGTCTTCCTACCACTTGTGTTGAAAAATAAGACTCCTATGAGTGCACTTTTCATGTTAAACTTTGACTACAAGCGAGCTTTAAACTTTTGGTTGTGCTGCATTATCCACACCTCAGGCCCTTTCAAACAACAAAATTTCGGTTCCACTCTAGTAGATGTGTAAATTTGGGGATTAGTCCAACCACACACAAAGGGTATCGGTGTTTAGACATGAGTGGCGGGATATATATCTCTGGGATGTGGTGTTTGATGAGTCAACTTTTCCCTTTTCTAGTGGTTTTTTCTCAAGGCCCTAATAGAAGCGATTCATGTTCTAGATGAAAATTTGTTAGTACCTTTTGATTCCTCCACGACCACAAAGAAGTTGACATTTCTCATGCCTATCTGAGACACTCCAGTTGCTTCAAGTAGTACACTGATCATATTGATTCTGCTTTTACACGATTCTCCACATATGCACATTCCAAATTATGCATCGATACACCACATATGACTCATAGCACACCACCATCCTCTCCTGTTAACACATCTCAGTCTACCCCTAGTCCTGATGTGCATTCTCCTGCATCCTACCAACAACAGTCTAACACAGGTTCACCAACACCTTCACACATGTCCATAGCTTCTCCTCAGTCTACACCTACACCACCACCAGCACCTGCATTTACTAACTCTCACCCCATGATTACTAGAGCCAAGAAGGGCATCTTTAAACCTAAAGTCTATTCAGCAGTTGCCACTGTTACTGAACCTACAAGTGTGGCAGAAGCCTTGGCTAGTCCTGAATGGAAATGTGCTATGGAAGATGAGTATCATGCACTTTTGAAGAATGGTACACATGAAATTTGGTTCCTCCCTCTTCACATCATACAGTGGTAGGCAGTAGATGGGTATATAAACTCAAGTTGAAGCCTGATGGATCAGTTCTGAAGCACAAGGCAAGACTTGTGGCTAAAGGGTTCAGTCAGACCTATGGGGTGGATTTTACAGAAACCTTTAGTCCTGTGGCAAAGGCACCAACAATCAGAATAGTTCTATCTCTTGCTGTCACGTTCAACTGGCCTATAAATCAGGTAGATATCAATAATGCTTTTCTTAATGGCCCCCTGAAGGAACCAGTTTATATGGCTCAGCCTGAAGGATATATTGATCCAGACAGACCTCACTACATCTGCAAATTACACAAAGCTTTATATGGATTGAAGCAAGCTCCCAAGAGCTTGGTTTGAGGCACTTAAATCACAACTTCAGGCTTGGTCCTTTAAGCAGTCTGTATGTGACAACTCTCTTTTTGTGTTCAGCACTTCCAGTCATATTCTCATTGTTCTGGTATATGTGGATGACATTCTAGTGACAGGAAGTTCTGGTGTCTTGATCAAAAAATTCATACATATGCTAGATGCAAAGTTTGCTCTTAAGAATCTGGGCCCAGTGTCACATTTTCTTGGCATGCAGGTTACAAGAGATGAGTCAGTCTGTAGCTTAAATCGACCACGTGATGCAACTCACTTTCTACTAGATTGGGGTGTGCTTCTCTTAAGCCCTGTCCTACCCCTATTGTCCCTGGAAAGAAACTAGAAGAAGAGCCAGGGGAAGTGTTTAGAAATGTAACACTTTATAGAAGTGCTATTGGAGGTCTACAATATCTAACATGTACCAGACCTGATCTAACATTTGCTGTTAATTATCTAAGTCAGTTTATGCAAATGCCACACTTGGAGCATTGGAAGGCTGTCAAAAGACTTCTGAGATATGTCACTGGTACTCTTAAACATGGATTGCACTTCAAGCCAGCTGCCTGCCTTAGTCTTACAGGTTTTTCAGATGCAGATTGGGGTGTCTCAACTACTGATAGAAAATCAGTTGGAGGATATTGTGTGTTTTTGGGTGAGTCCCTTGTATCATGGAGTTCAAAAAAACAAGGTGTGGTTTCAAGATCAAGTTCAGAATCAGAATACAGAGCTTTGGCTGATCTTACTGCAGAGTTAAAATGGATCATCACATTTCTTTACATGAGATGCACATCCAGTGCGGTATTCTCTTGTGTGGTGTGATAACACGATGCTTCATACTTAGCTCGAGAATCCTGTCTACCATGCTAGGACAAAGCATATAGAGATTGATGTGCACTTTGTCGAAAAATGAGGTATTGGCTAACAAGTTGAAGGTGCATTACATTCCTTCCTATGATCGGATAGCAGTTGTATGACCAAACCCTTGGCACCATCACAGTTTCAAATTTTGAGACCAAACTCAATGTGGTATCACCACCCTTGAGTTTGAGAGGGGTGTTAAGTGATGTGGCAACATCCTAGGCCTACATGTGTGATATGAGTTGAATGGCTGTGATTAATTCTCTAGTGTCCCCTCTCCCAAGATACCTAATCCTATTTTATCTGAACCTTGTATTGATGAATATTTAAGACAGTATCATGAATGTAATGAAGCCATTAATGGCAGCTTAATGAAAAATATACATTCTGTCTTTCATTGTTTTTCTAACTAGAAGAGACTGGCACTTTTATAATTAGGAGAATGGGGTTGTGGTTGTGGGAATCCGACACATACTAGAATTGCAATGAGTTTGAACCCATCTGCAAGTTTTATTTATTTGAATTTGGTTCTGAAAATTTGCAATGAGTGAATACTAGCAGCAGTAAGAAAATAATGATAGCAGCAATACAAAGTGCGTGGAGTTTGTAATGATGCATTAGGAGAGTCAAAGAAGAGATTTTAAGTGTGTGTATATATATTCTTCATCAAAATTTCCTTTGGTGAAGTTTCAATCAAGACAAAATATTTGGTCGAGGTAATCAAGTCGAGTCTAGTCGACTCCTAATGGATCAGCTCGACTTGATTAAAAAATTCGGGCTTGAAACTCGGGTTAAATTCAATCGATTCATAAAAAGGCATGTTCGAACTTGACTCGTCGTAAACTCGATTGTTTTTAAAGTTCTTTTTTTTTTTTAATTACAAAATATGAAAAGATCCAGTTCGACTCGTTTTTAATACCTGACTCGAATAATAATTGACGATTGATACAAAAATATTATAAACATAATTAATCAAAAACATCCCTCTTGATGTTACCAAATGAGGCATCTCTGATGAAAGCTTCTTAAACATCAGACCAGCAAGAAAGATGATGCTATCAGAATCTAACGAATGGATCGAGTTTGTTTGTTTTTTTTTATATATTTTATTTTAAGCCCTTTCTTTAATATTTTGAGACATCAATTTTTTTCATGTTGCTTGATTTGTTGCAGTATGTTGCATTATACATAGCACGTAATTCTGATATGCAGATTTTCTTTTTTTCTTTTTTCTTTTGGTGCAGGAAATATTATATCAGTCCTAGTTATTCTAGCTCCGGTGTAAGTTTCATACATGTTCGTTGATATTGAATTGTATTATTTCAATTTATGTGTTAGTAATTATTTTAAGTTAAGAAATGTTTGTGGCACGACAAAGTGTGCATAACGAATGCCACAACAAATTTTTAAGCCATTGATTTTTTTGGAACCCTTATGATTCAATAGGTCTCACATCTTTATCACTACTCTTTTAAGTTTTACACCATTAATTAATATGTATGATATATTATATGTAGGCGAACGTTTTACCGGATAGTCAAGAATAAATCTTCTACCGGCTATCCATCCCTGCCGTATATCATAGCACTTTTGAGTGCTACTTTGTTGATATACTACGCCTTCTTAAAAGGAATATGCCGTGTTCCTCCTATTCTGGATCAATGTTTTTGCGGGTGCCATTCAATTGGTTTACCTTTGCATCTACATTGTTTATGCTCCAACCCAGACTAAGGTAAAGTTTATTTATTGTTTTTTGAGTTTTCGATACGATAAAATTATTATTACAATAACTCTTTGACATAATAAATATCACAACAACTAAAACATTTGATAACTTTGCAGATTGTCACTTCCGGTCTTATTGTGTTAGTAAACATCGGAGGTTTGGGTGCAATTTTGTTATTCACCTTGTTGTTTGCTAATGACAATAACCGGATTCCGGTGGTCGGATGGATATGTGCCTCCATTAATATTGCAGTTTTCGCTTCAATTTTTCAGATTACAGTTATAAGGACAAAGAGTGTGGAGTTCATGCCAATTGCTCTATCACTTTTCCTCACTGCTAATGCAGCTACGTGGTTTTTCTACGGATTCTTACAGGGAGATTATTTCATTGCAGTAAGTTACAACACTATTTTATTGTATGTATACTTAAATGATTTTTGTAGTGGAGTATTTATGAATGTGTTACACAATTATGTATTCTACTTCTAGCTACAATAATAAATTATTTTTAGCTACAAAAATAATTGCTTCCTTAAAGGTTTTATGAATTAAATAATTAATTAGATGATTTGTTTACTTAGCTTACAATATTTTGTATTTTTTGGTGCAGGCTCCAAATGTGTTGGGCGTGTTATTTGGGATAGTTCAGATTATACTCTATTTGAGATATAGGAATGCAAAGCCAAATGATATAAATAATGGAGATGAAGATATTGATCAAGAAATGACACCAACCAGTACCAGGGGTGAAGGGAGAGTCTAAGTAGAGTTTTTTTTCTTTTTTCTTTTTCTTTTTTTTTTGACTAATAGTCTAAGTAGAGTCAATGTTGTAAAAATATACCGTTTTAGTTGTTCCTACTTATATTTTCTGTAGGAATTTGGTATTTGTAGACTGCATATCATTATCACCTGCGGAGATGTGGAAAGTTTACTTCAAAACTTGTTTGTTTTACATCCTAGCCCTCTCCATTTTGTTTTGTTTGATCCCTGAAGAATTGCCCCAATTACATTTGCAAGGTAAGTGAAAACTGGGAAGTTCTCATTGAGCTAGAGAAAGCTGCAGCGGTGTATTGGAGAGCGAAGGACAGGTTGCCTCTTCGGGTATGTAGAAATCCGAGTTTATCGTCTACACCTTGCCAGCAAATGTTTTGCACATTTGTCAACTGGAATCAAGCATTTAGCATGGAAAACTGTGTTGAAATTGATGTGCATTTCTTGCAAGCATGTTAATTTAGTATTTGGTTGATTTAGTATTTTTGTCAATGGTGAACTTCTTGAACAAACAATCAAGATAGACATCAACATTGAGAAAGATCTAGCCTATGCTCTTAAAGCTTTATTAAGTATTTGCTTTATTACGTATTAACATGTTTTGAATCAGGTTTAATCCTCTTGCTACCTAAGTTTTAGGTGAACCTGAAAGCTTATTTTCTGTCAAGTCCAATGGCATGTTTGCAACTAGTTTGTGCATCACTTCTGTCCACATTGTGTCAGAGTTTCGGACAGGACATGGATGCCTTTTTGGCCTTAAAGCTTGCTATCTGCATTTTGCATCAGTTTAATCCTTCCCCAATTTGGTTGGATGAGATAGCCAAAAGGGAGTTTTTAGTCAGGAATCTATTGTTTCAATTTTTGGCCTAGCTTTCTTTCATTTTTTGTGGGAGAAAAAAAGAGAACCAAATGATTAAACATAATGGTTCAGATTCTGAATATACAGTGTCTGAATAATTGATGAAATTGATTTCCATAAACATCAATTAAGAATTCACTTGTTCTATGCATCTGATTAATTATGTCAAAGTCTTTATTCAAAATTGTTTGATATTTTCAGATTCATTTTATGACGAAAATATCTCACTAATTTTTGATAAAAATAAATAAGGTGTTTGATTAATAAATAAATATAAAGTTGATATAATCAATCTTATATTTATCTACTGATTATAAATAAACTTATACACATTGCATGTGGAGAGTGATATAGATCTACCTCTATGTCTATATCATGCTGGTACAAAATTACACTTACCATTTTAGGATTATGACAATATGACAAATTTTATAATACAACCGTTGTAGCAAGGTTGTACCAAGTGGCATACATTACAACCATTTATTTCTAACCTCTCACACACGATAAAAGTGTATTATGTGAAAGAGAGTAAAAATGAGAGGCTCTAATGTATGCCACTTAATACAACCTTTAAAAAAGAACCGTTGCACCATAAAATCTCTCTTATAATATTGACTATTCACACCACTTAGCTGCATTCATGTATATATATATATATATATATATATATATGATTGACTGAATAAGAATGTTGCTTAATTGATTTAAACATATCAAATCGAATTTTGTATTAAACAACTGGCATTTTCTAAATTAACCGAACCTCGAAAAAGACTAGTTGTCTACCTTGCCAATTTGCCTTGAAGAACGAAAAGACCATTTTCTGTAATTAATGAGGCTCGACGTGGACTTGGGGATTAAAAAAAAAAAAAGAGTCAAACCTATTATACCTTTCAGCTGGTCCGGATAACATTTATTCGGGTTAAAATCGGATTCAGAGCTTTTGGTCATGTGAGAAATTAATCTCAGATCGGGTCATCAGAGAAACAGACGGGTCGAATTCAGGTTAGTAGTCAAATAGAGCAGTCATCACATCATTCTTACCAACTCATGATGATAATCAGAGTCACCAATATCGGAACTACTCCATAGAGCACTGGATTCGGAATTGACCGAAAAAGGTCAAACCTTTCGTTGATTGAGCAACGGATTATGCAAGATCTTGACCACAGAACAACCATAGTCAATGGTCATTAATCGGAGAGACTGTTCTTCAAAATAATAGAAAAACGATATATTCAGATTACCTGAATAAGCGGAAGCGGAAGAAATCAACAGGACTGTTCCTACATCCATTGTTATTCGACTCCGTCTCAGTTTGCCGCCAGGATCAAAACCTAGAACGAAAAAGAAGAACTCCATACGCCTTTGTGGTGGCATATGGTGCTATTAGGTCTTACGTCTATGCCTATTTTCTGTATGATCACCAACCGATGGTACACAGGCAGTCTATATATAGGCAAGACTAGAGACCTAAAGCATTATGGAATATTCCGGATGAAAACTCTAACCATCATAGGATTTCCCATAATACCCTTAATTAGATAATAAACCAATAATATATTTACCGACATAATTGTTAAATAACTTAAGGGCCACATATAATTATCTTTTACTAAATGATAATTCTTACATTCTCCCACTTGGCCCGAAAAGTTATGTCGGCACATCATTAATGAGTGACAACAAAATTTGCATGCACAAAATGTCACTCTTTGGTTTATTAACAAAACTTCAACTGATCAATACTAACACAAGAACTATGGCGGTTATGCTCAATAAAAACAAACACTCCCTTCCAAAATTACAATGTGCAATATCAACCAGCCAAGTAAACCTTTTATGAATGAACTAATCAAAATGTCATTCTGGTCCCAGAATCCAAATGGATTCACTCATACATGAACTCGGTGCACTTTCATGTAATTGCTACATCACTATGATGCCAATTTTGACAAATTTTCAGAGAATTCAGACGAAGCAACTTTACGTGTCAATAAGTCAAATATGAGTACAATATGATTGTGAGATAACATAAGCCGGCAAAATACACAATCTTTATTCTCATATTATTCTACTTACTTGACACTCGTCTTATAGCTAGCTTACCTCTGACAACGTGTCCCATAAATGTCGATTTGCTAATTTCATCATCAAAATTATTCCTCATATGAGTGAGGATGCAATGAGTCAAAAATTTGGCGGTAAGCAACATCGACCAACAACCATAGGCCAAAACTCATAAAGCCTGTGACTTAACTATACAAAATTTTCGGTTATCCATAATGAGCTACTTCAATCAATACACAAGTTCACCTCTAAAGGTAGTTGATGCAAGCTTAACGAGATCCTAACATAGATGATCTCATTGAACCTCTTATATCGATATGAGATTCACCATAATCATACAACATATCCTTTTAAGGAAACTATTGATCATATGTATAGCTCTAACAAAAATGCAAGTGTACAATTCTAAAATATGGTTAATACTCCCACTGGTCGACAACATTATTACAATGTAAACCAGTATAACAAAATCAGAAGCTTACAAAATCCATATAAATACTTGCAAACCGAAAACAATTATTCGAAGGCTTTTGTTCTCCAACACATGTTGTGTACATTTCATGAGTTTATCACACAAATGGCAACCACTATAATGGTTAAATAAATCATATTACTATCATGAGCTACAATCAACAAAATGGGCACAAAATTCTTCAGTAACTGTATAGAAGAATTGATAATCTTAAGTGCCTCATAGAGAAAATTTTCAACAACAAATCTAGCATTATTTTGCTCATCATAACAAGAATGAGTTCCCAAGTGATTTATCAAATCATCAATATGGAACTCTATAATGAATAACAAAGACTAGTACAAACATGAATTTTCTCTGGATGTAATAATGCAGCTAATGCTCATAATATAATAATGTTCAAAAGAACTAATTCATCCAACCAATTGTCAGATAGATTAATGCACACAACTCAAAATAAAATCAGGTTTTAATAATCGAGAAATTTACTCCCACTATTTTACGTAATTAGTGGTTTAGAAATGAGTAGATACCATATGTGATTGACCTCAACATGTGATCAATCTATAATTGACTCTCTTAATATGAAATATAACATATTCCATTTAGAATCAACTAAGTTTCTTCAATGAAAAGCAGAACAATCACTTAGAACATGTGATCAAACTTAGATGCAATTCACCTTATGATTAATCACTTAGAACAATCACTCCCACTCAATCCGCATTTCCCAAAATCCTTATGGTTTCTAACTTCACATTATGTAAGAATATGTGATCAAGCTCTTGTGATTCCAATGAATCAATCAAAATATCTATTTATATATGAACACTTCATTTGACCAAAGTTCTATATTTTGAGTTATAAGCTCTGGTCAAAATAAGGTCAAATTCAAATGTATAATATTTCAGCATGATTCTTTCCACAACACAATGTTGACAAGATGACAACCTTGAAGAGAATCTAACAATATTACACATTGTTCAAATAGATTCTAACTCCTTAGGATACTAATAAATGTCATTTTCGACGAGATTCTCCCACTCAATCACACGATAGTACAAACAAGTGTGATTGGACAATTCAAGGAGAAAATGACACATATTTTCCTGCCATGAATATCTTTCGTTCTATACTATCATAAATAGCATACTCTATCCTCAAGTATAAAAACTTTGTGAACAATATAAGTTCTAATAAGGATAATAAGCCACAATAATGGATGATATCAAAATATGAGACTAATTCTCAAACCATCCCAAATTCAGAACAAAAGACATTTACAATATCAAGATCTCAATGAACATTCGACATTATATATGTGGACTTTATGTCTTGTCATAAACTTTATACAAACCCACAAATCAATCATGGCTATACATAAAGCTATTGAGCCTTAAAACTCACCACAGTTTTAGTTTACTTTAAAGAAGTATATTGCCACTTCATGTGTCGAAACAATGATATATTCATTGACGTCAACTATCTGATGTAGGTTAGATATAACTTAATGGGCTATCGTGCTCTACAAAATAAAGATTTGAAATCTTAAGTTGAGCACGAGAGATTCACTATCCAAAAGATGATAGCCTCATATTTTCATCTAATGATGAAAATTTTACCTACGTATAATTGACAATGTGAAGTAAATATCTAAAACACTTCACCTTATATCACCACTAAATATGAGATCTTACACATAGCAATTTCCTTACAAATGAGGTAACATATTTAATGTCCTTAACCAAAATTAAGATGACATTTAACTAATAGGAACAAGATTACCTCCAAGTGTAATTTCTTAAAATGAGACAATACGATATTCCGTATATGTCTCGCAAAATTCACTCATCATGTCAGAATACAAATGATCAAATACACTATAGACCACGTGTTTCTCTATGTTCATAAGATTGAACACTCTGAACATGAAAAGTGTATTTAATTACACTACCATAAATAGAAATCACCCAAGACCATAAGAAAATCATAATATTAGTAATCGAAAATGATCTACAAACCAAAACTAATAACCCAATTTTTATTATGAAATACGTCTCTGAACAATTTTATGTCATTGAGGACAACTCTAACATTAGGGTGGTCAATATAAACTTTATTCTTAATTGAAATGCATGTCTAAAATGGTCTAATTTTATTTTAAGAGCACTGCATAAGCGATTGATTCGCTAAAATGCTCATAAATCAACCCATCGATTGATAAATGTGATTCCGTAGTGAGTGGTGGAGCACCCATCGAAATTACAAGATCTAACCAATGCATTCCAAAATTAATCATATGAGTTGCCTTGAAGATGAGAATCAACCAATGTTAATTCTTTTAAAAGTAAATTCAAGGCCTTCCTGTGGGTAGAGGGTGTAATCACTACATAAATTTACTATCGTAAATAATAAGGCTGGAGAATTAAGCTGAATAGAGTGAGACCATCTGTACCTATGGGCATAAGATAAATCTTCTCGTCTTTATGTTGATTTCCATCTTATTTCAATCAGTCTCATAAAGATAATTGCTTCCCTGTGGAGCCGAGCATTATCTAAATGAACTAATTGGTCTGAAATGTATGAGTCACTCATGTAATCACTGAACATTATGTGATTAATGGTTGCATTACTTCTCATGCATTCCGGATGTTGTGGCTACTCCAAGAGATGCAAGAGAAATAATATCTTAATGTGACACATACGGTTTGATTATATAGTCTCTCCATTTAATAGAAACAATCAAATAGCGATAGGGAAAGACTACAACCTTAGATCAAACCAGTTCATTATTAAGTTCCACCAAATGCATAAACATGATATGGTTCACTCATATAGTCTTTCCATTTAATAGAAACAATCAAATAGCGATAGGGAAAGACTACAACCTTAGATCAAACCAGTTCATTATTAAGTTCCACCAAATGCATAAACATGATATGGTTCACTCATATATGTCAATCACCCTTTAATTGCAGCTAAAATATGCATTAAATTGATCCCTAAACATGATGCGATCAATTTCGTCTTCTTAATCACCAACAATATGTGATTAAGTATTTTGTCAATTATTGAGCTGCTGTGGCTACACTCAAAATCGACCGTACGACATGTCATATTTTAGAAGTTACTAAATAAGGGTAAATGCAAATGTATTTCTTATGTCGATACACCATTTAATTGAACCATTTGTCAATTCAACTGAATATCGATGAATTTTCGATCACTTCACATATAGTGATCAAAACATTTATGCATCATCATGTCAGGCTGCTGTGGCTACACCCAACATTTGACATCATTGATATTCAAAATATTGACAACTTTACATAAGTCAACTAGATCTTATGTTGACATAAATATGTGCAATTTAATACTTAAATATGGTTTTGATATACATGTCTATCGCCTCCTTAACATGTACAACATGAATATGTCACGATCTAATCACTACACATAATGTGACTAGTCGTTATATGTGTCAAAAATTTGAGTGTTCGGGTTAAACTCTAATCAAGACATAGCTATACGACATATTCATTAATGTTGCAGATGATAAATAATTTAAAGACACATACTTAATGACATGTAACTCTTTATGTGAACCAAAAACATCATCTCGAGTTTGCTGTCACATATTTCATATGTGACTAATCATTTCAATATAAATATGATCAAACAAATTATGTGTCTTTCCAGTAAATTAAATATGCACAAATAAAAATGCATATTGAAACAAATTCATGTTTTTGACATTAATGTAAACGACTAAAAGATTATCATTCACTGAATGATACCACATGTCATTCAGCTCCATAAATCCAAAATTACAGAATGGAAGATTGATAACAAAATCTAATCAAACAACAGGTCTACTTATACCCCATAAACTTTATACTAATTTCAGCATTTTTTTTTTTAATAAAATAAATGCTAAAACTAAAAAGTCCCGGCACTATTATAAAAATAAAACATAAAAAGGAGGTATGAGTACCATTTATAATGAAATTCGATGCTGGCCAAACAGGGTTTTTTTTTTTTTTTTTAATGGATTGAGCCACCCAAAAATAGCCCATGTATACACACGCACAAAAGAAAAAAAGGTATCAACCCTAAAAGCTTAACCTGCCGCCGACTCCTTTAATCAAAAGTCTTAACCGTATATTGATGATCACCCAGTGGTTTTATGGTGGTCCTGGATCACCAAGTCATCATTGGTCCATGACCATAATGAAATTTCCCATGATCACCAAACAAAATAGGAGACAAAAAAAAAAAAAATCTCCCGATCAACAAAGGTGAGTCACCGGTGATCCGGTTTACAAAATTGCTTGAAACTTTATTTATTTATTTTATTTTATTTTATGGATATATCAAAAATGGACAGTCTTGTAACCACCCAACAATATGGTGGATTCGTGAAGGTTGCCGGCGAAGATGGCCACCGATGCAGCCTGTTACGTCCATGGACTTAGGAATAGTCACCAATTATGGCAGCGGCGGAAACAATATGGCTAGTATTTTGATCAATTCTTTTTCGATAGGAATAACCACAGCAATTTATCATAATGATAACTAAAATACAATTATGCCAATTTCCGGTAACAATCAAGCAATTGTTCAAAACGAGAACAATATATACATATCAAATAACATGAATATAGGCAGGCTCCGATACCACATAATAGAAAAACGATATATTCAGATTACCTGAATAAGCGGAAGCGGAAGAAATCAACAGGATTGTTCCTACATCCATTGTTATTCGACTCCGTCTCAGTTTGCCGTCAGGATCCAAACCCTAGAACAGAAAAGAAGAACTCCATACGCACTGTGGTGGCATATGGTGCTATTAGGTCTTCTGGTCTATGCCTATTTTCTGTATGATTACCAACCGATGGTACACAGGCAGTCTATATATAGGCAAGACTAGGGACCTAAAGCATTATGGAATATTCCGGATGAAAACCCTAACCATCATAGGATTTTCCCATAATACCCTTAATTAGATAATAAACCAATAATATATTTACCGACATAATTGTTAAATAACTTAAGGGCCACATATAATTATGATAATTCTTACACAAAAGACTTGCATAGGTTCAGCTGTTGAACAGAAAAGATCGGACCTTTCATATCGAGGGATGAATTCTGCCATGAAAAGGAAGCATTAAGACTTGACTGGATTAAACCAAAATCTCGAGCTCATCGGATAAGTTATTCGAGAGTGATGGTTCGGTGTTTGAGAAATTTCTGAATTGGGAAGGAGAAAGGCAGTTATGGAGATGGTGGTTTCAAGGAGTTTGAAGATGGAACAGTTTGCAGAATGTTTGAAGATGGAGAAAGTGGATCGGTTGATTTGGGAAATGGGATTTAGTTTAGGGTAATGATGTTTTGTTCCGGGAGATATTAAGGCTGGGTCCATTGAGATAAATTGGGTAATTTGTATGGAGTAATAGGTAGGGCCGAAAATAAAGTATTAAACTGGGTTAATAAGTGGGTAGTATACTAGATTAACAATAACAATAAAGGGCCTGCACTATGACATAATAATTCAATAGAGCAATTTCAAGAGTATAATCGGTCCATGTAATAATAATCCATGTATATACAAATATATTGCTTATCTGCAACTTAAATTATATCAAGATATGATTGCCGAATTTTGTGTCATATAATAATAAAGGGTATAATATATTACCATATTGATATATAACATTAATATCTGTATAACACTTATTTATGTCCAATAGATCTCATAACACTTACATAAATGTCATAATGGGAATGTAGTATTTACATCATAGAATTAGAGTGTGTCATGTAGCTTTGATAATAGTATTTTATAGGAAACAATGTGGTTTTAATGCTATTATGTATGATATCATTTATCATAGGGAACTTAATATATTAATGTGTAGTAAATTGATACATCAAATATATTAAGATGAAGTGTAGCATATTGATACTTAAAAGATTTAATCAAATGAGGATATCTGAAAATTAATCAACACATTATTTCACAACAAAATCTACTCTTTTTCTTGCGATTGTGTATCGTTCGCTAGGGTTTGGTTCCAGCCATGGGAGATCGTTGATCAAAGGCATGGAGTTCCACTAAAGCTTGAATCCGGAAGAATCTAGCTCAGTGATAGTTGTTTGATCTCGATGCAGATGGTGCACAAGAAAATTGATTATGTGTTGTGCCTTAAATGAGTAAATAATGAAGACAAACTGGAGTTTAGCAAGGTGTTTAAAAGCAATCCAGGTGATTTTTAAAAGCAATTCTGAAAATGGGATTGAATTCAATCCCAGCTTGAATGTTATTTAATTTGCTAGTTTTTCTTTAAATAAATTACATCATTCTGCTCTAAAAAAAATCAAAACATAATCGCTTTATAAGTTATGATCAATGTTTCTATATGAATATTCTGCTCGTTTCTATGTATTATTGAGTTTTTTTTGTTGTTACTTAGTAATGTGAAAAACAGTGAACTAGAGTGTTTTGAACTCAATTAAAAAAATCGAACCAAAGTATTTTGCTAGCTAATAGTGAATAATTAGATTTAAGGATCAGAGTTACCCAATAACATTGTATTACGTACTACGCTGAAATATTAGACCGAGTCATAAAAGTGGACAAGTACATGCTGCCATTTATGCTTAGTTGTGAAACAGTAAACCAGAGTGTTTTGAGTTCAATGTAAAATAGTGAACCACAAACAGTAAACTAAAAGTAGTAAACTACAAAAGTGAATTCGCAAAAAAAAAACTCAAAAGGTGAACTAACAATAGTAAACATCAATTGGTTAACTAGAATAGTAAACTACAATTATAAATTCCTAAAAGTGAACTTTGGTTTGAAGTGAGTTAGTAATGTGAAGTATGTGTGAAACAGTGAACCACAATGTTTTGATTTAAAGTGAAACAGTGAAGCGAGTGTGAAACAATGAACCCGAGTATTTTGATTTGATGTGAAAGTGAATCAGCGTGTGAAACAATGAACCAGAGTGTTTTGAACTCAATTAAAAATAGTGAACCAGAGTATTTTATTAAAGCTGAGTCACAACCTTTGTTGCAGCTGCAATGGATTGAGAAGAATATAGGTCATTGTTGAGATGAACTATAATAGTGAACTACAATTATAAACTCCTAAAATTAAACAGAAGTGAATTAGTAATGTGAAATATGTTCGAACTCACAAAAATAAACATGCAAAAAAAGAACTCTATCAAATGATAATATAGCTACTAAAAAATGTCATGTTTTATTATCAACCAAAATTCATCAAAAAAGAGGAGAAAGGCATGACAATTTTATGTCATCTAAATAACAGCACAAACACTGTTCACATACACATAGGTCATAAGCAAAAATCTCTATCAAGGATATTTTATGATATCAGAAACAAGTTATTCACAAAGAGCAATTCCCTTCAAAATATCCTTTGTGTTCTTTTTTCTTTCTGCCCGTTTCATTCTTGAATTTGCCAAGTTCATCCACGATTTCTTTACGGCTTCTCTTCAGCTTCATCATTTGCTTGAGTAATATTATATAGCCGTGACTAATATGACTTTTTGTTAACTGTCATCTCCATAAAATCTTATTACCTCCGAATTAATTTTTGTTCGTTTCGTAATCAGTTTTCTTTGGCCTTTCAGAAAAGTCCATTCAAATATTGTATATTTACCTAGTCATTTTTTTTTTAAATTTTTATTTATTTATTAGAGATGATGATTTAATCTCATTGATACTAGAAATGTATTGAACTTTTATCATTATCTTAAATATAAGAGCTATGTTTCGACTACGTCTTTTGACATAAGAAGAGTCCGGATAAGACATTCTACGAATCCTTATTTCAACTTATATTATTTGTGCCCTTGTTGTTGTAGTATGATATGAATGTGTTTAAAATGGTCACTGTCATTTTGAGCAAAAAAAAATGTTGGAAAAATTATGGAATAGGCAGCTGACACTTATGGAGATTGTGGGGTTGTTTTGGCACCGGTGCGCATTTCCGGCCTCTGCCTACTTTTGAATGACACAACAGGACAATAGCATATGAGCATGTTGTTTATGTAATAAAGATAGTTATAAAGGTTACAAATGTTAAAGTGTCCCACATTAAGAATTTGTGGTTGTTTCACCCACCATATTAAGAGATGAACTTCCCTCACCTCACAACCTAAGTTTTGGGGATGAGACCCCTCCTCTTATATGGGCTTGGGCCTATGTTTTTCAACAACAAATAGTAATACATTTTCATTTATTTTCCGTCAAGTAATGACCTGCTATGTTCAGATTTCGGGTATTAGGCCTCATTAGATATGCTCAAGTATTCCCCTCAAGAAAAAAAAAAAGATGCTCAAGTATTATTATTTCAGTTGCTATATGTTGGTAACCAAAGAGGTTTGATGCTTACAAAATGTTGAAAAACTTACGGAATAGGCCGTTGATAATAGTGTGTTGCAGTAACATCATTTAGTCGGTAGGAAGTTTACAACAACTTTGATGACGGTAGTTCTTAGGTGTGATCGGGACAAACTTAAGTTTTCTCTATCCATTGATTTTTGTTTATCGGCTCACTTTTTTTTTTCTTTCTTTTTTGTTGGTATCAAGAAGGGTTACATGTTCTTTTCTAATATTCAAACTTTAGATATATCCAATTGAATCTTATATTCTGAAGCTTCTAGCCATGTTAATGAATTGTATAAAATTGAGATTGCACATTGTTAAATTACATCTTTTTATTTGATAATTTTTTACGTCACGTATTCTAATTTTCTGTTACATGATTTGTGTGCTTAACATTTTTTTTTAATGTTTTGAGGGAAGGGACCACAAGGACAAAAAAAATTAATAAATGGGTCTGGAAGGACAAAAGTAACATTTTCATGATTATAGAGACAAAATCACAATTATTTACTTTAAAATTATTCTTACGCGTGTTAATGTTCTTTGTGTTTATGATTATTCTTCATATTTACTCTATTTCACATTTGTTACTTCATATTTGTTATTTTGTCTTGATTAAATTACAGTTTCCTTCTATCCCGATACTTTGATAATTTTGTCCTTCTGAACAAAAATTTATAATGTTTTCACATGTTTATTGATCCCCGTGCATTATGCACAGGTTTTTGATTGGTATATATATATATAGTTGTAACTGAAGCGTACTCATGATTGTGCTTTTTTTTGTTTTTAAATTGTTGTTTGTTTCGAAAATTGGATAAAAGATTTGGGAAGATTCAATTTTCTATAATTACTCATCATTTAATACAAGGATTTACTTCCCTTTTTTTCAGATATGAATCATACACTCATTAAATTCGCCTCTAACGGGGTTCAAACTCTGGTTTTCATGCCGGGTTATATTTTAGATCACCACTAGACCGATGCATCTTGTGCATGATTTACTTCCCTTTATTTACTTCTACTTCTATAATTATAAAATGGGTATTATCGGAACTCTAAAATAATTTTGTCCATATTAATCATGTGTGTAGTCATACCCTGATTTATTTGTGAATATGCCTTTATTGGCAAAAATCTAGAGAAAAATAATTACGAGGGCAAAATTTTTCTAAACAAATTAACAGAAATAGTAATGATGCATTAATTAGCAACATAATATTTTTTTGAAACAAAACAAGCAAGCAATTATAAGATACATATCACATTATAGTAGTAGCTGTAGAATTCCAGTCATGGAATTTCTTGAGACTAGAAGGATCAGGATCTGGGTAATCCGCCATGTAAAACCCATCTTCTTTCACTACCCACCAACAAGTGTTGGTCCTATACTTTTTTCTACCGCAATTCTCCTCACTAAATGGACCATCAAAGAGGGTGAAATCACATTTGCTCTCCCACTCAAAATGACACTTGAAATATGTGGAACCCCAAATATTCATTGTGAAATGCCAATCCAAATAATCGTTTGGATGGAGAAAATGCCTACCAAGATCATCATCTTTAGACCAGCAATGAACGGTCAAAAGCCTTGATCCTCTTGGGGGGAAGACCACTGACTATATGAATTCGATGTTTTCTTAGAAATCCAGGAAATCCCCCAGGTTGCTCATGATTTTTAGTTTTAGAGGCTTGCGTTACTGATATTATTAGCAGAATGATCACAAGATTTCTAGTATTTGCAATATAGTTAGAATTAGAACCCATTACTTAATTACTCACGTTTGGAATGAGAAAGAGTGTTTTTTTTTTATTTTAATAGGAGTCTTCGTTCATTGAGATTTTCAAAAATGGAATTAAATAATTGATAATATTATTTCCCTATTTAAGTGAATCTAGGAATTAAACATTTGATTGATAATATTTTCCAACTAGTCAAACACCCATGCATAATTCATGGGATTACCAAAAGTTTTCATGAAAACGTTACATTCAAAAGTGTAACTGTGTTTTTTCTTTTCCTTTTTTAGAAAATAGGATATATAGTACATTAAACAATATGTGCATGCGACACGGGACTACAAAAAGTATTCAAGAAAACGTTAAATGTAAGTGTAATTGTGTGTGTTTTTTTCTTTTTTTTTGTTTGGAAATTAAGTAGCTTATATGTAATACATTAAACAATTTTAAAAATGATATGTAATGGTATCGCTCAGACATTTGTCCAAGTACAAATTCTATAGGTTAAAAGCGTCACTGAGTAACAGTGAGAAATAAATGTCAATATGATCCTGATATATGAACAAAGGCCCAAAATTAGCAAGAATGTTAGCAACGCAAGAACATTCATGAAGCAGCCAATTAAAACTATCACTTCCTAATTTTAAATATTTAGCTTTTGACGTGTACATATGCTCGGAAGGGTAATGATAGATCTACTCCCTCAAGTCTACACCATTTTTACTCCCAACATGATCTTGTGGTTGTGATTTTTTCAATTTTTTTAAATTTCCTGTACAAGTGAAAAACATGTGGTGAGATGATGATGGTGTAAAAATGGTGTAGACTTAAGGGAGTAGCTCTATCACTCCCCTGCTCGGAAAACCCCCCTTATCAATCCGTTTAAAGAACCTTTCAATAAAATATAATTAAGTGTCCGAGCCTGTCAGTTTTGATGATTTGATCTCTAAACTGATAAATAAACTGGTGGCATAATCTGAGAAATCTGAGACTGAGAATGATAGTCAGTTCAGTTAATTATATTCAGTTCTGTAAAAGTCAGTTTTGATGAAGTTCAACTGAGTTTCTTCTGAAGTCAGCATTCAGTTTTGGTCTGCTGAGTTTTGCTGATAATGGCTGAGTTCTACATCTGAGCAGTTGTTTACAAGTCTGGAAAGTCAGTTTAAAGCTAAGTTACATCATGTGGATAACAGCTGGAGCTGGGGTCCACATCTGAGGTATTTATGACAATTCCGACAAAGATCTTTGACGGTTAGGGTTTGGGATTTGTGCATATAAGTACCAATGTTGTAATAATTGCAATGTTTGTCGTTCAAGAGTGTGTCTTTCACTTTGTGAGGAATACCTTGTAACTTTGTGCATAATAAAATATCTCATTTTCTGTCCATGGAGTAGTCGGCACAACGCCGGAAACCACGTTAAATCACTGTGTTCTCTTTGTTTTTGTGTTTTATCAATTCCGCCATACTTTATGTTTGCATTGATATTGTTATAATCCTTCTTAAACTGCAAGTTTCTCATCTGTGTTTTCAACAAACTGGTATCAGAGCGTCATGTTCACTATTCAGAGTTACAGGTTGAACAGAGTTGATCTTCACCAAGACCGGTGACCGGTGCCCGGTGCTAGGATTTTGTGATCAACGGTTTGTTCTTTAATTAGAAGGATGTCAGCAATGAACGTAGAGATTGATAAATTTACAAGGATGAACAATTTCAGTTTGTGGCAAATCAAGATGCGGGCCTTGTTAAAGCAACAAGGATTGTGGACTCCTTTATTTGATAGAAGGGATGCCAGTTCTGCAGATTATGCCAGTCTGGAGGAGAAAGCACATTCAACCATCATGTTGTGCTTGTCTGATGATGTTATCACATGAGTTGCTGAGGAAGACACCGCTGCCAAGTTATGGTGTAAGCTTGAAAGCCTGTATATGACTAAGTCATTTACCAACAAGTTGTTGCTGAAGCAGAGGCTATTCAGCCTGAGGATGCATGAGGGGGATCAGCTGAGAGATCATCTTGATCGATTGAACACGATATTACTTGATCTCGTGAATATTGATGTTAAGATTGAGGATGAAGATCTTGTTTTGATTTTCTTTGGTTTCATTACCGACTTTCTACGAGAACTTTGTGCGATCCTTCATAGTTGGAAAGGATACGATTGCTTTAGAGGATGTAAGATCGACTTTACATGCCAGGGAGCTGAGACATAAAGCAATTTGGAGCGGACAATCAGTTCTTTGGACTAGTAGTCGATGCAGATGTGGAAAAGAGCATGGTCGATCTATGAAGAAAATTCCAAGAAGACAAGGTCCAAAGGCCCTAAATCCACAGATGGTTGCAATTATTGTTAGGAGCAGGGACATTGGAAGTCCAATTGTCCAAAGAGGAAGAAACAACAGGAGAAAAATTCTGGCACAGCTGTTGTGGTGCGCAGCTGAGCATGATTCAGATGAGGTCATGGTCCTAGTGGCAGGAGAGTCAGCACGTAAAACTGATGTGTGGATCTAGACTCTGGGGCTTCCTTTCATATGTGCCCTCACAGAGAGTGGTTCTCAAGTTATCAGTAGATAGATGGTGGTCATATATCTATGGCAAACAGAAAGGTCTGCAAGGTAGTTGGGATTGTCTCAGTTCAGTTGAGGACAGAGGATGGAAGATTTTGTAAACTGAGTGAAGTTAGACATGCTCCACAAATGACCAAAACTTGGTATCTCTCAGTTCTTTAGACAACATGGGTTTCGGTTTTAAGGGTGAAGGTGAAGTGCTGAGTGTCTATAAAAATTTAGTTTTGGTTCTCAAGGGAGTCAAGAAAGGGACCCTGTATATACTACAAGGGTCAATTGTTGCTGGTTCTGCTGTTGTGGCATCTACTGAGATTCATCGATCCACACTTTACAAAATCGTGGCGCGTGAGGCTGGTCACATGGGTGAAAAGGGGATGCATGTTCTTTCTCAGAAAGATCTTCTCCTCACTTGCACAAAATCCATGTTCGGATGGTTTTGCATCATTAAACAAAAACAATTTATAAACCCTAACCTATATGCAAACTAACTCTAACCGGCCGAATACCGGGTAATTGCTAGTAAAGCGGGATAAGTAAAGGGTTCGATCCACGTGGAATTGGGTTGTTGAATCTAGTTTTATTAATTCCTTTCAATTGTTACTTATGAAAATAAATAAACGAAAGAACAAACATATAAACACATAAAACAGATAAAATAAATCTTAGCTATAACAACTAAGAAAAACATAGAAGAAAGATACATGGAATCAACCAATATACAAACCAAGTGATTTCAATCCAAGTTTATCTCATGATTTTAATTCGATATTGTGGTTTCACCTTTACACGAGATACGAACTCCTAATTCCTTAGAGAATCCGTTTCTCAAGCTATGAACTCCTAATCTCTTGGTGAATTCAATTATCGATCTTTCCTCTCTCGAATGTTGAGAGCAATTTCATACAAAACGAAGGTGTAGATTCAAGTTAACTCTCGTATTTTAGAATCTAGCAACCTAGATAATTAACCAATTAATTTGTCACGAATTAACAATTAAAGATCCTATCTTTCTATGGTGATCTAGCCTAACAACGATTCTCATCTACGTTAGACAACAATTAGCAACCAATCTCTCGATCTAGTCACACATTAGCATCATAAATCATAGAAAAATACAAAACAAATCAAAGATCACGAAAATAAACAAAGGATTGAATAAATTAAAAGATAAACTCACATAGTTTGGTACAATGGGTGATCTCCATGAATCAACAAACGAAAATAAAATGTCCTAATCTAACCCGGATCACCCGAGCACAAGGCTCGGGTGACCGGCCTATAACCTCCGTAAAGTGCATTTCTTGAGTAGTATTTGGTGTATGAAGAATTTTTGATATCTTTTAGTTGGGGCGCAACTGCTTTTATAGAGTTTTAAGTCGGCCAGGGCTAAGTCGGCGGACGGACGCCCGTCCGAAACACCTGGACGCCCGTCCAACTGCTTTGGACGCTAGGGCAGACGCTCGTCCATACAACGTCCAAACTCTCTATTCTGATTTCTTCTCCTGGACGCCAGTTGATTTAATGGGCGCCCGTCCATAGTGGGACGGACATGAACGAACGTCCATCATGCCTGGAAGCCGATTTCTTCATCTTTATCCTTTCCTTCTCATCCCTATCTCTTCTCTTCATCGTAAAATCCGAATGCAGACCTCTTCTAATCCTCTTTTAGCTCGAGAACATGTATCTAAAAGATAAATAAAACATACCAAAGCGTAACATAACTCCAAAATAATATAAAATCACAATTTAAGCACATAATTCGTTACGTTTTGCAATTTAACTATTGAAAACACCACTTGCTCAATATTTCAATTATAAAGCTCGATTTTTATGAAAAACATCCACATATGGGGGAAATTGATATAAAACATATCGTTAAAAACACTATAAATTCACCCTAAACAATCCACCCTCTCCTCAGTTCCCATGCCTTTACAACAACCCTCACTTGCACCAAATCCACCCTCTCCTCGGCCCACTTTCCCACCGAGCTCTCCTTCCCCCAGTCCTTCTCCTCAGCCGAGTCCATCACCATCCTCCTCATTCTCTCCTATTGAGGAACCATTCTCGGCCTCTCTATCTCCATCTCCACCTCCCCCTCGCATGGTTACTCACACTGATGAGCCTTTTCTAAGTGTCCAATCTCACCGGCAGTGTTTGATGAGAGTCAAATTAACTATCATTTACTATGTGATTATACCCCATTTATACCTCGTTTTATGTGTTTCCGGAGACATTTGATTGTATTTTGATGTATTTTACACCTTGGTTATCATTTCGAGACCTAGGATGAAAAGTCCGGAAATCTCATTATTTTTCGGTGTTTTAATACATTCTCGGTCACCCGAGTGTCCTGTAGGGATTATGTGTGGTATTTATTGTGATTTTTTTACAGAACTTAGGTGTTTGAGATGTCCGGAAGGCGAGATATGTGGATTGGAACATGTGCCCGAAGCTTAAACGTTCAAACGGATCAAAACTTGTTGGTACTACAACCATACCTTCCATTTATCTACATTTTGATCCCCCTTAAATGCATTTTCTGGGCTGGACATCTTCATGAAAGTTGTATACAATTGAATCATCTTTCCAACGCAACTTGAATCACTCGATTTGGAGGTCTACACACAAAGTTATGGCCGATTTACTGAGGGTGTGTCAGCCAGGCGCGCGCCTACGGGGGAAATTCTGCCAAAGTTTCAGTCCGTGTTTGCAGGCGCACACCTAGCGTCCAGATCTGCCAAAACACTATAAAAAACCCCCATTTTCATCTACATAGATATATATAGATGTATAGATCAATTTCCTGCGTTTTTCTTCATCTTCTTAGCTTAGATTAGATTTGTAGGTTGATTAGCTTAGTTTAGTTGTAGATTGTTGTAATCCGGAGGATCTCGGTGATAGCTTGACGCGTTATTGACGGGATTTTGATCGGAGATTCGATTGTCTACAGCTTCATATAATCGGTATTTTGTTTTCCTTTCTTGTTCTTGCTTTCAATCTTGCTTTTGTTTAGCTTTGATGTTGATTTCTTGTTGTTTTCATTGTTATAATGAGTAACTAGTTTTCCGATTGCCGAGTTATGTGATAGTCTATGAAATCGAACCTTAGCCTGTTCGTGTGGTGGTCTTGATGTTTGATTGTTGATTCTCGATGTTATAGTAGTTCTAGAACTTATGCTTAATCACGTTTGTTGAATTGATCACTTGATAATCGTATTACACGTATCGTCTTTACATATGTATTTTGAGAGAGGATACAACAACCGGGGTTCTAGGGTCACCCTGTAAAACCGACTGAGTTGTTCAGATTCGGTTTCGTGTGTGAGGTTTTGTATCGACTTGTCGAGCATTTCATGAATCGTAGACCGTGTGAGGTCAGTTAAATCCGGTCAGCGGACTGTTGAACCTGACATAGAAGGGTAGATTATTGAAATAATGTCTATTCTCATAGCCAGAAAACGACACCCTACTTGACTTCGAGAACGTTTAGGTGAATCAAAAATACCTCGGGACTTAGCTAGGGTTTGTGATTATTAGATTTGATCATAGCTCGGCTATCTCTTTTATATAGTTTTAATTCTTTATTTTGTGTATATTTAGATTGTAGAACCGGTGATCTAACAAATCACCACGTTCAGTAGTTGTGTTGACCTAAACTAGGAATGAGACCGACTTTGGTACTCGACCAAATTCCCTGTGGGATACGACCTTTATCCAACTTTTCCTCAGAAAATAGCCCAGCAAAATGCCCAGAAAATTGAAAACAACATAGTACCAGCAAAATGTGGTTGTCTATACATTAAATAAAAAAATACTCTGCTTTCAGTTTGGGTGAAAGCATAACACGTTCTTCCATTCCAATAAATTAAGCTCATTTGTACCAAGGCACTGAAAAAAAAAACATAAAAAAGCAAATTAAATGAAAGAAAGAGCTGGGTTTGCTATGGGTACCTTCAAAAGAGTAGATTTGCCACATCCGTTAAGACCAAGAAGCATCCAAAGCTGCCCAGAAGGAATACTAAGAGCAAGAGTAGTGGGAATGGTATAGCCAATATCTTTCCATAAAATGCTAGAATGGAGAGAGCTAAAAGATAAAATAGTGGTGTTGAATTAGAGAAGTTTTTTTTAAATATTATCTAGTTCATTCTCTAAAGCAAGGATATAGCCAAGGATATAGCCAATATTCTCTCCAAAAAGTGACAAAAGCAAAGTCCCACCCTTCGGCCCTTCCTTTCGGCAAAGAAAAAAGCCGACTTCCTTTTTTAATTTAATATTCTTTTAATAAATAGACTTAAAATTTTTTATGCCCATTACAACATCTAATCACACACATCATTCTTACTATCTGATGTAGCACATCTAAGTTAATTAATTGGGGCATTTAGTTATATGAGCTTGTCAACACAAATTGTTGCTAGAATAAGCTTATCACATAATTCATATCATGAATAAACTTGGACTACACAAGTTGAGTGAAAAAAAAATGCATGACAATTGGTAATAAATATCAAAATAACGAGTTTAATAAAAAAAAATACTATAACATCCGTTTCAGTGTGAAAAAATCATTGGAAGTTTGGGTGCAATTTTGTTATTCACCTTGCTATTTGCTCACGACAATAACCGAATTCCGACGGTCGGATGGATATGTGCCACCATCATTATTGCTGTTTTTGCTTCTCCACAAGCCGAGTTTCATACACTCACAGAGTTTTATTTCAATGGAACATAACAGTGAATTAGCATTTATATTTGGCATTATATGTAATTCTCCTTTTGTTTATATTTTTTTCTCTAATTAATAATATAGTTAATTGTATCACCAATTTTGATATTTGGTGGGTGCAGGAGATCTTATATCACTGTTCGTTATTCTAGTTCCGGTGTAAGTGCGTAAGGATAAATAAATAAATAAACTAGTGTATTTTGAGTTGCATTAGCCATTTTAATCAATTGTGTTAAATTATTATGAGTTATTTAATTACTTTAAGTTTTTGCACCATTATGCAGACGAACGTTGTACCGAATAGCCAAGAATAAATCTTTTGGCGGCTATCCATCGCTGCCGTATATCATAGCACTTTTGAGTGCTACTTTGTTGATATACTACGCCTTCTTAAAAGGAATATGCCGTGTTCCTCCTATTCTGGATCAATGTTTTTGCGGGTGCCATTCAATTGGTTTACCTTTGCATCTACATTGTTTATGCTCCAACCCAGACTAAGGTAATGTTTATTTATTGTTTTTTGAGTTTTCGATTCGATAAAATTATTATTACAATAACTCTTTGACATAATAAATATCACAACAACTAAAACATTTGATAACTTTGCAAATTGTCACTGTCGGTCTATTTTTGTTAATAAACATTGGAGGTTTGGGTGCAATTTTGTTATTCACCGTGCTATTTGCTAATGACAATAACCGAATTCCGGTGGTCGGATGGATATGTGCCACCATCAATATTGCTGTTTTTCTTCTCCACAAGCCGAGTTTCATACTCTCACTGATTTTTATTTCAATGGAACATAACGGTGAATTAGCATTTATATTTGGCATTATAGGTATGTAATTCTCCTTTTTTTTTTTTTTTTTTTTTTTTCTCTAATTTATAATATAGTTTAATTGTATCACTAATTTTGATATTTGGTGGGTGCAGGAAATATTATATCAGTGTTGGTTAACCTAGCTCCGGTGTAAGTAAGGATAAATAAATAAGTAAAGATTAGTGTATTTTGAGTTGGATCAGTCCATCAACCGTGTAAATATGAAATTGAGGAAATTCAGAGAACAGTAGTATAATGGACAAATTATGTGCGATTAATGGGCGAATTATGGGCGATTAATGGGCAACTTTTCAAACATGGGCGATTTATGGGTGATTTCGCCCATCCTCAATAGCATAACCGCTCAACTTGGCCGTATAGGAAAATACATGCCCAAGAAATGGTATTCACACTTGTGTTGGACAAAAAATACACGACAATTAGTAAGAAATATCAAAATAACATGTTTAATGAAAAAAATACTACAAAATTCATTTCAAGGTGAAAAAATCTGCGGTTTTTAACTTGGGCGATATATGTGTGGTTTATGGGCATTTTTTCAAACATGGGCGATTTCGCCAATCCTCAAGAGCGTAACCGTTCATCTTGAGCGTAACCGTCTTTGGACAAAACGGCGCCGTATTGGACAAGCACTTGACCAAACTCGAACTCGAAAACTTCCCCAAACTTTTTGGTTTTGCCAACATTCTTTCATCAGTACAGTCTTCTAATGGATAGCTTTTGCGGTGATTTCAATCGGGCTTCCATTTTTTCTATTAACTATTTGTATTGCTCGAATTGCGAGCATTACGAGATCAAGAAGAAGTTTGAGTATGGGATTCTGTTTTCTCAAGCTCTTGTTGCTGGGATTCTCCACTTTAGCTTTGATGAAGGATGGGCGGCTTTGAATCGACGCCATAATTTGGATACAATACGAAACCCATGAATAGACTAAACCTAGTATATTCTTCATCAAAATTTCCTTTGGTGAAGTTTCAATCAAGACAAAATATTTTTATCGAGGTAATCAAGTCGAGTCTAGTCGACTCCTAATGGATCAGCTCAAATTGATTAAAAAATTCGGGCTTGAAACTCGGGTTAAATTCAATCGATTCACAAAAAGACATGTTCGAACTTGACTCGTTAAATACTTGGCTCGTAAACGCGATTGTTTTTAGAGTTCAATTTTTTTTTAATTACAAAATATGAAAAGAACGAGTTCGACTCGTTTTTAATACCTGACTCGAATAATAATTGACGATTGATAAAAAAAAATTATAAACATAATTAATCAAAAACATCCCTCTTGATGTTACCAAATGAGGCATCTCTTGATGAAAGCTTCTTAAACATCAGACCAGCAAGAAAGATGATGCTATCAGAATCTAACGAATGGATCGAGTTTGTTTGTTTTTTTATATATTTTATTTTAAGCCCTTTCTTTAATATTTTTAGACATCAATTTTTTGCATGTTGCTTGATTTGTTGCAGTATGTTGCATTATACATAGCACGTAATTCTGATATACAGATTTTCTTTTTCTTTTTCTTTTTTTTTTTTTTTTGGCATACACTGAAGAAATTCACGTATCAAAAGAAAACTCGAAGTTTGTACTAGCTACGAAGAAAAACTCCCTAGTTTAAGTATCCCCCTCCACTCCCTAATTTGGTGTTTTTTTGTTGTTGTTTTTTTTGGTTTCCATAAACTACACTTACACTTTGCGTGTGAAATTATGCTGTGAAATTTTGCTTATATATAGGACCATAATTTTCAAACAATATGCAAACCTTAAGAAAAAATTTACTCACACTCTGTCTGGGAGCTAGCTAGATCTTGAGAGAAGAAGCTCGAGGGTTCAAATTATTTCAATGGAAAAGAACAGTAACTTGGCATTTATTTTTGGAATCTTAGGTATGTAATTATCCTCTGTTTAGCATTGAAGTGATAATATAGCATTAATGGAGACATCATTTTTTTGCATGTTGCAATTGATTTGTTGCAGTATGTTGCATACATAGCACGTAATTCTGATATGCAGATGCTTTTTTTTTTGGCATACACAGAAGAAATTCACGTATCAAAAGCAGTGGCGGATTCAGGAATTTATTCCAGTGGTGTTATCGGAGTCTAAAACTAAATCTTATATCCAAGAAAAAATTCCAGTGGGGTCATCGGAGTCTAAAACATCAATTTTTATCGACAAAACGACACTTTTTAACAACAAAACTACATAGTTTTAATACTATTTTTTTATATTTAAAATCCAGTGGGATCACGTGACCCCCCGAGACACGTGGGATCCGCCCCTGATCAAAAGAAACCTCGAAGTTTGTACTAGCTACGAAGAAAAACTCCCTAGTTTAAGTATCCCCTCCACTATATCTCTTTTGGTCATGTTCTGTTGTGATGCACTTCTTTTATCATTAGTTGCAACATATGTGCATATGTCACATATATGTCACATGTCATGAAGTTATAATGAAAAGACAAATCTTCATACCATTAAATATGGTATTGCACATGATTGACACTTCATTTGTTTATTACAACTATTGACATGTTGTAAGTTTAAACAAGTGATTTTAAAAAAACGCTTTCGAGAATGTGTTTTTATTGTGCATGCTACGCTTCGCTTTGCTCGGCTTGGCTTGGCTTGGCTTGCAACCATAGTCAAAAACAAAGCTTAAATATGACTACCTTGGAACATCTTATTGAATATATGATATATATCATATATGCCATATTGGATATGCTAATATAATATTGAGGTATACTTATATTATATTATAGTATATTTGATGCCTATAACATTGGGTCAATTGTATGCTAATATAACGTTGAATGAAAATAATATTTTAAGAATAATTTAAATTTAATGCCTTTTAATTTTACTGTTCCATATATAATGAATACAATCGCATGCATATTGTTCAAGAATTAGAATGGCCTGGTGGTAATTAATTTGATGAACAATTTTACCTGAACGTCGGATATCACAAGTTAATGAGGGGTAAATAATACGTCTTTAGTCAAACTTAGGGTTTTTTCGTTTCTGTATCTTTTTTTAAATGAAGGGCATTTTTTTCTATAACCACTTTTTCTCATTTTTTTAAATTATTTTATAAATCTCAACAAATGGGATTGTCTTGTTACAAATTTATTTAAAAAAGATGAGGGTAAATGTGTCATTTCACAAAGTTAATGAGGGTAAATACCTATTTAGTCAAACTTATGGGTTTTTCATTTCTGTATTTTTGAAAAAAGAAAATAAAGGGTGTTTTTGTCTATAACCACTTTTTCTCATTTTTTAAATTATTTTATAAATCTCCTTTGTTGAGAAGCTTATCAACACAAAAAATAAAAAGTTTGAAACTAGCTTATATGAGTCATTTCCCTTTTATTTATTTTTTTCTCTTAAATTTACACTAATTTTGATGTCAGTAATTTTGATATTTGGTGCAGGAAATATAATATCAGTCCTAGTTATTCCAGCTCCGGTGTAAGTTTCATACATGCTCGTTGATATTGAATTGTATTATTTCAATTTATGAGTTAGTTAATTATTTTAAGTTGAGAAATATTTGTGTCACGACAAAGTGTGAATAACGAATGCCACAACAAATTTTTAAGCCATTGATTTTTTGGGACCCTTATGATTCAATAGATCTCACATCTTTATCACTACTCTTTTAAGTTTTACACCATTAATTAATAGTATGTATGATATATTTTATATAGACGAACATTTTACCAAATAGTCAATAATAAATCTTCTGCCGGCTATCCATCACTGCTATATATCATAGCACTTTTCAGTGCTACTTTGTTGATATTCGCTTCTTAAAGGAATATGCCGTGTTCCTCCTATTCTTGATCAATGTTTTTGCGGGGACCATTCAATTGGTTTACCTTTGCATCTACCTTCTTTGTGCTCCAACCCAGACTAAGGTAACGTTTATTTATTGTTTTTTGAATTTTCGATTCGATAAAATTATTATTACAATAACTTTTTGACACAATAAATATCACAACAACTAAAACATTTGACAACTTTGTTAGTTTTGTTATTCACCTTGCTATTTGCTCATGACAATAACCGAATTCCGGTGGTCGGATGGATATGTGCCACCATCAATATTGTTGTTTTTGCTTCTCCACTAAGTAGCTTGGTAACATTTCTCTTTTTTTTTTCTTGTACAATATTATTATTGGCACGACACATAAATCACTTTTCTTCTAATACGATTGTCAGAAAAAAGACCCTTCTTCTAGCGCCAATTGACGATGCAGGAAATCGTCTATTAATAAATCCAAGTCGTATTTCTTTTAGTGACAATAATTCAAGAGCAATCAAATAAAAATTAGTGTATTTTGAGTTGCATCAGTCCATCAACCGTGTAAATATGAAATTGAGGAAATTCAGAGAACAATAGTATAATGGGCGAATTATGTGCGATTTATGGGCAAATTATGGGTGATTAATGGACAAATTATGTGCGATTTATGGGCGATTAATGGGCGACTTTTCAAACATGGGCGATTTATGGGTGAGTTCGCCCATCCTCAATAGCGTAACCGTTCATCTTGGACGTCTAGGAAAATAAATGGCCAAGAAATGGTATTCATACTTGTGTTGGACAAAAAATGCACGACAATTGGTAATAAAATATTAAAATAACGAGTTTAATGAAAAAAATACCGTAAAATCCATTTCAAAGTGAAAAAATCTGTGTTTTTTAACTTGGGCGATATATGTGTGATTTATGGGCGATTTTTCAAACATGGGCGATTTCGCCAATCCTCAAGAGCGTAACCGTCTTTGGAACAAACGGCGTCGTATTGGACAAGCACTTGACCAAACTCAAACTCGAAAACTTCCTCAAACTTAATTTTTGGGTTTTGCCAACACTCTTTCATCAGTACAGTCTTCTCATGGCTAGCCATTGTGGTGATTTCAATTGGGCTTCCATTTTTTCTATTAACTATTCGTATTGCTCGAATTGCGAGCATTACGAGATCAAAAAGAAGTTCGAGTATATGGGATTCTGTTTTCTCAAGCTCTTGTTGCTGGGATTCTCCACTTTAGCTTTGATGAAGGATGGGCTTTGAATCAGTGCCATAATTTGGATACAATACGAAACCGATAAATAGACTAAATTAATCCTCACTAATACTCGACATGTTTTTCCTTCTTTGATATATCGTCTGCAAAATACAAGGGGTGTATAATTTATTTATTTATTTTCTTTCTAATAAACCTAATATAAAGACAGAGCCGCATAGGATAGGATAGTTGAATTTTGTCCTATAAGACACTTATGCCCTTGGCGGCCAAGGCCCAAGTTTTTTCTCAAGAAAATCAATATTGTGTACGTACGATATTTTTTATAGAGAGTTTACGTGCGGTTCTTAGGATTTTTTTTTTTCCTTTTAAAATAATTTCCTATGCAGTAAGATTTTAATTAGCTAGCCTGGGAATTAAAGGTAAAAAATCTGGGTTGGGATCACCTGTCTGATTTCAGTGTCTAATTTTGGTGTCTAAGTAAAAAATTAAACCACACATGAAAGTATGTAGTTTTTGCTTAGACATCGAAATTAGACACCGAAATCGAACAGGTGATTTCAACCTAAAAAACCTTGCGTGCTAATAAACTTTGCGTATATTGCTGTCAAATATGGCTTATATATACAATCCCCAATTTCAAACAATATGCAAGTTAAACATACACCACAAGAAAGAATTAACTCACTGCACTCTTCAAGATCTTAAGAAGAAAGGGTTCAAATAATATTTTTATTTCAATGGAACATAACTGTGATTTAGCATTTATAGTTGGCATTATAGGTATGTAACTCTCCTTTTGTTTATTATTTTTTTTCTCTAATTAATATAGTTGGTGCATTAAATATTTTTTGGTGCATAATACTATACGCCCAAGATGTGCGGTTACGCCCTAGAGGATGGGCGAAATCGCACATAAATCGTCTATAAATCGCCCATAAATTGCCTATAAATCGCCCAACTTAAAAAAACGTCGAAGGTGAGGCGTTTACCCCCAATCACTACAAGAAAAATGACATTTTGTGACGACCAATGTTCGTCACAAAATTAGTAAATTTCGTCACATTTGATTATATGTGACGAAATACACGCGTCACTAAGGTCGTCACCTATCATAAGTCACGGAAAGTATTTTGTGACGAATTTACCATTCCTCACTCTTTTGTTGCACATGTGACGAACACTTCGTCACGTATTTCATATTTCACTTGGTCTTTTTATATACATTTGTGACGATAATGTCATCACTCCAGACTTAAATATGTGACGTCACAAATTTCTCACATATTGTACACTTAAGTGACGACTAAATTGTCACTAAAAGTAGGAGAAAATGTAAAGAACATGCGATTTGTGACCCTTATTTCATCACATATTTATATGATATGTGATGGAACCTTCGCACTGAAAGTGCTTATATGTGATGAAACGGAAGTCACCCAATGTTTTTATTTTAACACCAAGTTCATAACGTGTTCTTCTGATACGTGCTCAATGCAATTACATCTGCACCACCTAATACTATTATTGCATCCTTAAAATCACCACATATGCATATTACATACATGTGATTTATTAATCCAGTTAAAGTTTCAACAGAAGCAAAAGCTCAAAAGACATGCAAATCCAACAACCAAAGCTGAAATAGAAATAGATCAACAAATATAGTTTTTCATCAAAACAGAATCCTTCTATGAATACCAAAAAGATAACAAATGAAAAAGGGTATTTCACCCAACAAACACAAATATAGTTCAACGAGTCATTTATAAAAGAAAATTGTAAATATGTACGAGCAGCAAACTTGTGACCAACAACATCCTGGACGTGATCTATAAATTCTTTATGGTTCCATCGTGTCCCCTATTGCTTCCATTAGGGACAACAGATGAAGTCCACAATCTTGTTAGTTCCAAAACTAGCTTGATGGTATCATTAGATTTGATAAGTGGATCGGGATAGCGAATGAGAGACCAATCAAAGTGTTCAAGAAATGCTTTCCCACCGTATTGAACATATCGTACCTTGCCGAGTTGGAAATTTGCTTCTTCATCTTTGATAGAATGCACAAAAAAACAACGATTTGTGTCATAAACGAGACATAAGTTTTTGTTTGTCTTAGGAATTGATATCACATCCATGAAACAATGTATAAGCCCTGTATATAGTTACCTTCCCGTCAACCATGACATGTCGTTGCATCAGAATACAGATAACCTCATGGTAGATTAAAATCAAGAGCAAGCGCTCCATCGACTTGTGAGACCCAGAAGACTTTGGAGAAACGCTCATCTGAGTTCGTCAAGCATCCAATGCTTTGGAACATTAAGCCTCTTCAGATGTTTATTCAGTCCCATTGCCATGTTGAGTTCATCAAGCAGCTACCCTTTTATTTCTTTCATCATATTCTCCTTTCTGTACAAACAACTTGGTTAAAATAAAGTTATTCAAAGTATGGTATGAGTTGCATTTGCTTACACCATTTACTCTACGAAACATAAACTAATATTATCTACACATGTATTTACATAGTACCCATGCTTGAGAAAATCAACTTTCTGGAATTATAAGTCGTAATATATACAAATTCCCCTACATCTCCAAAGTTCAATTCTGAAGCAAGGAAAAAATGTGTACTAATGAAAGTTACAGACAATGTGTACGTACTTGCATTTTCCTCCCCTCTTGGAGGAAGTTCATCTTTTGAAAATTCTAAATCCTATTGCAATTCCAATCTGAATCAATTCTATTAAATGTTTCTGTTGGAGATGAACAAAAACTGGGCATTTGTGTCCAATATCTGCACAAACAAGTCAAAAATGTACTGTAAGCTGCTAATAATGTTACAAGTTGACACCACTTATGCTCATATGAATCGAATAACAGTCATATTCTCGAATTTTTAACTTGTAGAGGAATGAAAGCTTCAACTATATGCAAATTCAAGCTGCATATTTATGTATTATAAACAAATTCATAGATAGTCCATAACACTATGACCTTTACGAGGTGCTGTAAATAAAAAATCAGAGCATGACGAATACAAATTTCAAGAGGTATGACAAGTGGGGAAAACATTTATTCAAAAGATGGTATATGATACCTCAGGATTCAAATCATTAACATTTTCAATAGAATCCTCAATATTAATTGTTGTCAAGCCTTGTTAACAACCATGCAGTCACTTAAAGTTCCTAGTTCCATATCAACTGCAAATTCATAAGAAAAAATAAAATTAATTGGCACTAAACAAAAAATGCCATTTGTAAAGAATTACGTAACAAAAAGACTGAAAGAAGAGTATGTTTGTTGCCGGTTCCCAATCTAAACTTTTCGATAGCATTGACATAGCTCTTTTCCAGAAAATACATAATCACAAATCGCTTCTCCTCTACAGATGGTTCACAAGAAGAAAATATGTGTTCAAAGTCACGGTAGCCGACTCGGAGAGCACTGAGCACATCGATCGTCGCGTATCATTTTCTGCGAGACAGGCTTTCTCCCATATAAAGTGCTTCAAAATTTGAATTTGTTTACTCAAAAGTCACATTCTGTTGAAAATCATATGTGAATAAACATCCAATAGTCCTGTCCCAAAACCCTGTAACTCTCAAATGACGCATAAAGAGTTTGAACCCTGTAACTACATGTCAGTCTTAGAGCACTTTCTACAGCAACAGAAGCAATTAATGTACTCCAATAAGAAATAAAGAAAAAACCTCAATACCCCAAAGAAGTGAAAATGGAAAATTTTCAATTGAATCATTTCTAAAACATTTGTTGATTTCAAAATAAATCACACCAAAATATTTGGTCTCCAACACCAATATAATGAATGAATGAATGGGTGACATTGATACCTGTTATTGCTGATGCCAATAAAAAATTACTAATTAAAAAAACAAAATAGAGAAAAAGAAAAAGAACAAAAAGATGGAAAACGAGGAGAGATTACCTACAATGAAGCTTCGAAGCTATGCGTTCAAGGGATGAAGTCTTGAAACTGACCACGTATGGGCTCAGGTAGTGGCGTCACCGTGAGGGGATGGGGTGGGGATTCGTCGAACCCACAGAATTAAGAATAGGTAATTCATTCTCAGAAATTAAAAGGAATAGATACTTATCTATTTGTTAAAAAAAATTGATGGGTTTAAAAAAGAAGAGACGTAAAAGTAGAAAAGTATATTTATTTTGTATGTGACGAATAATTCCTCATTTTTTTTTTAGGTTTTAAAGATTGGTGACAATTTCATGTATTCCTCACGTATGAAAAAAATATCAAGCCGCTAAAATTTTCCCGCTTTCTTTTTTGACGAAAATAGAAAGCATATGTGACGAATGAATGTCGATATTTTTTTTAAGATTTATGAATTGCACATTTGTGACGATTTTTCAAATTTCTTCACAAAACCTATGTATATGTGACGGATTTTCCGGCGTCACTTTTTATCTCGTCACAAAAACTCATTTTTCTTGTAGTGAATGTGCCTGCTGAGATCTCCAAGGGTGCGGGGACACCTCCTATTGTTGTTGCTGCGGCGGATGGTGAGGCAAGTGTCAACCATCAACCGCATTCCTAGTGGTGTTGATGGTGGCACCGATAAACTGAACCTTTTATTTGGTGTTCTTCTTTTCTTCAAGAGATTGTTGAGCATCATCCTTCGTCGACTGACTCGGAGAAGGCCCAGGATTGATCTCATTTGACATCGTTTTTGTTTTTGTTTTAGCGGCCACCGGTGGCCTATGCTTTCCTTGTATTATCACCAAAAAATATTTCATATCCCAAGCCTTTCTCTCTCTCTTAGTGGGAGTCTTTCACTCCTTCTCTCTCTTAGGATAAGAAATATTTTTTGGTGCAAGCATAATACTGTACACCCAAGATGAGCGGTTGCGCTTTTGAGGATGGGCGAAATCGCCCATGTTTGAAAAAACGTCGATAAATCGCACCGAAAAACATAGGTGCCGGTTTTTCAAACATGCTCCAAAAACATGGGCATTTTACGGGCGACCGTGTAACTGTTGTATGAGTTTGTTAAAGACTTATAACGAGTTGCGAGTCTTAGACCGAGATGAACCTGCATTATGTCGATGGTAGGAGCTGGTGACTATCTTACTTCAGACTGATCATCTATATGAGACACATGATGACCTACATCATGTCGATGTATTATGAGCGTCTTGCACTTCGATATAGCCACTTTATCGAGGTCAGAGTATGTCAAAGGCCTGATGTGTTGTAGAATTCATTAGGCCCGCTTTACTTCAAAGACCTAGATCAAGTGTTTGAGTGTTACGTATATGAGATTGGGTTATTCAATACCATCTTAAATTAATTTCTTAAAAGGTTGGAAAGATAATTGAAAACATATAAACTTTAATTAACCATAAACAATAGGTGGCCGTTCTGCCTATGTCTGCTTCAATCACTGGTGAAAAGAACTGCTCAATAGTGTCTTTGGCTGCCAATAAGGCATTAGCCCAGTGGTAATCGCTGAAATTATTAACCCGTAGGTTTCGGGTTCGAATCTCAGTGAGAACAAGTGTGTGCGCACATGTGTTTCTTACGTATTCGTCAATAATAATAATAATAATAATAATAATAATGTCTTTAGCTGGGAAATTGTGCACGGTTAATTAAACCTTAAGTATATAATTCCATGGCCTGCACTAATTTGAGAACAATGGGCCGGATTGTCTTTAAATATAAGGACAATCTGATTATCTATTTTTATAAGGAATAGTAGAATAAAGAGGACAAGCTAATTAACGTGCATTTAGGCACTTAAAACTTGCTTTACAGAGAATGTTTAGAATGCGATTGACTATGACATATATATATATATATATATATATATATATATATATATATATATATATATATATCTTCACTTAAGGATCATCAACCATAAGGCCAGGCTAGTGATATTATATTTTTATCCCTGATTATAATTTTTATATATAGATCTTTTCTATTTTGAGAATAGTTAGTAAAGTTCGGGACGTGAACAACATGTTTTAAATACGTTTTCTTCAAAATCGTGAATCCCGGCTGCTGCAACTATTTTCCCCTTTTTCCACCAAAATCGTGATTAAAACTTTAAAAGTTAATTTGACACTAAAAAAATGGAGACAATAACCAAAAATATGTGCATCTTCTTGTTATCCATAATATATTTTATCTATTCAAATACTTTCTTTATTATTTCATGCTATTGCGTTTTCGATAATCAAATGTATTTCCTTTTAAAAGTACTGCATTCATAATTTCTTTCATCTCAACCAATTTCATATGAATTCGGTAAAATGAAAAGTCTAATGCATTTGGATAGAAATTCAGTAAATTGTATACTTAAAAATCCTTTAAAAGTATCTGATGCAAGGTATTTTAAGCCACCTAACGTTTTCTTACACTAAAAAATATGATATAATCTAATCCAAATCATTAATCAATACAATCGAGTAGTTCATCTTAACTTAAATTATTGGCTATGCCTGCCTTTGGTATTTTATCATAAATTGCTTTTGTAGGCTAATTAATTTGGAAGAGAAGTCAAAATGTCTCTCCAAGATTACATGAGGCAACTGTAATTCCAAAAAACTTGCAGATACATTTTTAATGATCGATTGCTATTAGAAAGGAAAAAATTCAAAGTCCTTTAATTTCAACATATATATCCTACTACTTATATAATGTATAATAAAATAATTAGTACAACAGTATATTCGGGGGTATAATTTTGGTGTTATTGTAGAAAAACACAATTTAGATCATAAAAGGGATTTTTATTCAATGATTTTCCTTGATAAAATGATACAGAATGCTCTCCTACTTATAGAGTCGAAATGCAACAGAATTGATTAGATAGATTTTGGTTTTAAATATTTAAAAGAAACAACCATAACAAACTATCCTACTATTACATAAGAGATTAAGTAGCCATAGAACTCTTTAACAACCGAAGGACTCATGATTTAAACTCAAAGATTATCATGATTTAAACTCTTCCTTATCTCTCCAAAACAACCTTATCTCTCTCCTAAATCATGATTTGAAAGTTTGTTGATGTATTGTTCGAACAAATGTTGAATTGTTGCTGTTGTTGTGCATGAACTTGCATGGATGCATTAATACTCCCCCTCAAACGAGGCTAGGACTTGGGAGTAGGCTGAGTTTGTCTCTAAGTGTTTGAAAGACATATTTGGAAAGAGGTTTGGTGAATATGTCTGCAGTCGATTCTGGGAAGAGACATGTTTGGTGATTAAGAGTTTTACGGCTACTTGCTCTCTTACATAATGGTAGTCAAGTTCAATATGTTTGCTTCTGGCATGAAAAACAGGATTAACGGTCATATAGAGGGAGCTGAGGTTGTCACATAGAAGTGTAGGAGTGGAGGGCAAAGAAACATGGAGTTCTTGTAGGAGATGAGTGAGCCAAGTAACTTCTGCTGCTGTGTGTGCCATGGCCCTATATTCAGCTTATGTACTTGATCTGGAGACAGTTGGTTGCTTTTTGGCACACCAGGAGATGATATTAGGGCCTAGAAAGGTACAATAACCTGTAATGGAGCGTCTGGTATCAGGGCAGGCAGCCCAATCTGCATCTGAGAAGGCATATAAGTTGAGTGTGGATGAATGTTTGAGAGATATGCCAAGAGTGAGAGTGCCTTTAACATATTTGAGGAGTCTGTGGACTTGTTGCATGTGAAACTGAGTAGGGGCTTGCATGTATTGTGATAAGCAGTTGACAGCAAAACTGATGTATGTCCTGGTAAAGGTGAGATATTGCAGGCCACCTATAAGGCTTCTGTAAAAAGTAGGATCTGCTGGAGGAGATTGAAGAGGAATGAGAGGTTTTGTGGCCAGTGGGGTGTTGGCTGGTTTGCAGTCTTGTAATGCAGCTCTGTGAATCAGTGTGGTGGCATAATGAGACTGATGGAGCAGCATGCCTTGAGGAGTATGGTGTATTTGGACACCAAGAAAATGATGGATTGTGCCTAGGTCTTTCATGGCAAATTCTGAGTGGAGCTCATGAATGAAAGATTGTAGCAGACTCTGCATGGGAACTGTGACAAGCATATCATCTACATAGAGAGAAGAAGAACTAGGGTTTTCTGGTTAGTGTGATATATAAACAGGGAGGGGTCAGATAAGCTGCAATGGAATCCATAAGTAAGTAAAAAGGCACTAAATCTGTCAAACCAAGCCCTTGGGGCTTGCTTCAAGCCATATAGGGCCTTTTTAACTTACAAACATGAGTGGGAGAGTGAGGATCACACATACACCTGAAATTTGCTCCATGAAGATAGTTTACGTGATATGACCATGCAAGAAAGCATTCTTGACATCTAATTGTCTAATGGACCAATTATAGGATAGAGCCAAGGATAAAATAACCCGGATAGTACTTGGTTTAATAACAGGAGTAGGTCTCAACATAATCTACTCCATGTATTTGAGCAAAGCCTTTGGCCACTAATCTTGCCTTTAATCATCTAGTGAGCCATCAGCTTTTAGTTTAGCCTTAAACACCCACTTAGAGCCTATGACATGCATAGCAGGTGTTCTAGGCACCAACTGCCATGTTTGATTATCAATTAGGGCTTGCATTTCTTCTTTCATAGCTAGGTGCCATCCTTCATGTTTGATGGCACTTTTGATGACTTTTAGTTACGTGGGGATCTTTGTTAGGAAAAATCTGGTGAGGCATACTTGGGGTTAGGTTTGAAGATGCCATGGTGGGCTCTAGTAGCCCTGGGAGAGAGTGGTGGAGATGGAGAGGAGGAATCTGAAGCTGGAGAAGAAGTGGATGAGAGAACAGGATTTGGAGAGGAGTTTGTTGCTGTATGTGGAGGATATTCAGGAGGGGTTTGAGTATGAGTTGGAGGAGTTTGGGAATCCTGTGTGGAGGTATCATCAGTATAGTCAGTAGGATTTGATATGGAGATGCCAGGATCAGGTTGATGGTATGTTGGAGTAGTCAGAATGATATCAGGGGAAAAGGCAGGAGAAAATGCTTGAGGGATGGATGAGGATGTGTCAGAATCATGTTTGTGGTCATTAGGGGACAGCCAGGGGTCAAAAAGGCTAAGAACATAAGGTCTGTTTACAGTGGTCATGGTTTTATAGGGTAGGATGGTCTCATCAAAGACAACATGTCGTGACATGTAAAAATTTCTTGAAGGAGGGTGAAAACACTTATACCCCTTATGTTTGTTGCTGTAACCTACAAAGACACAAGGTAGAGTCTTAGGATCAAACTTATTTTTCTTAAGATCCCAAGTGTAAGGATAATATTTTGATCCAAATACCCTTAGACTGTGATAATCAGGGTGAGTGTTGTGAAGCAGAAAATAAGGGGAATCAATCTTATTAGTAAGAGAGGGAATTCTATTTAAGATATAAACAGCTGTAGCAAAAGCCTCAACCCATAAAAACAAGGGTGTCCTACTATGAAATAACATGGTCAGTCCAAGTTCTCTACTGGTCCTATGTCTACGTTCAACAATGCCATTTTGTTGAGGTGTATGAGGACAAGTGATGAGATGAGTGATGCCTTTATCTAACAGATATTGTGTGAGAGGTTTATTGTCAAATTCTCCCCCTCCATCTGTATGCAGTTGTTTTATGTCCCTGTTGAACTGTGTTTTAACATATTGAACAAAATAAACAAACACATTGAAGAAATCTGATTTGTGTTTAATTGGAATGAACCACACATATTTAGAGAAATCATCTACTAAGCTCACATAATAAACAAATTTACTAATAGAAGCAACAGGGGCAGGCCCCCAAAGATCACAATGGATTAATTAAATCAAAAACACTTGAAGAAACATGTTCATAATGTTCAAAAGGGAGCCTTGAAAGTTTGCCTAATTGGCAGCTTTCACACAAATGTTCAAGTTTATTGGAGCCTATCCTATCAATGAAACCTTTATTACTTAAAGCATTAACAGTTGCAATTTGGACATGGCCTAATCTCTGGTGCCAAACTTCAAGAGTGGAGGATTTATTGGTGTGAGCTGCCAGAGCATGGTGTCCACTTGAAATAGCATAGAGACCTCTTCTACATTCTCCCATCAGGAGGACTTTGTTGCTGTTGTTTTCCTTAAGAACAAAGCCAGCATTAGTAAAATGACAGTAAACATTGTATTGTTTAGTCAGTTGCTTGATAGAAATTAAATTTTTGGCCATTTCTGGAACAAGCAAAACATTCTGAATTGTCAAAGTTTCATTGTTATAAGTCAGATGAATATTACCTGTGCCTGTGATAGGGAGTGCTTTGCCATTGCCTACTATAACATGATCATAAGGAGGGAATGTGTGAAGATTATGCAGTAAATTAGGGTTACCTGTTATGTGACTGCTTGCACCTGTGTCCATAAGCCATTCGATTATGCTCAATGGTGTTGTCTAGTGTGAGTCTGAGAGAGTGCTTGAGGAGAATTTCCTCCTTTGCTTTGTTACTCCACCAAAAATTTTGGAGATATGGCCTCGCACTCCACGAAAGTCACATGTCTCATTCTTGTATCTTGATCTCTTTCTCGCCTACTAGACATTCTTCTAAAGACCTTTTGGGTAGTGTCTGTTCTTTGCTCCTGCACTCTCTGTATTGTTGTGTCTCGATTTCCTCCGGTTTGTTGTGCACGGAAGCCTCTCTGCCTGTGAGTTGAAGTTGGTCTGTGCATTGCTTCTTTCCTATGGTCTATGACCATAAAAAGCTATGTGAGATGTGTCTGCATCTTTAGCAGCAAACCAGGATCTTCTTTGATCCAGGTTCTGCAAGTGGCCTACCAATTCTTCATAGGAAGGCTTGTGCATGAGCATTGTTGTTGTAAACATCTCATATTGGGGTCCAAGGCTTTTTAGGAGGAAATAGACCTTCTTAGGATCAGGAATTGGCTTTCCTATGGCAGCCAAACTGTCACACAACCCTTTAAAGTACTGCACATGTTCATTGATCGTTTTTGTGTCATCCTTCCTCATGTAGGTAATTTGTTGTTTCAGATTGAACTCCCTTTCCTGGGATTCTTGTGCATATGCACGTTTAAGTGCATCCCAGACTGCTTTTGATGAGTCCAAACCGATCACTAGACTCAATGATTCCTCAGTCAATGAGCCAATTAACCAAGCCCTTAACAATCGATCTGCCTTTTTCCATCTGGTATAATCTGTTGTTAAGGGCGAAAATCTATGAATTATAAGGCGATATTCCACGATGTTTTTCCCTCTATATTGTATAATTTGCATAATAATTGGTCCTTTTATTAGAATATCGAGCAAACGATATTTTCATAGACTTAATCGCAAAGTTGGTATAATTATGTGATTCTATGGTTGAAATATAAGTATTTGAATATTACTACGATTTGCGATGTGTTCCATGTGTTATAGGTATGTTTATTGTGCTCAAATGATGATCAAAAGGATAGAACTCGAGCTATAAAGATTTAAGAAGGAGATAATGATCAAGTGGAGTGAGGAAAAGAGAGAAAAGAGGAGAAAAATCGCACTCTGAGCAGCGTCCATGGCCCGTCCCGTATGGGCGGGCGTTTGATCAAATGGACGGGCGTCGAGGAGGATAGGTTACATTCGGGAAGTTTGGGCGCAAGGTGGGCGCCGGATGGACGGGCGTCGTCAGAAGACTCGGCCCGACTCGAAGTTCAAAGCGAGACCAGGCAGCGTCCGCAGCGAGACCAGAGCAGCGTCGAGGCGTGTTCAAGCAGAACCGACTTAAAACCCTACATTTGTATCGGCGCGCCCCAACCCTAATTTTTCCTGTTTTCTATAAATAGTCCGATTGTAAAACCTAGCAAAAAGGAGAGATACACATATAGAGATTGAGAGAGTCGAATTCATCATAAAAGCGTGAGCGGCTTGTCCTTTCTTTTGTGTTTCTTTTATTATGCAATCAAAACGATTTGTTGATTTCAAGACTATTATGAGTAGCTAAACTCTTGGGTTGGACGAACGGGTGAAGCAATTCAGGAGGTGTTTGGTTTTCTTATTTTCTGCGTTTTGCAATCAATAAAGGTCAGATTTTTATTGCGTTTATTTCGTGCTTCATATCGATAGATAAAGCCTGTGATATTTTGTTTGACGATAGTTGAATGAATTCTAGATCACCGCAATAGTAATCAGTTTAAACGATTTGTCTAAAAACGAAAGTTATCAAATTGTTAACCTAGATAATAGATTCGAAAGAATTTGTGCCTATCGTGCTTGAATAATCAATCTTTGATAAAAGTTGATAAACGGATTATCTAAGAAATTAGTAATCTGCTTTGGGTATAGGTTAATCTTGGCCTTTAGTAATTTGCATGCGTAGGGAGTTAGAATCTTTTACCGCTATCTTGAATTGTGGATCCCTGTTTGTCTGCCTTTCTCCCCATTATTTGATAAACCTAGAATTGTTACTCGTGATACTTTTTGCCTAAGCTTTGATACACATTCAACCTCACGTTCCTCGTGGGATCGACCCGGAATAATCGCTTTACTACAAGCTTTGCACTTGGAGCGACTAACCGGATTTTTATTACTTGTCTTTTTGTTTCGTTTACAAAAATCCACCACAAGTTTTTGGCGCCGTTGCCGGGGAACTTGGCACGGTTTTATGTGTTTTTAGCATAAGATTTAGGTAGATCATTATTCTTTGTTTTAGTTAGGGTTTAAGGTTCTCCCTTAGTAGCCTCTTTTACGTAATTTCCTTACATTCTTGTTCTTCCGGTACCAAGCGAGCGTCCTGGATATTGGGCGCCCGTCCGGCTGGAAATTTTCGATCCAATTTTATTTTATTCACTCAAACGAGCGTCCATAATATTTGGACGCCCGTTCAGGTATTTTGCCAACCGGACGAGCGTGTGTGTCACTAAACGCCCGTCGATCCAATACCCACCTGCAGGCGCCCGTCCATAACCTTGGGCGCCCGTCTGCATCTTCACGACTCCTTTCTTCTCTTTCTCTTTCTCTCTTAGTTTGACTTCGTTATATGCAAACACGAAGTAAACAAGGACGATTAATTTTGAACCTGAGCTTGAGCGAGGCGTAGTTCGAGTAAACCGTAAACGAAAAGTTCCGAGCCCATTTCGATTCCGAAAGGAAGTCGAAGAGAGTTCGAGTGAAAACTCTTCCGAGGATAATTTCTTCTCAACCTTTTCTTTGAGGAAGAAACTCTGCTTCGATGGCTCAAGCCAACCGCACCCTGGCGGACTATGCCACTCCTGGTGATGTGAACATTCGCTCGGCCGTTGTGGTTATCCTACCGATCTGACCCGTTTGAGATAAGACCAGACCCTCGTCGGATGGTGCAACATGCATCAACTTTCTATGGGTATCAATCGAGAACCCTATACGCATCTTTATGTATTTACGGGTATATGCGATACTACTCGCATCAAGGATGTCGATCAAGACATCATTAAAGTGAAACTATTTCCATTTTCACTCCGTGGAGAAGCAATGGAATGGTTTAAATCTCTTCATACGAATCTATCCAAACTTGGGCCCATTTCGAAAGTCAATTTTGGCCCAATATTTTCCTCCATCTAAGACAATTTCAATGTCTTAACGAGATCTCAAACTTTCATCAAGCGAGTGATGAATCTTTCTTTGAAGCATGGAAGCGTTTCAAAATTTTGTTGAACAAGTGCCCCCATCATGGAATGGATTTGCGAGAGGAAAGTCCACACTTTCTTCAATGGTCCGAATGAGTCCACTAAAGGAATGGTCAACTCCTCATCCTGGAGAGTCTTCTTGAAGAAAACCCCACGACAAGGGTGGGAGTTATTTGAAGATATAGCTAGGTACAACTATGCACCTACGTATCAATCACCAACGGTCCTGCTTTTCACCTAAAATCGAAGAAGTCAACAACCGAGAATCATGGTCAAATGATTGCGACCTGCCTGTGAGCTCAACTTTCTCGCTTTGACCATGACTAAAAATCAAAATCAACCCTCTCTCCAATGAATGCACAAGTATTCTCTTGTGATAATCATTATCGATAGTCACATCGGTGACCATTGTCAATACACTCCTACCCCGGCTTTCAAGCCAATGCGCCCAACAAGCGAGGCGGTATGATTCGATGAACTGCTATACACAGTAGGCTTAGAGGTCACATTTACGCAACATGCCCCTTGAATGGTGGACATGAGAGAAACAATTTTACGGCCCGCAAAACCGTGAGATTTTCAAACCGAATAACTCTCAAGGTCGAAACGACAACGAGAATAGAAATTATGCTCGAAATCAAGGTTTTGACCAAAACCGCACTTTCAGTCGGGCTACAATCAAAATTCGGGACAGAATACCACTCGCAATGCCTACTACCGTAACCCCAACTCGAGTCAAAGTTCAAATTCTCAACCAAAAACAAATCCAACTTTGGCCCACTAATCAAAACTCACAGCGAACCGCCTACTACTCAGACTCCTCAACTTATGGTACTACCCCAAAAGGCGAGTATGAAGAGGAGCAGAGGACGATGAAGAACTTAGAAAGGCAGTTAGGACAAGCTGGCTGAACAATTAGTCGCTGCCCAGGACCTCAAGGTCGGCTACCTAGTTTCTGAAAAAAACCTAAAAGTGGGCATCGGCCAGGTGAGCGAGGAACAAACCAGCGTGCCGAGCTCGCACCCATTACTCCCTATGGACAAGAGGAGTCAAAGGCTATGAATCGAGGTCCGGTACACAATTGCAACAACACCACAGTTCTGAGACGAGAACCAGGAAGCGAGTAAGCCCTCCTACCCCCGATTCGGTAGGAGGGAAGAATCATTGATCCACGACTGGATGAAGAGAGAGATGAAAATGAGATTGAAGCTGGAAAAGATCTCGGGTGATTGAAAACCAAAATGATGAACCGAAAAAATTCACTCAGGCGAATGATCCTCTGACGAGTAAAAAGACAGAAAAGATGGTGAGGTGGAAGGATCTTGAGGACAAAGCTGTAAAGCTTCCTCGCCCGGAAAGTCTTTTCCGAAGAAGAAGCTGAATAAGCTCCCATTTCCGCCAAGAAAGCAACACATTTCATTATCTCAAGACAAGAATGCGAAGGTACTCAACCTACTAAGAAACACCCAAGTAAATTTGCCTTTATCGAAGTGTTGGTTGAGATGCCTAAATGCGCCAAGTTTGTGAAGGATGTTGTTTCTTCAACGAAGAAGTTGGGTGAAATGGAGAAAAATTGGGAGAGGAATGCTCCGCTATCAATGACGGAGAAATTCCTAAGAAGCGCGGCGATCCGGGAAAGTTTGTCTTAACTCACGAAAATCAAGGATTTAAGTTTCCCAAACTCTCTGTGTGATTTAGGGCGTCCATTAGTTTGATGTCTCTATCATGCGCAGAGACTACACCTGACCATCTATTGGAGCCTACCCCATAAGTATCCGACTTGCGATAGATCTTTCAAGAGAGCCGAAGGAGTGCTTAGAGACCTTCGGTCCAAGTAGACAAATTTACATTTTACGTGGATTGGTACGTCTTGGACACTAAAGAAGAAGATACCCCCTCCTCCTCGGGGCGACCTTTCCTATCCTTTGCCCGAGCCTCATGGATTGCGATCAGAGATTTGTCACTTTACGTGTTGGGGACGAGGAAGTGCACGCTACAGTGTAGTTAAAGCTCTCGAGCACCTTCGAAAATCCCTCGGGCTTTGTGATTGAGGCGTCGACGATTTCACAGACTACACTCTGGGCCAGTGGAGGCCGCCTATGGAGAAGAGCTTCTTTGAAGAGGACTCGGTGCTCTCTGAAAGAACTCTTTCACCCTCGAAAAAGTCGACTTTCTTGAGGCAAGAGTTTTTGACCCTATCACTAAGGAAGATCTAAAACAAGGAGAGGCCAAGACCAAACAGAGGAACCTCCTGAGGACCTTGTTCTAAAACCTCTACCACAACATCTAAAGTATATCTTCTTGAGAGAAGCGGCGCTACCTCTCTCGATTATCTCCTCTACATCGTGAGAAGAAGAAGATGAGTTGGTTGGCGTTACGAAGAAAAATGAAAGCCTTGTTTGGCGGTAGGTGATATAAGAGGAATATCTCCAGGGCGTCTGTATGCATAAGATTAGAACCGAAGAAGGTGCAAAGAGTGTAAGACAACCCGCAGAGACGTTTAAACCCACACATGCAGGAAGTGGTGAAGAAAGAGATCATTAAAATTTGTTGGATATGGGGATCATTTATGCGATAGGCGATAGCGATTAGGTGTCCCCACTCGGTAGTACCTAAAAGGAGGTATTACCATTGAAAAGAATGACAAAGGTGAAGAGGTAGTCTGTTAGATTAGTCACTTTGAGTGCAGTCTCAGATAGACTATAGGAAGGTGAGCGAGGTGACCCTGAAGGACCATTTCCTCTCCCCTTCATAGACCAAATGTTGGAGCGTTTGGCGGGGCATGCTTTCTCTTTGTTTTACGGGCGGTTATTCAAGTTATTTCCAAATCCCTATTGACCCAGTAGATCAAGAGAAAACAACCTTCACCTGCCCCTATGGTACTTTCGCTTATAGGCGAATGCCCTTTGGACTTTGTAATGCACCAGCTACATTTCAAAGATGTATGTTGGCTATCTTTGATGGACTTATAGAAAATGCATGGAGGTATTCATGGGCGACTTCTCGGTGTTTGGTACATCGTTCTGGGACTGTCTTGAAAATCTAGACAAAGCACTTTGCAAAGGTGTGTGGAGAAGAACTTGGTTCTCAACTGGGAGAAGTGCCATCTTATGGTAACCGAAGGGATTGTTTTAGGTCACAAGATCTCCGCTAAAGGCATAGAGGTTGATAAAGCTAAGGTAGAAACTATTGAAAAGATGAATTACCCCAGAAACACGAAGGAAGTAAGAAGTTTCCTTGGTCATGTGGGTTTCTACAGGAGGTTTATAAAAGATTTTTCAAAAATATCGAAACCTTTATCGACTCTACTGAAAGATGACGTCACCTTCAATTTCGATAATGACTGTCAAGTTGCCTTCAAAGAGCTTAAACAATACGTTTGACCTCTCGCCCTATCCCGATCTCTCCGGTTGGAACATTCCATTCGAATCGATGTGTGATGCCTCCAACTACGTGGAGTCTTTGTATTGGGGCAAAGGATTAATGGTAAGTTCCAACCTATTTCCTACGCAAGTCATACCTTGAATCCAGCCCAAGCAAACTATACCACTACGGAAAAGGAACTGTTAGCAGTTGTGTTTTCCATGGATAAGTTCCGCAACTATTTGCTTGGTGCCAAGGTGATTGTATGGACTGATCATGCGGCTCTGCGTTACTTGATGAACAAAAAGGATGCTAAACCGAGACTGCTGAGATGGATTCTTACACTACAAGAATTCGATGTTCACATCAAGGACATACGGGGTAGTGAAAACACCGTAGCGGACCATATTTCGAGAGTTTTGCCGATGGGCGAGGAAGACTCTCGGGACATTGATCTTTATTACCCTTCGAGGCGTTATGAACATGGATGTCCACACTCCCGACCCTCCCTGGTATGCTTCGATTGTCAATTATCTTCACTCACGGCTATCTCAACCACTGAATTCTCTTACCAGGAGAAGAAGAAGTTCTTCTCGATCTAAAGTACTATGTCCAGGAAGAACCTTATCTGCTCAAGATCTGCAGGATGGGTTGCTTCGCCGGTGTGTCCACGAATCCGAGCAATGGGATATTATTGAGCAATGTCATAGTGGTCCCACCGGTGGCCATTTCAATCCGTGGAAAACCGTTGCCAAAATCTTCCAATGTGGTTTCTATGGCCCAAAGTCTTTAAAGATCTTGAAGCTTTCGCAAAAGGCGTGATAGGTGCCGGAAGGACCGGCACTTTGACCAGGCGGTATGATATGCCGCTTAAACCCATTTTGGAGTGTGAAGTGTTTGGCGTATGGGGCATTGACTTTATGGGACCATTTCCATCTTCATGCGGAAATAAATACATTTTAGTGCATGTAGACTACGTATCTAAATGGGTAGAAGGCGTCGCGACTTCACCGAATGACCATAAAAGCGGTCATGAAATTTACGAAGAGAAACATTTTCACGAGGTTTGGTCGCCTGAGAGCTCGATCGGCGATGAAGGTCACACTTCATTAATAGACCCTGGATAGCTGTTAGCTAAATATGGTGTTAAGCATAAAAGTGGCACACCATATCACCCTATGACCCGATGGGCAAGTTGAGCGTAATGTCGAGTATAAAGAAAATCCTCGAGAAAAGCGGTCAACTCCCATCGAAAGGATTGGAGTCCGAAGTTTGGATGATGTCTTGTGGGCTTACAGGACCGCATACAAAAACCCTATGGGTACATCACCATACCAAATGGTTTATGGAAAGCCCCATCATTTGCCGGTAGAATTAGAGCATAGAGCTTATTGGGCAACTAAGTTCCTAAACTTCGACTCCCAAGCTTGTGGAGAACGTAGGCTCCAGCGAGATACATGAATTAGACGAGTTCGGGCTCCAAGCTTATGAGAGTTCACGGATAAGCAAGGAAAGGATGAAATTCCTTCATGATAAAAGATCAAGAAAAGGGAGTTTCATGCGGGGCTGATATCTTTATACAACTCCAGTACGCATCTTTTCCTGGAAAGCTAAGGGCGCGTTGGTCCGGTCCATTTGAGGTCCTGTCTGTCTTTCCTAGCGGCGTTTTGGAACTTAAGGGTTGGTGATCAGCCTTTCAAGGTCAATGGTCAACGATGCAAACACTACATTGGCCAACCGAAGGAAACACCGAGGTAGTTCAATTCCTTGATTTGTTAAGTTGTATCACTTGAGAGTCGATGATCACGATGAGTTCTCCCAGGACCTATTCTCGATGATAGTATCTTGAATCACCACCAAGTTTTGCCGGAAGGTGGGACATGGAACAATATTGGAAGGAAGTGGATTTGAAGAAGCATAAAGTGCGGAAGAGATCCCGGTCGAGACGAGAAGATCAAGCGAGGCCTGGGAAAAATGGTTGGGTCGAATCCCGAGTCCGCTTCTTTGCTTTTGTAGACCTAATTTTGTTAAGAATTACATTCTTTGAGATGACCGGCAAAAAGCCAAAGTGGCCCGACCGGGTTAGACTCGAATTGAATGTCGAGCTAACGACATAAACCAAAAGCGCCACTAGGAGGCATCCTAGATATCAAATCTTGTTTCGGCTTTTCCTTAGTTCTTTTGCTTTAGTATGTTATTTTGGTTAGTTTTACTAAGCTTCTATGTTTCGATCATCGGTAGTGCTTTCTAGATATGGATCTTTACGGAGTTCGCCTCGAGGAGTTCCCACTCATTAGTCGCATCCCGATCACGAGAGATGATGGACCAGGAGGCACTATAGTTCTTCATGTAGATTTTGACATTAGCACTTTCGAGTTAAGACCATCACGTGCGTTATCATTGTTCCACCTTGTTCGGGAGGCAAATGATTTCACGATCGAGGAGTTGCGAGGAGGCCATAGGACGTCCTTACACGATCCTTAATGATCCTATCTTGTGGTTTGGCACTAGTCTTTGCGGGCCGAGCATTTTAGAGGTGTTGAGGTAGGTGGTGAGGATTGGTGTTTGCGGGATGAGTCGACTTCCCTCCGGCTATCGACATGCTTCGACGTCTCATTCGCTTAGTGGATTGGGACGAGATCTACACTGATTAGTGTTTCCTTAGTTAGTTTAGTTTAAATCGAGCCCCCGACGTAAAATGGAAGCGCTTGGTGGGAGGCAACCCACTGTTTTATTTTTGTCTGTTTTATTTTCAAATTCTCTCATGATTTTCCATATTGTACTTTTGAATTTTAAATTATCAATAATAAAGGTTTCGCGTTTAGTTGTTTTATATGATAAGTTTCTTAAAAAAAAATAAATAAAAGGGGACAATTTTGTGTTTTTCTTGACTGGACGCCAGTCCGGCCCTCGATTTTCCTGGACGCCCGTCCAGTTCATCACAGCTCCAGACAGACGCCCGTCCGCAGAGTTGGACGAAGGCGTCCACCACCTGCCTATATATACCCCTCATGCCATGAAACCTCATTCCTTCGAATTTCAAACCGCCTCACCCGACTTTTGCCCTCCTCTCAACCTAAATCCGCTTGATTCAAGACCAAATTGGGCGATTTCAAGTGCTATAGGACGCCCCGACCCCTCTCATCAATTTTCAAAGCCAAATCCCCAACATTCCATATTTTTGAAGAATCGGCCACCTATAGAGTCCGACTTTGTTCAAGAAAATCGGATTTTGAGGTCAATTTGGGTTGTTTTGGACGTCTACAGAGCATTATTTTCATCTACTCATCATCTTTGGTAAGTTTGTAGCAACTTTTCTTGATTTCTTTCACGTTTTTGTGAGTTCGATCTTCGGGTCGGCTCATTTTCTTGAAATTTATCTCATTTTGTTGCTTTTTCTTCTGTTTTGGTGTTGGGATGATGTGGTGATGATGGTTGTGGTGGATGGGTTGACATTGTTGAATTGAAATCCCGATTTGGATGTTAAACGGGTAACCTTTGTTGTGGGCTTGTTTGAATTGGTCTTAATAGCTTCAAACATGGTTCATATGGAAGTGGTTGCGAAGAAGAGGTTCGGTAAGGATGTGGCTAGGAGAAAGGTAAAAGCGTAAGGGATCGGACCCTCCATGGATTGATCCAAATAGGCGTAGTGATTCGAGAGCCATCCTCTGTGGCTTCACAAATGAGTTAGGGGCGATTTGAGGACGAGACTACTTCGGATCCGAAACTAATGACGATGAACCCTTGATTAGGATGCCTAGGTACCTCACGGTGCAACATCTTCTGTAATTGAACGTCACGGTGGAGACAATTTGTGCAGGCAGGTGAGACCGAACCGAGGGTGAACCGCCTCGAAAGAAAGTAAGACCAATTTGTGCCTATTCCTATGCCTCGTCGGTTTGTCAACTCTAAAGCACATGAGGCCTATACCAAACATTACTTTGCGAGAAACATGTTGGTTGAGCGGCGGTGTTGAAAACGAAAGTGGCCCCCTCTTTTGTAAAAGTGTTGGAAGATAGGAAATGGGAGGAATTGATGAAGATCCCGACTACCCGGTGAATGATTCGTTGGTTAGGGAGTTTTACGCTAATTTTTCGGAAACCGACTTAGACACGGGGGTGGTGTTGGTTCGAGGTGTTGAGGTTCCCATTTCACCACAAGTTTTTAATGCAAAATATGGGTTGGCAGCGTTTGAAGGGTTGGATTATAAGGAGGAAATTAAGAGACGGCAGGATTCGGGACAGGATCCTTTGGAGGAATTGAGATTGCAAGTTTGCCCCGATGTTGCTTGGGCGCTTTCGGGCCGGGTGGGGACCGTAAGAGATTGTTACTACGGGCGTGGTGCGAGGATTGGAGAGTCTATTGCCGTTTCATCGAGTCGTTTATTGCCGAAGAATAATTTGACACACTTTCACATAGGCGACCTTGGAATGTTGTATGCTTTGGTTTTCAAGTTAAATGTCGATGTTGGCCAAGCGATTTATGATGAGTTGGTGTTCAGTCAGAAGAATTACAAGCGGAGTTTGATTGTCCCACATTTGATTCATCAGATATGCAAGGATGCCGGAGTGCCGGAGTATAAGCAGGATCATAGGCCTAAGAACCCGAGAGGCATTCGAGAGAGAAAGCTCCGTCTACGGTTGAGTGCGAAGGTTGTTCCGTTCATCGAGCCTGGTTCCACTTCGACACCACCTCGAGCCTCGATTCTTTACTGGATTATCTTCTTCCGAGATTACTCGGCATAGTATGGCTCATAGTTTGAGGCGATGTTGAGTGACATCCGGGATGGCCAAGATAATATTTTGTCGGTTTTGGAATGTATCGTTGATGGGCGGCAACCGAGAGATCGGCGGGTATTCAATGCAAGTAATATGGATTATGTCTTCTCCGGCGAGATAGGCGGGTGATAGCCGAGGTGGTCAAGATGGAGGAGAAGCCCGAGTCGTCGGCGATGAGGAGGATGAGCCTCCGTGAGACCCTCTCTGCATCTACTCCGCGCCTGAGCCTACACCGACGACGTCCACTGCTGTACCTACTTCAGATCCTCCTCCTGTTGATGCCCCTGCTGGTGATTCTGCTGTTATTCCTCCGTCTGATGCTCCGATTCCGCCTGAGTGATGTTGAGATTTTTATGCATTTTCTGCTTAATGTATTTCTTTCTTTTCTCCGACTTCGATCTGGTTGTACAATGACTATTACTACTTTCCTTTTGGATGCTTCTATGATTTCTGTACTTTCTATTTTTCTGTTGCTTCATGTCAGCTGTCTAGCACCACATATTTGGATTGCGATTTCGTTGGTATTATGATAATTTTTGGTTGACGCTTGTTGTTCTATCTCTTTCATTCATTCCCTTCACATTATTACGTTATTGTGCCCCGTTTTCCCCGAGATTCATTGTTTTGTCAAGTAGTGCGGATCTAGTCTTGGTTGAGTTCGGTTTGGGCGTTTTTTTCCGACGCTTTGCGAGTGTTGTTTCTTTCATGCTCCGGCCTGACCAACATCTCGATTTTCTACGCGCATACAGCTAAGTTTCTTATCCTTTTACTTTCTGCACAACATGAGGACATGTTGACTTTTTAAGTGTGGGGGAGGGGATAGTTCGAGTTGTACTGCTTACTACGTTAGTTTGTTTATTATGCAAAAATGGGCTAAATTTTCAAATTTTTCTACACTTTTGTTTTTGTTTTGTCCCGAGTAGGCAATTCAATTTGAAGTTCGTTGTTTTTATAGTCATCTATGTGATATTTCATATGTTCCCTAAGTTAGTTGTTTCACCTATCACTATTTCACGTGCCATAGTAAACGATGAGCTATTTTATAAAGCTATACCCCGTTTTGGATTAGTAGTTTTTGATTTTCTTATAAGTCATGTGCTTAGTGCTACGTATGTATCTTGAGATTTATGGTAGTTTGTATTTAGTCCCGTAGTATGAGATACTGTGAATATCTAGAGGTTTGAATGTGATAAGTAACACGTAACTAATGTCAAATGAGAAGTTGAATAATTAAATGAATCTATCGGGTGTGTCGAAAGCTAGTCGATGATTTGAGTGCGATAGGGTATACCACGTATGTCCTATACCACTATGATGACTAAAAGCTCACGACAGTTAGAAAAAGCCGCCTTATGATTGGAGTAAGGTAGGGTATTATCTCGAAATGTCCTATTCTCGCTATGAGGGCAATAGCTTCTTCTAAATGTGTGTTTAAAGTGAAATGGTTAGATCAACTTAACAATTGATGTGAAATGAATATAAGACTAAGTTATCGCTCTATCTTATCCCCAGATAAACCGATAGATATCTTTGTAGGGATTATCCTCTGAGTATTTCGAAAGGCCCTGTGATTCATTCGATCATCCTTTCGGGATATGTCACGTTTGTAGGGTGCACCTTATGAGTGTCACTTATTACTAGTCCACGAGGGGGTATTAGCTAGTTTTACTTTGAGTTCCTCAAGTTTGGGTTTAGTGGAAGTTTTCTATGGCTATGCACACACACGATGGTGAACTTCTAATTTATTGACTATGTGGTATATGTGTTAAGATGTCTATACTCTTCCGAGCTTTTCTTTCGTTTTGTCTTGCTCGGGACGAGCAAAAGATAAGTGTGGGGGAGTTGTTAAGGGAGAAAATCTATGAATTATAAGGCGATATTCCACGATGTTTTTCCCTCTATATTGTATAATTTGCATAATAATTGGTCCTTTTATTAGAATATCGAGCAAACGATATTTTCATAGACTTATTCGCAAAGTTGGTATAATTATGTGATTCTATGGTTGAAATATAAGTATTTGAATATTACTACAGTTTGCGATGTGTTCCATGTGTTATAGGTATGTTTATTGTGCTCAAATGATGATCAAAAGGGATAGAACTCGAGCTATAAAGATTTAAGAAGGAGATAATGATCAAGTGGAGTGAGGAAAAAGAGATAAAGAGGAGAAAATCGCACTCTGAACGAGCGTCCATGGCCCGTCCAGATGGACGGGCGTTTGATCAAATGGACGGGCGTCCAGGAGGATAGGTTACATTCAGGAAGTTTGGACGCAAGGTGGACGCTGGGATGGACGGGCGTCTGAAGAAGACTCGGCCCGACTCGAAGTTCAAAGCAGACCAGACGGCGTCGGCGTACTGCAGACAGCGTCGAGGGCGTGTTCAACAGAACCGACTTAAAACCCTACCAGATCGGCCGCGCCCCAACCCTAATTTTTCCTGTTTTCTATAAATAGTCTGATTGTAAAACCTAGCAAAAAGGAGAGATACACATATAGAGATTGAGAGAGTCGAATTCATCATAAAAGCAGCAGCAGTTTGTCCTTTCTTTTTGTGTTTCTTTTATTATGCAATCAAAACGATTTGTTGATTTCAAGACTATTATGAGTAGCTAAACTCTTGGGTTGGATGAACGGGTGAAGCAATTCGAAGGTGTTTGGTTTTCTTATTTTCTGCGTTTGCAATCAATAAAGGTCGATTTTTATTGCGTTTATTTCGTGCTTCATATCGATAGATAAAGCTTGTGATATTTTGTTTGACGATAGTTGAATGAATTCTAGATCACCGCAATAGTAATCAGTTTAAACGATTTGTCTAAAAACGAAAGTTATCAAATTGTTAACCTAGATAATAGATTCGAAAGAATTTGTGCCTATCGTGCTTGAATAATCAATCTTTGATAAAAGTTGATAAACGGATTATCTAAGAAATTAGTAATCTGCTTTGGGTATAGGTTAATCTTGGCCTTTAGTAATTTGCATGCGTAGGAGTTAGAATCTTTTACCGCTTATCTTGAATTGTGGATCCCTGTTTGTCCGCTTTTCTCCCCATTATTTGATAAACCTAGAATTGTTACTCGTGATACTTTTTGCCTAAGCTTTGATACACATTCAACCTCACGCCCTCGTGGGATCGACCGAATAATCGCTTTACTACAAGCTTTGCACTTGGAGCGACTAACCGGATTTTTATTACTTGTCTTTTTGTTTCGTTTACAAAAATCCACCACATCTGTGCTTGTTGTTGAAGCATTGGTGGTTGCTGTGGTGTTTTGTGGTTGTTCTGGAGCAGGAGTATCACCAGTGAGGTGTCCTAAGACATCCTGACTGTCAGCAAATGCTAAGGCTTGTTCCCTCCACAAGGGATAGTTTTTGGAAGTGAGTTTTAATGAAATTATGCTGCTGACATTAATTGATGTGGTATTAGTCGGATTTGCAGCCATAATTAGGGATATATGTGGTGATTAAACACCAATAATCTTTGATACCATGTAGAAAAACACAATTTAGATCATAAAAGGGATTTTTATTCACTGATTTTCCTTGATAAAATGATACAGAATGCTCTCCTACTTATACAGTCGAAATGCAACAGAATTGATCAGATAGATTTTGGTTTTAAATATTTAAAAGAAACAACCATAACAAACTATCCTACTATTACATAAAAGATTAAGTAGTCATAGAACTCTTTAACAACCGAAGGACTCATGATTTACACTCAGCATTATCATGATTTAAACTCTTCCTTATCTCTCCAAAAACAACCTTATCTCTCCTAAATCATGATTTGAAAGTTTGTTGATGTATTGTTCGAACAAAAGTTGAATTGTTGCTGTTGTTGTGCATGAACTTGCATGGATGCATTAATAGTTATGGGCTGCTCAAAATAGAAATATCAATAACAACAATAATAATGGAGAATTAGGGATAACGACAACATCTGAAATATTTTTAATTAACAAGATAGTCCAATATTTCTTTTATAGGGAGAACGACAACTCCCATAATTTTTATAGTGTGAAAGACAAAACCCAAAAAAAAAATTAATAAAACTGATATAAAAAGGGCCGCTGCTCCAGTTTTTTTCTCTTTTTTTCTTTCTCTTTTCTCCTAATTTTCAAAAACGCATATATTTTGATCTAGAAATTCAAACGCGATAAAAAATTCACTGATTTTTTTATTTTGTAATGCTCTTCGCGCGTTTTGAGACTTAGTTCGATATAATTACATCGTTTTTCACGAGATTCACTGTCGAAATTAACTCAGTGAATATCCCCAGTGATTTCGAATAATAGTGAATTTCGACAGCGGATTTTCTGAAATCACATGTACATCGGAACATGTTAAATGTGGTCTTAAAATAAAGACAATGAAAAAAATAAAATAAAAAATATGATGAAAGAATTTTGAAATTTAGAGTTCTAGATTGAGAGACATAATTGTTAAAAAAAAATGGATGAAAGAGAAAGTGTGTTGGTTTTTTCTGAAAAAAGATGCGCCAGAAAATTAGAAAAATAAAATAAATAGTTTTATTCTTTATACAAAAATTTCAAAAACTTTATTGATGAAATGTTTGTACTTCTCCCTCGTTCCCTTAATAATACGGTAGTACAAGTGTGTGCTTTACTTTTAAACACCATTGACATAGTCCTACATGATACAAAAAAAAAAAAAAAAATATTGTAACAACTTCCTTCAAAACAAAACTAAGTGATATAATGGAACACCCCCACCACTACCCCCACCCCCTCATCCCCTAATGTTGGATATCATATAGTAAATTCCTGACTTACACATGAGAAACAAAGCGTGACGCGCGAATGCAAAAGCTTTAATTAGTTCATTATTAATATATTTTATTATATATTAGAAAAAAATGATTCTAAGGTATGCAAGGTTTTTTTTTTTTTTTTTTTTTTTTTTTTTTGATGAAAGGTATGCAAGATTTTATATATAAATTATAAGGTCAACAATAATTTTTTTTTTTGATAAATAATATGTGTACGTCATCTACCGTAGTAATTGTTTCCTACAATGAATCTCAATATTTCATTGATTTGTTTATCAAACGTGACGTGATGTATCCTTATCACTTGTTATTTAAAAAAAAATTTGATGTATAATGTTACGCTAACTCTTACAAAACAAATAATTCTTTAAAGTAACTTTTCTCCTAAAAATATATATATATCTTACAAAACAAATAATTCTTAGGTTTAGAAAACATACACCCAACAACTTACTCAAAATTAAAATGGAATAATCGTCAGACTCGACTCTCACTTGGCCGGAATTAATAGTGTGTCCTGTGAAAATATATTATTTATCTATGAATACTAAGATTGAAATTGTAATGTTTTAACACTCAGGTTTGACGGTGCTATTTAAGACATAATGAATTCAATAATTATTTAATTTCATCGTTACCATTTAGCCTAAAGTCGTTAAACTAACCAAGTCAATTCATTATGTCCAACCTTATATCTAAGTGTTTTTCTTCATTTTTTTTCAACGTAAGACAATACAGAAATCAGAATGCTTGAATAAAATCTGCAACTAATCTATAAGTCTGCAGATGTATTCTACCTGAACCGATCCGCAGTCGGACTCGTGAGAAGAATCGAACCGCAGTCGGTCTCGAGAAAAAAGTTTGCAAATGACAAACTATAAGTCTGTAGGACAGACCCCACGAACTGATCTGCAAGTCGGACTCAGAGAAGAACTGAACTGCAGGTCGGTCTCAGAAAAAATTTGCAAAGGACAAACTTAAATGAACTGATCCGCAGGTCGGACTCAGAAAATGAACTGAACCGCAGGTCGGTCTCAGCCAAAGTTTGCAAAGGACAAACTTAAATGAACTGATCCACAGGTCGGACTCAGAAAATGAACTGAACCGCAGGTCAGTCTCCACCAAAGTTTGCAAAGGACAAACTTAATAAACTGATCCGCAGGTCGGACTCAGAAAATGAACTGAACCGCAGGTCGGTCTCCGCCAAAGTTTGCAAAGGACAAACTTAATGAACTGATCCGCAGGTCGGACTCAGAAAAAGTTTGCGGACAGACCATAATAACTGGACCACATGACGGCCTTAGAAGAAACTTTGCAAAGGACAAACTCAACGAACTGATCCGTAGGTCGGATTCTGAAAACTTGGAAATCCAAGCATATCAAGCTCAGCGGATCAGCAAGTCTGCAGAACAGACGATCAACGCTTTTTATGAATAATTAGAAAGTTGAAGTAATCAAACTTCCTAAGTCTACAGGACAGACGATCAGCGCTTTCTATAAATACATAGAAAGTTGAAGTAATCAAACTTCCTAAGTCTGCAGAACAGACGATCAGCGCTTTCTATAAATACTTAGAAAGTTGAAGTAATCAAACTTCCTAAGTCTGCAGGACAGACGATCAGCGCTTTCTATAGATAATCAAACTTCCCAAGTCCGCAGGATGCATTTATCGCTTTTTTATAATACTTAGAAAGTTGAAATAATCAAACTTCCTAAGTCCAGCAGGACGACGATCGATCTTTTCTATAATACTTAGAAAGTTGAAGTAATCAAACTTACCAAGTCTGCGGCAGATGATTTATCAATAGCATAATCGAAGTACATCATTCGAAAAGCAGAGCTTTGTAAATGACGTACTTCAGGGTTGTAAAGGACCCTAAGCTAGGCTTAAAACAAAAGCAAAGGCAAAACCAAAAGCCAAAGTAATGGCAAAGAAGGGCTGAACGCAAAAGAAGAAAATAATACAGAACAAGTACCAAAAAGGCACAAATTGTCAAGAACAAAAAATAACAAAAGTTGGAAAATATTGCAAAGTCTTTCAACAAAATAATAAAGGCCTGATCTTAAGAATTGGCAGTAGAATCCTATTGCTGATGCTGATCAGAGGGCGTATCGAAGGGCTGAGTTGAAGACACACTAGCTTGCTGGGCAGCAGGTCTGCGACCATACTTCGCAGCCAGATCTTCACTGACTGGAAACTCCTTAAGCCTAGCCTTATAGATTTGACTACATCCTGGCTCGCAAAGCCTCCCATGCTGAAGATTCTCAATGATCGGCTGAGGGCATTGCTCTTTAGCCGGATTCACGCTAAGGGTATACCATTAGCTTAAGATGGAGCCAAGTAAAACCTTCAAGGCCCCAGTGAAGTGAACATAGCTCTTGTATTCATGAATGGCTTGGGCGATCTGAGCAGGCATCTCGGCCTCAAGTCCATCATGATCAGCGTGGAGATTGGCCAGGGCCTCCTCCCGTTTAGCACTAGCAGTGCACAACTCCTTAAACTCAGCTTGCTGAGCTTGCATTATCTTCTCCAGATCATCAGTCTGGGCATCCTTGGACAGAAGCTCGTCCTTGTATTTTTTACGACCGGCATAAAAGTCAGTGATCCGTTGTGCCAAGGAAACCTTTTGAGTGGAGAAACTGTCCAGCCTGTTCAGAATCTCCTTCCCAGCTCTGATGACCTGACGAAGGCATACATGGGTCAGTACGATAACGATAGCAAAAAAGAAAGCAAGTACGAGCTGAACCGCAGGTCGGTCTCAGAAAAAGACTGCAGGACAGACTCAACGGACTGAGCCGCAGGTCGGTCTCAGAGAAGTTTGCAAAATCAAACTCAAATAGTCTGCAAGACAGACCTAAAGAACTGCGTTGCAATACAACCCATAAAAACCTAAAAAGCCAGATTAATATACGACTCAGACGATCAGCTCTGAAATACTTAGACAATTTGGAATATTCAAACTCTCTAAGTCTGCAGGTCAGACGATCAGAACTGACAGACTCAGATGTTTGGAAATCACTAGTTTAACGCAGCGGAATTTAAAATTTGATTTCCTTTTACTAGATCGTTCTTCGTTTAATGCAATAAACACGCTAAGTAGTTTGACGGTTATATCTTGATGATCTATAAGATCGTCGCTTTGACCATCAAAGGAGAATAGTACAGTGCGCAAGCCGTCCACGCGTCCGGCCTCTATCGCTAATCCACACGAACTCCTCCCCGGAATCCTCCTTGGATTGCTATCGGAAAAACTCCGGTTGCTAGACCGGCCTTTTTCCTCCCTCACAAACTCACTATATGTTGCTCTCTATTTTACACAAGAACTATGAACTCTTGCAATTGTGATGTACAAAAGAGCTTGACACTCACTTCCTTTGTATAGAGGAGGTGGCGCCCCATATGATGTGTGGATGAGAAAAAAACTTTTTCCCAATAAAATAAGGAAAATCTTCTAAATTGATTTATCTCTTTTATTATAATTAATTTGGCAATATCTTATATTGAATATAATTATCTTATTACCATAAATCTATTTTTCCAAAATCAATTAATATCTTATATTAATATTATGGTAATCTTATTAATTAAAGTGCACAATCCAAGTGTATCTTATACACACCAATGTGGCGCCCCAATAGTCAATGAATTGACTTCCGGAATATTCTTTCATTAATATAATTTATATATAATTAATATCTTGTATTTTATTTATTCATAATAAATAAATACCACCATATTAATTTACCACTATAACCTTTATAGTCTAGAGATAAACTTTCCTTATTTGGTTATCAGCTATAACTGCATTTTAATCCAACTCGATGTTCATATGTGTGTGACCCGATAGGCTTCCAAATATGTTGTCCGTAGACACAAAGTGCAAATTACTAAAATGCCCTTCATGCCTAACGATCACGGGATAGCGTCTAGCAACACACCGTGACCATACGATCGTATCTAGAGTGTCAATACATTAACGATTGTATCTTATAATCTGGATATCATGCTCTCTCGGGATAATGCATTTACTCTTACTTTGCAAAGATTCTCGAGAGCTAGACATTCCTTATGAGAAGGCCATTTCGGATATTCAATCCCAATCATAGGATACGCGATTCCCGGACGACCAATCATGTATACTCCGCATGCTTCAATATCATACCCAATCACTACCGCATGATCACCCCGTGGCTAGGGGAAATCTCAATAGCGTCAAAGCATGATAATCCACACCGTGATGCCATGAAGACTCCGGTCAAAAGGATAATTACACAACCGCCACATAGTGTGACACTTAATGTAAGTGGGTCAGTCTAACGTACGCATTCTCTAATACACGTCCACATATAGTCCAAGTGTCTCTACACTTCGATAGACGAGATCTATCCCTATCTTCTAAAAGATAGAAGACATCCAATACGTGCTAATCTGATTATACTATCAATGTCCCATTTGACAATATGTAAGACTAGAGACATTTAAGTACCAAACATGTTATAGTGATTAGAGATCTCATCAACCATAATAACTATCATGGTTTCTCTATCACAGTTTGATACTAGGGACATTACTATATATATACAACAAATAATATGAAGATTAAACAATATATAATAACATAAGTGCTTTTATTAATCATAATAAAGTTATTACATGAACTAAATAGACTGTAAATAACCCGACCCGGTCGAATCCGGTCCAACCCGATTGGGTTTAGGACACCATTCTAACATCAGAAAGTTTGAAATATTCAAACCTTCTAAGTCTGCAGGACAGACGATCAGAACTAACACCAAAGCACAACACTTACAAAGCAAGCCTTGTAAGTGATGTCCTTCAGGGGGCAAAGGACCATAAGTTATGAAGATGATAAAAAATCATACAATAAGTTATGAAGATGATAAAAAATCATACAATGAAAAGCAAAGGAATAAAAGGCTGAACGCCAACAAGTGCCTAAAGGGCACAAATTGTCAAGATAAAAGACAATAAAAAAGTATGAGCTCTCTAGCTCACCCTCCGTAAAATGTTGTAGACCATAATTCCTTAGTTCATAGACGAACTCAAAACTGAGCTCCACAGATCGGAGTCGTCATAAAATCAGTCCGCAGGACGGACTCGAGTAATAATCCGCAGGTCGGATCCAAATTTCCGAGCTTTGTAGGCCAGGCTCAGTAAGGTTGCGGGATAAGGTTAGTTCGCAGAGGAACTCAAACCGAGCTCCACAGATCGGACTCGTCATAAAATCAGTCCGCAGGACGGACTCGAGTAATAATCCGCATGTCGGATCCAAATTTCAGAGCTTTGCAGGCCAGGCTCAGTAAGGTTACGGGACAAAGTAAGTTCGCATATGAACTCAAACCGATCTCCACAGTTCGGACTCGTCAGAAAGCAAGTCCGCAGGATGGACAGAAATTCAGAGCACTGGATGTCAGGCTCAATGCGTTTGCAGAGCTGAGCTATGCAGGTTGGGCTTGTAAAAATACAACGAAGCATAAACGAAATGCAAGTTCAAAAACTTAAGAAGCATTAAGGGCTGAGTTTTGCCAAGACTCTGTAGGAGTAAGATTCTCCACAGAAGCATTGACCTGGGGCAGCTCGGCAGGAGCCGTTGAAGCAGCAGCCACAAAAGACACAAAATAAGGAGCTGCAACAGCGTTCTCAAAAACCGGTCCACTTCAGAAGACGTGGGCATGAGAGACAGCGTCATAACAATAACTATGCCACCTGGCAGAGAAGACCATTGTAAAATCATACAAGCCTAGATGACAGGGGCCGACCAACACCTCTAAAAGATCCGACCTGACAACGAGTGGTTCAGCCAGATCTTGGGGGCTTATGATGATACCCGACCCGAACTATGTCATGTGTCATCCTAGTAGGACATGTAATAGATGATCAGCCCTCTAAGTATAAGGCGTTAAGGACTAGGAGCCCAGAAACATACCTAAGGGCAGGTCCCTTACCCCAGGTGGGAGATCGGCACAAACTCCTCCTCCAACCACCGCAGGTCGGCTAAGGCTTGGCGAAGAGGAGGTGCCCAGATTGGCCATATTGGTCTCGGGGGCTGTGCGCAGGACGCTCAGTACAACCCGGCTTTTATTCCACGTGTATGGTAACTGAACATAAACAAGGAAAGAATCCTAGGTCATAATGACTATAATCTTGATATTAGATATGTCCATAATTATCCCTAAATTATAGGGATTTATGCGTGTTAATCCTTAGGGGAGATAACAAATAATAATAATAATAATAATAATAATAATAATAATAATAATAATACAAATCCTTGCAGGACAAGGCTTTGGACGAGACGTCCTCTATATAAACAACCCTGGCGAACTACTTTAGCTGATTCCCGAACAATAACATGATACGTAAGCTCAGTCTAAAAATCACCCAAAATATTCCTCGTTCAATTATCCCTAGATTAAACGGCCCGGATTTATTCATAAACGAAATCCAGCGTCGTCAAATGGTATATCACAAGACATTTCAATGTGAGTTTTTTTTGGAGTTTAGTTTTGCCTTAGATGAAGTTTATTTCTTTGTATCTTAAATATTTTTGTTTATTGATTATAATAACATTTTGTTGATAAATAAAAATTAATTAGTGTTGTCCTCGCACGTTTGAAGGTGATAGGATAGTCCAAGCCATTGCTAACACACGTCCTCATAAACAAATATTTTGTTTAGTAGAATTAAAATTAAAAATTAAAAAAAGTATGGCAGCAAAATTGTTCTTAGTGAGCAACATTGTTATTACCATCATTACTGCTGTGGGGAAATAATATTTTTGGAGTATATCATTATTTAAATTAAATAATTATGAAAGCGAAACATGAGTATGAAGTACAGCAGAGAAGTAGGCTTGAGGACAATAAAAATGTACAATTAAGGAATTAATAAGAACACATCTCTGTGCTATATAAAATTTACATACATACACATATAAATAGATACATACCTATTTCATTTCTTTAAATTATCTTATCTTATATATTTATTAAAGAGACCAAAAGCCTTGTATTTTAATTACTTTTCAAACAATAATAACGCGACACATGGCAATGCAATAGCTAGGTTAAACGTTATGTTCTCGTTAAATATGTAACCAAAAAAAATATAGTTAGGGAACCAAATATATCCATATAAAAGGTAGAGTTTATTTTGAGAGAATAAAGAAAAATACACAAAATGTGGAGATCCTATTTGAGTCACAATTTTAACAAAAATATAAATGCATATATTTGCTTTCAGAAAAAAATATGATACTTAAAGTGTAATAATCTTAAATATACATACATACATATATATATTCAAATGTTTAAGCATTTAATTGTTACAAATGTAGGGTTTTCTTGTGACTATCAATTAAGCTAATTATATTTGAGTGTAATTTATGATTGCATGCATATTATATATATATATATATATATATATATATATATATATATATATATATAAACTGCAGTTGTGTAACTTTTTTTTATTTTTAGGAAGCAGTTGTGTAACTTAAAGTCACATTATAATGTGCAGACACAAATTCCGCAATCATTCAAGAGAAAGCTGTATATACAAAATTAATGTCGACCTCAAAAAATCTTTGGTTTTATCAAAAAGATTAAAGACTGCATTATTTTAAGCAGCTTTCATAACTTCCTTTTACGTATGTAATTTTTTATTCATTTCTCTTTGAACAAGATAATATTTAAAAATTTATCTTGGCATAAACTATTTGACAAAACTTCTTGAGCTCAACGAACAAGAAATTATTTTGACTTTTTTTTTTTTTTTTTTTTTTTTTTGTGGCTAATTTGACGGGACCATATGGACCATCTCATATATATATATATATATATATATATATATATATATATATATATCAAGCTTTTTACACAAATTTTACTATGATGCAAGCATCAAATCCTACTTCACTACTTTAACCACATGAGGATTTAATGATTTATATGACTTCTATATAAAAATAAACAACCAATGATGTTTATCAAAATGATGAAATGGTGGTTCGAAAATTTGATCCAAAACCACCATAAAACTATTGAGTTTCTTTTTAATATGAATATATATCATGTTCAATCAAAAAAAAAATACATATCATGCTTAAGTCACCCAGTATCTTGATATGAAAAATAAATTATGTTGAGATCGTAATTATATTAATTAGATGATTGTAACTCAAGGAAGACACATTGGGTGTGTGTGTGTCAATGATTGACCTCCAGCAAACAGTATCACATGTTGTAATATATGTTTCGTTAAATATACTGTATGTTTTTTTTTTTGCAGCCATAATATACTGTATGTTGAAAACTTGAAATACACAAATTATACGCATAGTATGACATGCCATAAATTTTATTATTAGTTTTGAATGATAAAGATGACAGTGATCCAGGACCAATATAAAGAACAAAACACACAAGCTACCACCACCGTAAAATATAAATACCATTAATTTACATTTTTACCCTTCTTATAAGGATTTTCATTTGGTGACAGTGTGATACATGATCCCTGACCACCATAAAACCAGTGATGACATGCATGCAAAATATATTTGTATCCCCCAACTGATCGAGTAGTCGTGTATATGTAGACTTGTTAAGTCCTTCACGAATATAATCGAAATCGTCTTTTATAAGATAGTGTGTGTTTGTTAAGCTAAACAAGTCAATCTCAAACATATTTTTATGTAGATTTATTAAACGAACAAACCTGAGCTACCTTGCTACATTCTTTTTAAGTGTTATCGTAATGTCTCGTATTGAAAAAGTGATGAAAAAAAATTATAAAGATATACGATTGAGACATAATGATTTTAATGACTTTACTTAACCAATTTAAAGCCAAGTAGTAAACAATGGGTTTAAATAGTGATCGGATCTTTTATCGCTTCAAATAAAGACCGCCGCATACATATGGTTTATCTGGTTGTTCATATGTATAGGCAATGTCACGGTATAATGAAGAAAGACCGTGTTATCATGCACTTAGACATTGCTTGAACATGTATTGATGCAAAACGTTCATTCGCCAAGCTCGAAAACCTTCTTACAGTTCGGTTGTTTTAAAGAGATTGTATGTAGACCGCTCATGGCCATGATCAAACTATCTTATAATATATAGTCCATATTAAGGGGCTTTGGTTGTTATAAAGAGATTGTCTATGGTCCTCACTTTGCCATGGTCAAATACGCATCTGATCAAACTGTCTAATATTGTGGTCCATGTTACGGAGATTCGGTTGTTTCAGATATATTGTCCACGATCCGCACGCCATTACGTGGATATATACACTTGAATGAACTATTCGATAATATAAATTATATTAATGGACTTTTCTCGTGATTCGATGTCACGCCGTCGTGAAAAGATCGATCATATTCAGCTTATAATCAAAACAATACATCCATGGCCGGCAAGATATGTTTTTTTTTTATATATATATTATTTTTTTCTTCCCTTTTCAGGAATTAAATAAATGGTTGTACATGACCAAGTCAACAATCAAACCTTTAATATACTTTATAACCATCGTTTGAAATACTTTTTTTAAAAAAAAAGGAGGGACAAGTAGGAGTTATGTTATTAAATTAAATAAATTGTCACTATATGATGAATCTAGCCTGCCGTATCAAAGGAGGCTGATAGTAACAAATACCCAAACTATAATAGTTAATTTTGTTATAAAGAGAAGAAAAATGATACTACCACAATCAAATGATACAACAATAATCTATATTATTGATTTTTGTAGGACTCATATTGATTGATTTAAGTCCCACAATCATTAATGGTGTAAATCAATATTATGTCATTTGATAGTGGTTGTATCATTGCACGGGAAGAGAATGTCATTTTCACTTAGTATATCCCCACTTTATTTTTTTGGGTCCCTAATTTTACGTAAAATGTTAGTTTAATAACAAAATTGTTAGAATAAATGACTTAATCATATATATTTACATTATTTATTATTATATAACTCGTATCATTCAAGATGCCATAAACCATGATCAATGATATAAAAACAAATACCATTATTTTGTTGCGATAAGTGTTATTATGCAACTAATAATACTACAATTTCTTGTGTACTACCGTAATGATCGCGGCACAAAGAGTAACACAGCACAATTTTACATCATAGATTATAGTGGGCATGATATTAATCCAATGGTCCTGCATCATGATCAAAATAATGTCACAACCATTCAGACACGAGTCACACTACATATTTTTACACCATTAAAAATGCTACGTACAACATGTTTTTTACACACATGATTATGATGTAGGACTTATTGATGATGTAGATCTCATTATAATCAATGGTGTAAAAACATGTTATGTTAGTCGTTGTCTTTGTAAATCACATCATTGATCATGATGTATAACCATCATAATTAATGATGTAAAATTATGTTATGTTATTCTTCTAAAAAAAGATTATGTTATGTTACTTATTGTGTCTGAATAATTGTGTCAGTAGCATTACCAACGATGAATGATGTATAATAACATCATATTAACATTTCCCAAATTTATATACTATTAAATTTGGTTTATTTGAGCTTGTGTATTGTATATAAACTTGGTGAGTTGCAGCATTTAACAATTGGGCTAAAGGAAAAATATATTTTCACTTCTTTTAGAAAAATGTCTCCTGTCTATTTGTCATATGATTCATTTTCTGAAGAACAAAACTTCAATTTCAATCTCCCAAATCTTATTGATCCAGATTTTGATTCATTACTTAGCTATGATCAACCATTTCTCACGTTTCTTGATGATAATAATTCTTCTTCTGCAATTAATAACGCCTACTTTCCAACAACGTTTTCTGACGAAACTCGTGAATCAAAGAAGCAGAAAACATGCGTTGAAGATTCTATCGACAACATTTCAAGCTGTTACAACAATGGCAGCTTAAGCTTTTCGAGCTCGAGCGCTGAAACGATTACGCGAACAGGGAGCACAAACAGTGTTAATAATAACAACACTTTATCGGCAGCCCATTTTCGGAATCACATTTTAAGGTATACTCAACAATACTTAGCTAATGAAGAAGTTTTGGGCTTAGAAGAAATTCAGCTCGAAGAAGAAGCTCGGTTCGAAGAAGAAGTCGATACAGGGGACGGAATGAAGCTGGTACAGTTGTTGATTTCTTGTGCTGAAGCTGTGGCTTGTAGGGACAAGTCACATGCTAGTTTGTTGTTGAATGAGCTTAGAGGGAGGGCTTTAGTGTTCGGCCGCTGTTTCAGCGTGTGGCTTCGTGTTTCGTACAAGGGCTCGTTGATCGGCTCGCTCAGGTTCAGCCGTTGGGGAGAGTTAGTTGTGTTGCGCCGATTATGAATATAATGGATGATAGTTCAGATAAAGAGATTGAAGCATTGAGTTTGGCTTATGAAATCTGTCCGTATATTCGATTCAGTCATTTCGTGGCAAATTCTTTAATTTTAGATGCCCTTGAGGGAGAGAGTTTTGTTCATATTGTTGATCTTGGAATGAGCCTTGGATTGCCACATGGACATCAATGGCGCGAGCTGATTCGAGTCTGTCGAATCGATCCGGGCGAGTCCAAAACGGGTGAGAATCACTGGGGTTGGATTGTGTGTTGAAAAGTTTCAAGTCATAGGTGAAGAGCTTGAGGCATATGGGAAAAGTGTAGGGGTAAATTTGGGATTTTCATATGTTGAAAGCAATTTGGAGAATTTAAAATCAGAGGATTTTAAAATTGATGAAAATGAAATTGTGATTGTGAATTCAATTTTTCAACTACATTGTGTAGTGAAAGAAAGCAGAGGGGCATTGAACTCTGTTTTACAAACAATTCATAAACTCAAATCCAAAATTCTTGTTCTTGTGGAGCAAGATTCGAGCCATAACGGGCCGTTTTTTCTGGGTCGGTTCATGGAAGCATTGCATTATTACTCGGCGATATTCGATTCGTTGGACGAAATGCTGCCGAAATACGACACGAGGCGCGCGAAGATCGAGCAGTTTTACTTTGCAGAGGAAATCAAGAACATTGTGAGCTGTGAAGGGGCTGCTAGATTGGAAAGGCATGAGAGGGTGGATCAGTGGCGACGGAGAATGAGCCGAGCCGGGTTTCAGGCGAACCCGATTAAGATGATGGCTCAAGCAAAAGAATGGATTGGGAATGTTAGTGCTAGTGAGAGCTATACCATTGTTGAAGAAAAGGGATGTTTGGTTCTTGGTTGGAAATCAAAGCCTATTGTTGCTGCTTCTTGTTGGAAATGTTGAAGGGCATTTTTGTCATTTAGTCCAATAACAAAAAAAACCATCTTGTTGGCACCTCCACCTAATCTATTATGACATCATCACACCTCAGGGTAAGATTTGATTTTATAGATTTAAAAATGTATATTCGAATGATGTAATATCGAATGCTGTCCATCCTAGAGTTAGCGAGAATGGTAGTTTTGTCTTTTAGTCAAATAACCAAAATCATACATGCTATGGAAATGTGGGGTAATATGTCACACATTTACCTGTAGTAAAAAATTATTTTGTGGCTATATGTAGGTACACTGAGTTAGTGCACCTAGTATTTTGTTCACATAATTAGATTTTATAGGTTCTTCTATTTATATCCGAGTTTAAAATAACATACTTCTCTGAAAAAAAGAGAGTAACATATTTGATTATTATAAATATTGTAAGTAAACTGTATCAATGTAAAGTAAATGTGATAACAAAGTCCCTATATACACATACATGTATTATATGAAAATGGTTTTATTGATTATATTATATTTATCATTTTATCTATTTCATATTTATTACAATAATTGTATTATAAAGTATCTTGGATGAGAACTACGATTTGGGAAAAGTGAGGTGAACGACACACCTCATCTTTTATTGTATCTCAATCAATTTCATTGGATCGTGTGTCCAATACATAAAAGAAAATCGATTTTGTTTTATTTTATCAGTATTCCATTCCATTAATTTTATTGAATTTTATTTCATTTTAGTAATATAGACACGTAGTAAATGTATGAGATGTATTTTATACAAACATAATCTATTATACATGACTTTATATAGTAGTTAAAAATTAAATCACCCTGATATAAACACATGTCGAACAAAGATAAAATACCGCGTAAACAAGTTTAATATTATATTATCATCAAATACTTGGTCCAAATTACATTCTTCTCCGTTGTCTTTATTGATCATTGAATAACTAAACGCTTTTGAGTTTTTGGGCACCTCACAACTTCGAAACACACAACCCCACCCCACATATGATTGGAATTAACCAATTGGAGACTTAACCCAAAAGAAACTTTATGCTGGTTTAGAGATGCCACACAAGCTTCTCTCTATATATGAGCCTCCGTAGAACTTTCCCCCATATTAGGAAGGAGGAGGGACCGCCTAAAATCACCCCACCACCCCATTCCACTCCACTACTTTTTCTCCACTCATTTCATGAGGACGTGTTAGTGGAGGCGTGTTTAACTATTTTTTTCGTAAAATAAACAAGCACATGCATCCAAGTTTTAGTCAATTTCACTTTTTGGATAACCAATGGAATTGTATAACATTTTTTTTTTAAGTTTACTTTATTTTTAAGGGTTAATTACTTAAAAGTATAGTTTTTTATACTTATTAAATTTATAAGACATAAAAAGATAATCATTGAACTTATAAGGACAAAATATATCTACATGGACCAAAGTACCCATATTCTAATAAATTACCCTCAAAATCACCCGTCTAATTTTCTGAATATATTTAGATGCCGGGGCTTTTACAATCGGAGATCTTCTTCCCAACCTGCAACCTGCAAGTTGATTCATATCACCCATGGCAAGTTGAAGCTTCATGACTACGTCGGCAATGGCTACTCAATCATCTTTTCTCATCCAGGTAATTAATTTGATTAATTCATTAATCAATTTGTTTTTCTCTTTAATTTATTTTTCAATCTCTAACTGATGATTGCCTATGATCGAAGGCGTGTATTAATTGAAGAATCGAACGGCAATCCGAGTGAATTGGCGAATTTCGATAGTCTACGATCTGTGATTCCCTCATTTTGAACTAGCTAGCTAAGATTGAATGGTAAGGAAGAAGATTGGGGTCTTCATTACACCTGTCATAGTAGCTGTCATAGTAGCTGTCATAGTAGCTGCATGCTTAATTTCTGCAAATTCCACTTATTGATGGGTGAGTTACATGATAACCTAGCTATAAGGAAATAACTGCAGCTATATGTAACTTATATTTGGTCTTAATACTACAAGTTTGGCAACCAGTAGTTGAAAATTTCCATATGCAATTTATGCAGGTTAGATCTTGGAGATGGAAAAGATGTTGATCTTCCACAATATCCTCGATCAAGCTTCGAAAACAATGGCATTATATATCTTGGACCGGTATGTGATCGTGATACTCTGGTTTTTGTGTATATTAGTAAACTATCACCGTAAGGCAAAATTTCTGATTCGCTCCCGAGTAGCGGTGCATGCCATGCATGTTGTCCTTAAAGTGCAACAAATGATACAGCTTTTATTCGAGTTATATATTTTGTGATTTGTGCTTGATAATGATTTTTGTGCCACAACAAAGAAGAAAGAGAGCATTATGAATATATCATCAATGAGGGAAAATATTGCACAAGCAGATGGAAATCTTCTTGATACTACTAAAGGATCACTTGAGCAAAGTGGATCTTCGTTATGAGCACCTCTAAAAGGCTTTACTGTTGGCGAGGTGAGGACTAAAGAGTGGATAATGACCGAATAGCCTATCACTAACCAATGGAAGTCTCGATGAACTGCCGGAGTTCAAAAATCTAAGAAATGTTTTCCCCGAAAGAAATGGAAGTTCAGTAGAATGCTTTTCCAAGGTGTTTGCTCATAAGCTTATGTTGGAGCCTCCTTCAAGGATACAAAACTACAACCGATGCATGAGAAAGGTATCAACAATCACCTGAAACTTTTGTACGCTTATATAACCTTGAACTTGTTATGAGAGGCTCGCTTTGAAACTAGGCTCTGAACATGTTGTTTGGTCATGTCGATGTGTTGCGAGATCGGTGTGTCGTTTTGTTCCTACTAGTGTGGATGCTTATCTTACCCCATTTATTAAAGAGTTTTTATATGGATTTCTGTTCAAGACTAATGAATTCTCCATGTCACTGCATGATGTCACTGCATGATGTCACTGCATAAATCGATATAATACGACGTCACTGCATGATGTCACTGCATGATGTCACTGCATAAATCGATATAATAAGACGCCACCGCATAAATCGATACAATAAGACGTCACTGCATAAATCGATACCATAAAACGTCACTGCATAAATCGATATAATAAGACATCATTGTAAGACGTCACTGCATAAATCGATACCATAAGACGTCACGACATAAATTGATACATTATGATGTCACTGCATAAATCGATACAATATGACGTCACTTCATCGAGGTGTCTCTACAATGCGGCGTCTCTGCATCTCAGTGTCTCTGCATCGGGGGTGGTCACTGCATCGCGGTGTCTCTGCATCGCGATGTCTCTGCATCGCGGTGTCACTTCATTGCGGTGTCTCTGCATCGCGGTGTTACTTCATCGCGGTGTCTCTGCATCGTGATGGTCATCGCATCGGGCGTCGCGGTGCATCAGGATGGTCATTGCATCGCGGTGGTCAATGCATCGGGGTGGTCAATGCGTCGCGGTGGTCATTGAATCGCGGTGGTCAATGTATCGGGGGTGGTCATTGTATCGCGATGGTCAATACATCGGTTAAAAAAAAAAAAAAAACTCGCCTGAAAAAAAAAATTAAAAAAAAAAACTGAAGAGCCTGAAAAAAAAAAAAACAAAAAAAACAAACGACCACATTCTCCTATTCTCCTTTTTTTTTTTTTCCATTAAGTATTTGAGTCTATCTATCTAATTTGTGTCCTTATAAGTCAAGATTCCTTTTTTCCTTATAAGTCAATAAAGTCAGTTTACATCTTTTGGCCTTTGACCCTATTTTTAATTAGTTTCATAAAATACAAGGTTTTGAGATCCTCTCCTTATCGAGTGTTTAATAAAAATATATTGTTCAATGAATCAATCAAATGTACATCTATATCTTACAATTTTAATAATTTATTTAAAAGAATGATTAATAGTCATAAATGACACTTTTTATTATCATGTCATTACTTAAAGTGGAATGATTAATAGTCATAAATGACACTTTTTATTATCATGTCATTACTTAAAGTGATTTTGAATTAGGTTCCAGATGGGTTCGGATATACGGAGGTTTTAAACAAAACAAAAAATTAGGTTCCAAGAAAAGCAGATGTAAAATCCGAGCCTATTTTGAGATTTTAAATAATCTTTAAATCTCGACTCGAACTTTTTTTTATTTTATTGAGAAGGTCGACTCGAACTTCTGAAAGGTTTAATTTAATCAACTAGTTTAAGACATTAATCGATTTGATTTGATTCCTTTAATCCAACTATCAGTTGTTGCATAGACTTCGGAATTCTGACCTTCAAATCTATAATTGATTTTGGGCCATGGGTCGGGGCCCTAAACTTCCTTAATGGGCCCCTCAAGTGTTGGCAATCTGTCTAGCACCTGTACATTTCTCAAGCATAAGCACGTAATAACTTTGGCATCTCATCATTCGTGTTAAGATCAAACGCTTACCGTTGTACTAACCAATTGGTGGTAGTAAATGTGGTACTATATTTCCTATACATTTAATAGTTTGGGCAACCTATTCCAACACCCCCTCAAGTGTTGGCAACTGTCTAACACTTGCACAGTTTTAATTCAAGAATGTGGTCAATCTGTCTCAACACCCCGTCAGTATGGACAATCTGTCTCAATACTTGCACAATGACACTTTTTATTAATAGTAATAAGTGACACTTTTTATTATCCTGTCATTACTTAAAGTGATTTTGAAATAAGTTACAGTTGGGTTCCGGATACAGAGGTTTTAAACAAAACAAAAAAATTAGGTTCCAGTAAAATAGATGTAAAACCCGAGCCCGTTTTGACATTTTAAATAATCTTTAAATCTCGTCTCGAACTTTTTATTTTATTTTATTGAGAAGGTTGACTCGAACTTCTGAAAGGTTTAATTTAATCAACTAGTTTAAGACATTAATCGATTTGATTTGATTCCTTTAATCCAACTATCAGTTGTTGCATAGACTTCTGAATTCTGACCTTCAAATCTATAATTGATTTTGGGCCATGGGCAGGGGCCGGGGCCCTAGACTTCTTTAATGGGCCCTTCAAGTGTTGGCAATCTGTCCAGCACTTGCACATTTCTCAAGCATAAGCACGTAATAACTTTGGCACCTCATCATTCGTGTTAAGATCAAACGCTTACCGTTGTACTAACCAATTGGTGGTAGTAAATGTGCTACTATATTTCTTATACATTCAAATGTTTGGGCAACCTATCCCAACACCCCCCTCAAGTGTTGGCAATATGTCTAACACTTGCACAATTTTAATTCAAGAATGTGGTCAATCTGTCCCAACACCTCGTCAAGTATGGACAATCTGTCTCAATACTTGCACAATTTTTTTTAAAATAATGTTCCAACCAGGGTTCGTTCCCGTGACCTCTAGCTCCGATATCATGTTAGGAACAAGTGATTACCGTTGTACTAAAACCAATTGGTGGTAGTAAGGTGCTACTATATTTCTTATACATTCAAGAGTGTGGCAATCTGTCCCAACAATTCGTGATGTGCCTATTTTTGAACAGTTAAACCGTTGTTAGTGGCTCGGTGGATCAACTCTGCTTGTTATAGTCCATCCCTTTTGCAAATTAACCTTGGTTCAATGGTTCAAAATAACCTGATCCGGCATCTAAATAGCGTCAATATACCTGCCTGGACCGTCTACATAACAACAATCCTTCCATAAACAACCGATCAACCAAAATAAGTCTGAATTACCGATTCATCAGTTAACTACCACCTCCCAAAGAGATTGAACGTCTCATCCGGATACGGTTATAAGTTATGCCATCTTGAATTATTGAACCGGAGGTTCCGTTTCATGAACCGAACACATCTACCCATAAAATTCATGAACCTAAAACCTTCACATTGTGAGCCTTAAAAACATCATTCTCCCTAACAAGCGTTGAGTGTCTTCTTTGGAACATCCGGAAAGCACGTAATGGATGGATCTATAAGGGATAAGATGTACACCTCATCTCTTCTCTAGCTCATTCAAGGAAGAGGTGATGAATATATGAGAGCATGCAACTTCGAAAGACGATCTCGATAGCCTCATGCCGACTCTTCCCACGAAATGGAGCCCTCCAACTCCGAGCTGCGACCTTTGGAGATAACAAAGTAGGCGTGGGAGGAGTTTAAGAAACTCATGGGGGAAGATCATCCACAATTTTTCTTGTCAGTTAGAAGGAGAATATGATGTTCCAACGGGTGAAGCTCAAGCAATTTACCATACCTTAGTTTTTGCTCTCACATGGGGTTTTTTCAGAGTTATCTTTGAATTAAGGAGATTCTTTGACAACTATTCACAAACATATGGACTCTTTGGAAGATCTATCAATTGTTGGAAGCATCATCAGCAATTGTCGCAATTTATTACTTTCTTTGGTTTCTGCTACTTTTTCTTTTGTCAAAAGATGTGGCAATGTGTCAACTCATCTCGTAGCTAGAGAATGTCTCCATATGTTTGGATGTGTAGAATGGAGCTCCGATCCAATTCTCACGTAATTCATGCTTGTATTACTGATTGCGAGTAATAAAGTTATCTTTTATGCCTTAAAAAAACCTTCATTTTTGATATGTAAATATTACCTTATATTCCTTTTTAGAAGAATATTACCTTATATTAAACCTATATTAATTTGACGCATGTGATATATAATCATATGATTAAATAATCCTATGCAAGAAATAAATTCTCAAAACAAAAAACTAAATTAACCCTCAGAAAAAGAAAACCTATGTTGAGAAATAACAAACTGAATACAAATTCAGGAAATTAATTAAGGGAAAGAAATTGGAGGGAGACAAACACCCTTCATTGTAGGAGGCCTTCTGTAACATGGAAGAATCGCCATGCAACACCACCTTCTCTTTCCATTGATAGATCTAATTATCTCTTTCTTCCTCAGGTAATTATGTCTGTAATTTCTTTCTTTCTTTCTTTCTGTTTAATTAATGTTTTTTTTTAAAAATATCTTTTTTATCATTATGATCATTAATCATTAATCACAAGAATATGTGATTAATTTATGATCATTATTATTGCATTCATTAACAAATCTAAGATATAAATAATCAAAAAAAGACATTGTTAGGTTTTTCCAGATTTTTTATTTTGCAATAGAATCAATATTAATATTGCATGCATGTTTCATCTTGTTGTGTTATAGCCAGTATTTGCATGATTTTTTTCATCTCTTTTCATTTTTTTGAGAAGAATGTTATTTGCATAAAGATTGTTTTTGTGGTGTAGTAATTCATACTTTGATTCTGAGTGCATGGTGAATTATTATTTTGTATGAAGAATTATAAAGATGATGAATAATTGTAGCAAAGAAATGATGATCTGATTATTAATTTGAAGGGGTACTGCATATTGTTAGGACGACCAGTAAGGGAAAGATTGAGTTTCCCGGCTGGCCGGCTCCGGTGGCGACTTGCATTTCATGCCGGAAATGGCAACATCCCCTGAGATTGCTCCAGTATCATCTCCACCGTTAAATAATACTCCTCCAGTATTAGATGAAAAGTTATCAACTCCGGCGGCTTCGCCAGTGCCTACTCCACCAGCTTCTCCACCACCGGCTCCACCCCTGTCTCCTCCACCGGCCTCACCTCCGATAAATTCTCCTCCTGTATCACCTCCACCATATTCACCTCCTCCGTCATCACCACCACCACCTTCTAATCCCCCTCCACCGGATTCCTCTCCTCCTTTGTTGCCGCCTCCTATAGCAAGCCCTCCACCACCTACTTCTCCGCCTCTTTCCCCTCCGACCCAGTCCCAATCTCCGCCACCTCCAGAGCTTGCTCCGCCTCCACCTTCTCCGTCACCGCCGGATAACCCAGATAACCAACCGTCTTCCCCACTGCCTCCAGCAGCTTCACCTCCTCCTCCTCCTTCTACAGCCACCAACACCCCGCTAGCTCCGGCCAATAATTCCATACAAATCCCTGTATTTTCTCCACCTCCTTCAAGTGTTATTGCGATTGTTCAACCACCGCCGGTTGTGGTTGGAAAGTACTCACCTCCTTCTCAACCTGCTTCATCCCCTATAACTCCCACAGTCGGGTCGGCGCCATCACCTCCGGCTTCTGCCAGGTCGCTTCCACCACCTCAAAGTTCTTCTGGAAATACTATCGGAATTATTATTGGTGTAGCAGTGGTTGCAGGATTTCTAGGTGTTGTTGCAGTCATTTGCATAGTATTATTGAAGAGAAAGAAGAGGCAACCATATTACATTGATCCCGGGTGTCCACCTACAGGTTTGCTGAAGTATTTCTATTACTATGCTTGAAATGTTAAAGAATGAAAATGATCAGCTTCCAAATAGGTGACAAGTCGAGTGGTGGTGTGTAATAAGACGAGGGCTGAAGGGCTTAATGGTAGAAGTGAGATCGAGGTGGGGTGGTGTTAGGGTAAGTAAAGTATGATGGTGGTATAGTAGAGTGAGCGTGATAAGGCAAAATGGTAAGGAACAGTGTGGGAGATGTGGTAGAGTGAGACGGGCATGGTAGGGTAGATTTGGGTAAGGCACATGGGAGTAAGGCAGGGTGGGATGGTGCGCACGAGGTAAGGTGAGATAAGGAGGGGTGAAGTAGAGGCGTGTGGTAGGCTAAGGTGGGTTTTGGTGAGGGTAAGGTAAAGGCGATGTAGGATTTGATTGAGGTGGTAGGGTTGAGAAGTGTTAATTGTTGTGAGATGGAGTAGGGTATGATGGGTGTGGTGAATTGAGGTAAGGTAATGTAAGTTGAGGCTGATGGGTAAGGTCAGGTAACTAAGATTGAATGGTTAAGATAAGATTGTGTAGTATAGTATTGTAAGGGTGGTGAGGTAGAGTGAGTTTGTTTAGGGTTAGGTTGGGTTGGATGGGTGTTATGGCAGGAAGATTGGGTAGTTTAAGAGGTGATTTGGGGTAAATAAGTGTGGGTAGGGTATGATGGGAACGGGTAGGATAAAGTGGAAGAGTATGGTTCGGTAAGTTGATGTAAGATAGGGTGGTATGGTGAAGTAGGTAAAGTTGGTGTGTAGGGTGGTATAGTATGATAGAGTATAAACGGGGTGGAGTTGGGGTTAGGGTAGGATGAGAAGAGGTGGTAGAGGGTGACATGTTTTGTTTTTCATTTCATTCGAACTCATTTCACTCACTTTTGGAGGTAATGTTAATAGGTTTTTTTTTATATTTTATTTCATTCTTTCGTAACAAACAGTCATTACTACATGACTGATGATCAAAGCATACAATATATTTTTACATCATTAATTTTAAAAATGATTTATGACACATTGATTATTATGGGTTTTACCATTATTAGTGGTGAAAAAAATGTGTTATGCTATTAATTGAGACAATTTAGTTAAGGCCCTAGCGTTTTCGCATGTTATATTATGTTAGAATAATTCTACCGTGATGATTTTTCTGATACAATAAATGTTACAACATGATATATAAATAAGACAATTCTTGATATGACATTAGAGTAATGCTAAAGTCACAACCACTCTGATATAACAAATACCACATCATAGTGTGACATTGATACCTCTCTGACATAAATTTAAAGAATATCTCACCGTCGATCATGCATATCATGAGTTGTCCGATATGAAATCAGGTCGTGACATTTATTGTATCGAAGTGATAAGGTTGTCCTTGATTAAATTATATACCTTTCTCGCTTATAATCAATGTGACTTTACTTGCATAGGCGGAGATCCATACTATAGCAATTGGAACAGCCCAATGACTAAGATTCCTCCAACACCACCCGGTGTAATGGGTGCATGGGGAGCAACACCCTCTCCTCCACCTCCCGGAGTCATGGCAACACCACCGGTTGGTTGGCAACCGCAACCACTAAATACTAGCAATGAATACACCCCAAACTCTGGCCAGCAGCAACTACAACAACAACAACGACATTACGGGCCACTTTCCCCAGGCGGTGGTGCTGTTGGAGGTATAAAAAAAATCGAATACGCAATAAAAGAGTTGCTATTGTTTGTTTTTATTGATTGACTAAAATGATATAGACTTGAAATATAGCAAAAATATCTCTCTCTTTTTGACATTAACCCTTTATCTCTTGAGATTGTGTCTTCCGATAGGAGGAGCCATAGGCGGGTTTAGCAAGTTTCAATTCACTTATGAAGAATTGGCGGCGGCCACCGGTAGATTTTCGAAAGAGAATTTATTAGGGCAAGGTGGTTTTGGGTATGTTCACAAAGGCGTGTTGCCCGACGGGAAACAAGTCGCCGTTAAAAGCCTGAAGGATGGGAGCGGGCAAGGTGAAAGAGAGTTTCAAGCGGAAGTTGAGATTATTAGCCGCGTTCATCATCGTCATCTTGTGTCACTTGTTGGATATTGCATGGGTGAAAATCAGAGGATGTTGGTGTATGAGTTTGTTCCTAATAAGACCTTGGAATTCCACCTTCATGGTAAGGACATGTCCCCTTCCTCCTATCAACAAGTTTTATGTTTGATAGCGTAATGTTATTGTCAAAACAATATGATTATAATAAATGGAGCAATATGTTTATACCATTGATCATGATAAACGACTCGTTAATCAATTGATATGCATCATATAATATAAAAGTGTATTGTGTCATATGTTGTAAATATTCTGTCGTAACATCTATGTGTATGATGTAAGAGTCATTCTATTGGCACGATGAAATGTCACGAACCATGACAAGCATATGAGTAATGATGTTGTCACTATCGCTATGACACAATTAATTCCACAACAATATCTGACACTGAGACATCTCATGATGTGACATCTATTTAAAAGAGAAGTCACTATCAAATCATGAGTAGTTCCACCAACGCTTCAAGTTGTGTGATCGATTTGTCATGCCAAAGTGGTCGGCACCATTATTCCAACATACGAAAGGATATCAATTGCTGTTAAAAAAAAAAAAAAAAATTTACAGCAAACCGTAGTAAATCATCACATGAGCCTTTGCTATACCTTCACAAATACGTTTATGAGTGTTTTTTCATTCATTTATCTCAAAGCTAGATATATAAGTTACTTAAATTGCTTCCTTATTTGCCTATGTATATATATATATGTGGAAGTCTAGAAGTAAAATGTATATGATTATTGTTGTAGGCAAAGGGCAGCCAGTTATGGATTGGGCAACAAGGCTTAAGATTGCTCTTGGAGCTGCAAAGGGATTAGCTTATCTGCACGAAGACTGTACGGATTTATTCTGTAGTATACATATCATTTTCTTATCAAAAATTACAAAGCATTTCATTATTTATTGGTTTCCGTCTCTTCGTGCATGCAGGTCATCCTCGTATTATCCATCGTGATATCAAAGCAGCCAATATTTTGCTCGACGACAATAACGAAGCCATGGTACAATTCTATATTTTAGAACCGGCCGTCCCCAAACAAATATGATTATTGCTCTATAATCAATAGAGAATCTAACATAATATATTGGATCCACTATTTGGTTAGGAAGCAAGTGTGGTAATTAATATTTATTATTTGGTCCATATAATCTTATTATGTCCATTTCGGTCCATATATTTACAGGTTGCGGATTTCGGATTGGCGAAGCTCACTTCAGACAATTTAAGCCATATTTCCACACGAGTCATGGGAACTTTTGGGTTGGTTAAAGCCCTTAATTTACCATCTCAAACACGATAATTATAATTATATATGCACACGTAACAAAAAAATTAATTTGATAGTAATTTGGGTATATAAAATATATGGTAATATTATTTCAGATACTTGGCTCCAGAATATGCAACAACTGGGAAGCTAACTGAAAAATCAGATGTTTTCTCATTTGGTGTTATGCTTTTGGAACTCATAACTGGAAAGAAACCTGTTGATCCTATCAACAAGTTCGCAGAGGACTGTTTAGTTGATTGGGTATGTCTCGCCCCCAACCCCCTCCCGAGATAAGCGAAAAACATGAAATAAAATGGACAAAAAGTGTCTTTATCCCAAGTTAACGAGGGAATGGTTTGTGTATATATGTATGTATTAGGCTAGACCACGCATCACTAAAGCGATAGGGGATGTAAACTATGACGAGCTAGTTGATCCACGTTTAGAAGGCAAATATAGTGTCCAAGAAATGGCTCGAATGATATCATGCGCCGCTGCCTCCATTCGGCATTCTGCAAGACGACGCCCTAAAATGAGTCAGGTACATGGACTTTACGCTATAAAAATGAATTTTTCTTTTATAGGAAAGATCAAATAATGTGACATTTCTTTCGTGTCTGAAACTGTGTATATATACTGCATGAACTTATGCATCTATATATATATAATAGATCTTACTGCCACATCAGATTATTGTTAAGCCATATCCCCTAGACAGTTATAACATATGGAATTCCCATGAGACCATATATGAATGTTATGTTAGGTGCATAAAAAGACAGAATATTTACGATCTGACGGTTCTGTCTAATTTAACAGATAGTACGTGCGCTAGATGGAGACCCGTCCGTAGACTTGAACTCGGATCCAGACGGAACACTATCAGAAACGGATACATACAACACGGATGTGCATAATGCGGAAATGATGAAGTTAAAGAAGATGGTTATGTCTAGTAACGGCGATTTCACTAGCAGTGAATATGGAGGCACTAATGAGTATAGCAATGAGTTTCTTCATGATCAATCTCCGCAACACAACAATGTAACAAGATCATGACACAAAAGTTAATTAATTAATAGAAAAGAATTAATTAACTCAAAAGTTATATATGTATAACAACTAATTAATTGATCAATCAATTAATTAAGAAAATGTAGAATATTCGATCCAACATGGGCTCTCTGTGAATATTACTATATTGTGTGTATATACTAACTCTATTTGGTATTTTTGCGGTTTAAAAATTGATATATGTTTTGTTAAATTATTAAGATGTGAATATATGAAAGTGTTTGCAAATACAGCATCACATCCTCTCTCTCTCTCTTTTCTTTCTTTCTTTTTTTTTTTTTTTTTTTTTTTTATTTTTAAGTTCGAGATATCGAACTCCCTACTCAAATGTGAGATTTGTTATTACAACACCATATTAATTTACCCGCTACCAAGACCATATTAATTTACAATTTAGCGATGCCCCTAGGGGCACATGTCATAAAATACAAAATCATATAGAGGGAGGGGCCATATGAAATTTTGGCAATCATTATGTACTATAAGTATATCACATAATTTAGAGTAGTTAGCCTACTCGTGCACAAAAGTAATATAAGTACACGTGGATATTATTTACAATGGAAATACTCGTGTTTTTAAATGTATAATAATTTACATTCACGAATATATTCTAATGTAAATAATATCCTCGTACAGAATGAAACTACCATAGAAAAATTATCTCGGAGGACTTTGGTGTACACTTTATCCTTTTCATAAAGAAAGATTGCATGTTAGAAAGTCACATCCCTTTAAATCAAGATTATACATCTCTTTTTACAAATCTTTTCCCCTTTTATCATAAGATTTTATCCTATAACCTTAGGGTCCAATTGTTTTAAAAGAAGGGGAAAAAAGAAAATGTGCACTTGAGCATGTGAACTTTAATTTCCAAGGTTAAGGTAGCCTCAATGCAACTACCTGCATGTGCTCTCATAAAAGAAATGACAAAAAAAGACATAAAATCGGTGTGAAAGTTGCTGAATTTCTGGTGACAAATTAAGAAATAAATATTGAATAATTGTGGATGAAAATGTGATTATTAGACATTTGTTAATTTAGTATATGGCCAATTGTGGGATGTTGATATCACAATAAGTCACATGTGATTGTTAGTGGATAAGGAAGAAGGGACAGCCACTTCTATATATATATATATAGATATATATATATATATATTACGTGTTGTAATGTATAATTTGCAACATATAACATGGAATTATATTGACCAACCAGTGGTAGGTTGAGACAATTATATGTTTGTGTACGTATCCATATTAGTTCTTAAGTTTTAAAGCTGCCAAAGAGTAACTTAAAGACAAGGTCTAATAAGTAATTGGATGGAAATTAACATACAAATAATATGGTCGAAAATCAAATTTATGGAGTCCGGTTAATCGGTCTAAATCCACGATCAAAGAAATACAAATATCACTAATATGAGGAATACAGAGGAAAAAAAATCTTTTGTGAGGCCGAAATAACAATATATCTAAATACTACCCTGTCCTAAAATATAAAATCATTTGAACTTTTTTTATACAGATTAAGAAAGTGGTAAATTGTTTTTGTGTCATTAATTTTGATGAAAAAAAAGTCTAAAATGACATTTGATTGTTATTAATGTAAAGTAGTGAAAAGTGAGTGATAAATAATAAATGAGGGGTAAAAAAAGAAAAATATAATGAATACTTCATTGATTATCTAAATGGATCTATATTATCAGACAAAACCAAAAATTTAAATAAACTTATATTTTAGGACGAAGGTAGTATTAGACTATGGGAAATAGGATTTACAATAAGCAATATATCTGTTGGTACATATAATACAAAATACTAAAGGTCTTATATATACCGGAACCAAAATGCCAAACTAATTGCCAAAGCTGATGTGGGGTTTTTAATTAGTTCCTACTACGCCTTATAACAAATCTTCATCTTGGAACAAAATTAAATCCTCAAGCTCCGCCTAATGTACAAATTTTCAAAAGCCAAAACAAAGGAAATAAATTGTCTTTGGTGTTGATTTCAAAACATAAACATGTCTCTTGACAATCATATCTATGAAATCTTCTCTTTCTCAAACATGGCAGTGTCAAAACTTCCATCATAAGCTGCCCTATCCAAAGTTGACTCTCCGGTCGAACTTCTCAACATAATACTTCACTATTGCCAAGGAGACTATTTTCTAAAACTCGGCAACCATACTCCGATACCAAGCTGCCGCATCCAAAGTTGACTCTCCGATCAAACTCCTCAACATAGTATTTCATTATTGTCGAGAAGACTATTTTTCGAAACTCGACAATCAAACTCGATACCAGTTTGTTAGGAAACAAATCCTCACAAGATATAGTCCTTAATGAAACAACATAAACTAACTAAGATAGAAGAATACAAAATGTAATATTTCGATTCTTAAAGAAGCGAGACGCACACTCATGGCGAATCTAAATATTATATTTATCTTTATGGATTAAAGTATGTAATTTTATATATATATATATATATATATATATATATATATATATATATATATATATATATATATATATATATATATATATATAAAACTCGAATATGTATATATATGTTATTTGGGGGCTGAATTGTAAATTATGTGTTTTAGGGGTGTTAATTGCAAGTTAATTAGTGAGGAGGCTATATTTGGGGAAGTAACCTCCCCACTAATCAAAAGGGAAATTAATCAGAAGCTTGAGCGTTAAAATTCTGGGGTTGAGAGCAAGGAAGAAGGAGGAGAGGTTTTCTCAATTTCACGGTCCGTTTCTACTCCGATTTCAGATTCGTTTGAAGCAGGAGCATCGTGAGAAGGCAAGGATCGTGTTGATACCAAGTTTTCCAGGTTTTGTCAAGGTAAGAAATTAACCCTAATCTTGGTTTCTTCGTGTTTTGATCACGTCTGGTTGTAGAGAGTTGTTAAATTCGTAGCTTTGAGTGTTAGAAACCTTAATCCTAATCGGTTCTTGGATTGGTTATGGATTGGATAGGGTTTTGTTGGAGTCCTTGAGGAGTGCCTGCAATTTTCTGAAGTGTTTCTTGGAGTTGTGCTTTGAAAGGTAAGGAAATCTTCTCTATTGCATTAGTTATGATTTGAGGTGTTTTGGTGATGAAATCATGCTATTATGTGATTTTATTTTTTGTTAGATGATATGGGATAATTAAGGTGTTGTTTTTCTGCTGTTTTGAGGCTTAGAATGAGGTTAAGCTTGGTTGGAATTGAGTAGAAATCGTAGGGTGCGTAAAATCGCTTTCCTTTGTGCGCAGGCGGTTCCGTCCGTGCGGATGTATCACTCATCCGTACGGATATTTCACTGAATCAGGCAGAGAGTAGTACAGTGTTCTATCTGTACGGATAGAACAGTTTATCCGTCCGGATAGCATCTTTCATCCGTCCGGATGGGGCCCTTAAGTGCTGTTTTCCCTTTATGTGTCTTTAAGCCACGAGATGGGTTCTAAATGTTACTCATTGATGTAAAATACTAAATGAACATGAACAAGCCATGATTTAGCTTCGATGCGTTTAGTTCCGGCACCGAATGTACTCTTCAAGGAGTTGAAATTGGGATCGCGGAAGAGTATGATTGGCTCGTGCTTTGATGAATTAGTATTCATCAATGTCTGTGTATGTGTTAGGTTTTGTCCGTGTCAGTTATTCAGGAAGAGAGTAGTATGTGTGAGGAGATTAATTGAAAACACTTAGGTGGCTAGTTAATAACCTAATAAACAACGTGACTTGACTAGTAAAAGATTAAACAACATGTCTCTCTTGGATAGGCACCAAACTATATCGCGATGTGTGTGTCTTAAAGCAGATAAAGCGAACAACGCCGCCGCCTATAAACGGCTAAATGGCGGTGGAGGAACTTCGCCGCAACGTCGCACTATCGAGTCTACCTATTCTAGACTCCGTGGATATTGGTGTGATCCACTAATATGTTGCCAAGAGTGTCCCAAAGGTGGATACGCCAGTAGTGCCCTGAGAGCGGTTGTAACAAAGATAAGTTAAGTTAGAAACGCTTAGTCACAACATGTTGATGAGCATGAAGTGAACCTTAGAATTGAGTCGGTCAAACCAAGATAACGTAATAACTTTGTAAACCTTTCTTGTGAAATCTAGTTAACGCAATAGCTTCTGTTTCTTACTGAGTACCTTTGTACTTACCTCGAATGCATTTTGTTGTGTTTGGGGATTGAGAAGACGAACAGGTCGAATCGGAGTTTGACGAGGCTTATGAAGACGATGTTTGATGATTGTTATAATTAAACTATTTGATGTCTTTTTTTTAGATTGTTATGTTGTAACTCCATTACAAGACTTGTGGCGTTTTGACGACTTTTCTTTATAAGACTTTTGTTGTACCTTTTCCTTTATTTTAGACATCGTACTGGTTGTAAGATTTTATTTATTTTTCGTGGATGTAAGTTATCTTTCTATCTATAGTATGGTTGTATTTCTATTCTTATCTTGTACAAAAAAAAAGTTAGACCCGAGTCTCTTTAGCTTCCGTTTAAATGCGAAACTCGATACGACGTAGTAGAGGCTTACGTATAATATAGAATTTATTTTATATTATACGTGCTGAACGTTCTAATTTCGGATAAGGACTCGGTATCCGGGAACGGGGCGTTACACAAAAATCCTTCTAAAGGTCAAATAACAATAGTTCAAACATTATACTATAAAAATCAGAGTTTATCATAAATAATATATGTGGTACATATAACACAATATATACTAGAACCAAAAGACCAAACTAATAGCCAAATCCGATGCGGTGCTTTATTGCACAAATTTTAGGTTCGTCAATAACTGTCAAACCAGCAGTTTTATGGTGGTCCTGAACCACCATGTCACACTTGTTCTATCAATAAAAATCCTTAAACGAAGGGTAATATTGTAATGACATGGTATTTATATTTTACACGGTAGGGCATTATTTGTTTTTCTGATTTTCTATTGGTCCTGGATCACCAAGTCATACTTGGTCAAGGACCATAGTAAAATTTGTGCTATCAAATTATGTTAGAGCAAAGGTATTCCTGTAATTACTATGTATGAGGTGACATAACAGAATTGTAGTACAAGATAAGATGTAGCCTAGATTGTGTAATCTATGAGTGTATAAGACAATGTAATATGTGCACAATTAATGATATCTGAGATTTATCCTAAATTCTAGTTGGTATCAGAGCTCTCAGCCGATAATGGCCGAAGCCCCCCCAACTCCGCGTGCGCTTCACCACCATCGACCGGAGTTTCAGCTCCTCCACCTACAATAGCTTCTGCTTCACTACCATTGACCGGATCTCCAGCTCCTTCACCAACAACCACTTCAACCGAGCCTGGTATTGTCTTCGGAGCTCTTAAATCTACCACCGGCTTCTCGACTGTCTCGGATTTTATGCAATGAAAATAAACAAGTAATAAATTTATAAATCCGGTATACCCCAAGTGTAGGGATCGTAGTATATCGATTAATACTGGAGTTGATCTCAGGGAATCGGGGTATCTAGTTCATTAATTTTCCTAAGATTGATACTATTATTATTAAAACCTAAAATAACAAAACGAAAAGATAAATCGACAGAGAGATTGTCGGTCCCAAGCCGTGAAAGATCGCTTGCGAAAAATAAATCTAAACTACAAACGAGAAAAACAATAAAACTTATAAAAGCATGATAATGACTATAGCGATTAAACATAGAACAAGCAATGATCCACCATCCCGCAACCCTTAATTTCCTCTCTAGATTATTTAGTGAAGATTTAATAAAGATGTGATTCACCTATCAAAGGTATGAACTCCTAATCTCTTAGAAAAGTTCGCCTATCAATCTTTTATCTCTCGATCTTAAAGATTAACGCTTTCAAACCAAGGTGCAAGATTTCTCAATCTAACAATCTAGATATTCAACCTAATCAACTCTCGTTACTTATAGGTTAAAGATCCAATCTTTCCTATGGTGATCTAGGTTTACACCGACTCTCGCCACATAGTAAACATCAATAGCAAAACATCTCTCGATATAAATTTGCATAACACATAAGCATAGAAAAGAAACAACTTAATTAAAACTCACAAAATCATCCAAAGGAGGAAAAAACGATGCTGAAAAGTTTCACATGCTTGCCCCAAGTTTGATCAGCTTCAAGCCATCCTCATGAATCGAACAAGAAGAAAACAAAATAAATAAAACAACTAATCTAACCCTCGGTCGCTTGGCCGACCGAGCACGACTCGGCTTCAGAATTTAGGGTTTTCTGCGGCTGCTGTCGATATATGATATAAGATGATCATTAGGGTTGAGAATGCGCTGCTATTTATAAGATTTTAGGTCGGCTATGCTTAAGTCGGCCGTGGCCGCCCGTCCCAGGATTCGACGCCGCTCACCGCTCAAATCTTCGAATCGGGACGAGTCATGATCGAGACGCCCGCCCTTCTTAAATCGACGCCGCCCATCGATTTTGGGAGAACTCAATCAAATATTCCAGCCCGACGCCTGCTCACTTCTTGCACTTCGTCCGATGGACGGGACTTGAACGCCGCTCAATCGCTCAAAAATCAACTTCCTCATCTTTATCTCTTTTCTTCTATCCAATTTCTTCCCTATCTCATTTTCTTCATAAAATCCGGACTTTATCAACTTTTAATCATCTTTTGAACCGCAATTATGCATCTACACGTCATCAAAAACATCGCAAAGTGTAATGATATCCAAATAAACATAAAATCATCAATAAAACACATAAATTAACCATTTTTGCGATTAAACCGTTTAAAAACTCATTTGCTCAATAAATCAATTAAACACTTAATTTCTATGCAAAATATACGAATATGGAGAGAATTGTTACAAAATATAACTATATAAATCATAAAAAAATCACCCTTAACAACTCCCCCACACTTAGCTTTTGCTCGTCCCGAGCAAAACAAAGCAGAATAAAGGCTCGAGACAAGATAGACACTTCAGCAAGTACAAAGTATATCCAATAAATCATATGCTCACCCCTGTGTGTGTGCAAAGCCATAGTAAACTTCCACTAAGTCCAAACTTGAAAATTTCAAGCAAACTAGCTAATACCCCCTTCAAACTAGAGATAAATGATACTTATAAGATGTACCCTACAAAACGTGACATACCCCAAAAAAATGATAGAATACATTTAGGGCCTTTCTGATATACTCAGAGGATAATCCCTACAACATATCTGTTAGTTTATACTGGGGATAAGATATGCGATAACTAAGTCTTTTATTCATTTCATACTACTTATATAAGTTGATTTAATTAACTTCACATTTAAACACACATCAGAATGAGCTATTGCCCTGTCATAGCAGAATAGGACATTCGAGATATACCCTACCTTACTCAAATCATCAGCAAATTTTTTTCTCGATCGTCCGTGAGCTTTGGTCATCATAGTGGTATAGGACATTCGTGATACGCCCTACCTCACTCAAATCATCGACCAGCTTCCGACACACACATCTTATTCATTTAAAATTCAACTTTTCAACAACTTTAGTTACGTTTTACTTATCACATTCATACCTCAGATATTCACAGTATATCATACTTTGGATCTAAACACAAACTATAATAATTCCCACGATACATACGTTAGCACTAAGCACATGACTTATAAGATAACAAAAATCACTAATCAAAAGGGGTATAGCTTTATATTATAGCTCATCATTCACTATGGCTCGTGAAAATATATATCGGGTGAAACAACTAACTTACTAAACATACGGTATACAGCATCCATGAATATTAAAACCGAACAAAAATATGCATTTGCTCACTCGGGACAAAACAAAAATTTGAAAAATTTAGCTCATTTTTGCATAGAAACATAATGAATTAAGCAAATGATAGATACATATAAACCATTCCTCCCCACACTTAAACTACAACATGTCCTCAAAGTTGTGCACTTCTGAAAAAGATAAAGTACTTAGTGATTTGGTAATGATCCGAAGAGTGGTCAAGAGGACAACAATGGTGATGCCATATGAAGTCCTTTTTCAAAGAACGACTTCCAAAGGTAGCTTGGCAAAACAAACTAAAAATGTGCAAAGACCACTTGAAAAACATGGCAACATCTCGGGAACATAGGGAAAATATATCATATCGTGCGTAAAAGTTTGATATAAGCACAAGAAATAATTGCTCGATGGAAAAATCACCACACAGGAAAACACAGACATCTAAGCGTCAAATAAGCCACGAAGCTTACAATACAAATATGGACCACATGTGCATACAGAAATATCAAACTCCAACCGAAAGTGTAAATGCGCCTTACAAGATTTATCAAAAGAAATAATGATAGAGACACACTACAAAGTAGTAGGGCTAGGTGCACTAAATAAAATAAAAATAAAATACAACGCAATGCAACTAAATGATATGCAACTATACTAAAAAGGCAAAAAGAAAATCAAGAAAAATGCTAGCCCAACTAATTCCATAGATATCACCCTAATCTACAATTCGGACTAAGCGATGAAACATGTCAACCAAAGCAAGAAGGTCAAATATATAAATGTTCGCTAAATAACGCCACGTAAGCGCAACAAAATTCGATTATGCAAAGCCACGTAAGCTTGCCATGTAAAGTGTAGACGTGCCTTAAGACTCATCGTAAAGTGATAAAACGGAAAACCGACAAAGAGCTATACTAAAGCAAATATGAATCATATAGAAAGAAAATTGAAAGTGTAAACGGTCTTAAGGATTACAAGATCCATCTAAAAGTGAAAGCGACGGAAAACTGAAAGTAGCTCAAACTTAAGCACATATGAATCAAGTAATAAAAGATGAACGAATAGAGGGCCTTAAAAGCTTACAAGATCCATCAGAAAGGAAGTAGCAACGGAAAACCGACGGTAGCTGGCTGATGAATCAAGTAAGGACAACAAAACACACGACCCTAAACAACCCTAACACCCTAGATGTACGACAAAAGGAACAACATAAATCAAATTGGAATCACATCTAGCTCGGGTGCTCTTGCATCAATAGACTCAAACACACACAATCACTCAACATGGACCGTAATAGATGGAAAAATAACCATAACGGTGAAAGAACAGGACATCTACGCATATCAGATAAAAGCCACAGAGGCTCGCATTAAAACATCCATGTCAAATAATGAAGCATGTATCAAAAACAAATTCTATTCACTAGAAACCGACACACTGACGGACGTTCGATAATCCAGCGCCGCCCTCCTCTGTAAATGATGAACCGGACGGGCGTTTGGGAAGGACAAACGCTAGTTTGGTTCTCTTAAGACATAACCAAGTTGGTGCATGTTGACGGACGGGCGCCCACTCACTATGGACGCTTACGTCTGGTAACCACAAAGAGTGGCGGGCGTTCACGAGAGAGCACTCTCACTAGAAACCTCGAAAAACCCTAGAAACCTCGTAAACTCTAAAACCTGTAAGGCCTTTTATTATTATTATTTTTATATATATAAATAAAGAAACATAAAAAGAAACGGAAATGTAAATGGTAAACCTACCTACGAAAAATTTAAAACAGAAAACAAGAAAACGATAAAAGGAGAAAAACGTGTTGAAATCTTCTGAGCCCAAAATGGAAGGGAAAACAGCAGATTTTGACCTCGAAACGAATTGGGGTCCTGCGCGCCAAACGGATACTCGAGCCGAAAGTTATGGCCAAAATACTACCATGTGCCCTAACGATCCCTTTTATCCCAACTTATAAGAAAATCAGAAAAATTAATAAACTAGACAACTGTACCATTCCCCGGCAACGGCGCCAAAAACTTGTCTCGGATTTTATGCAATGAAAATAAACAAGTAATAAATTTATAAATCCGGTATACCCCAAGTGTAGGGATCGTAGTATAGCGATTAATACCGGAGTCGATCTCAGGGAATCGGGGTATCTAGTTCATTAATTTTCCTAAGATTGATACTATTATTATTAAAACCTAAAATAACAAAACGAAAGATAAACCGACAGAGGATTGTCACCCAAAGCCAGAAAGATCTTTGCGAAAAATAAATCTAAACTACAAACGAGAAAAACAATAAAACTTATAAAAGCATGATAATGACTATAGCGATTAAACATAGAACAAGTAATGATCCACCATCCCATGACCCTTAATTTCCTCTCTAGATTATTTAGTGAAGATTTAATAAAGATGTGATTCACCTATCAAAGGTATGAACTCCTAATCTCTTAGAAAAGTTCGCCTATCAATCTTTTATCTCTCGATCTTAAAGATTAACGCTTTCAAACCAAGGTGCAAGATTTCTCAATCTAACAATCTAGATATTCAACCTAATCAACTCTCGTTACTTATAAAGTTAAAGATCCAATCTTTCCTATGGTGATCTAGGTTTACACCGACTCTCGTCACATAGTAAACATCAATAGCAAAACATCTCTCGATATAAATTTGCATAACACATAAGCATAGAAAAGAAACAACTTAATTAAAACTCACAAAATCATCCAAAGGAGGAAAAAACGATGCTGAAAAGTTTCACATGCTTGCCCCAAGTTTGATCAGCTTCAAGCCATCCTCATGAATCGAACAAGAAGAAAACAAAATAAATAAAACAACTAATCTAACCCTCGGTCGACCAAGCACCAAGGCTTGGCCGACCGAGCACGACTCGGCTTCAGAATTTAGGGTTTTCTGCGGCTGCTGTCGATATATGATATAAGATGATCATTAGGGTTGACAATGCACTACTATTTATAAGATTTTAGGTCGGCTATGCTTAAGTCGGCCGTGGCCGCCCGTCCAAGGATTCTGGACGCCAGTTCAGCTGCTCTGAAATCTTCGAATCGGGCCGAGTCATGATCAGACGCCCGTCCTTCTTTAAATCAGACGCTCGTCCATCGATTTTGGGAGAACTCTGAATCAAATATTCCAGCCCGGACGCCCGTTCACTTCTTCAGACGCCCGTCCAGATGGACGGGACTTGAACGCTCGTTCAATCGCTCAAAAATCAACTTCCTCATCTTTATCTCTTTTCTTCTATCCAATTTCTTCCCTATCTCATTTTCTTCATAAAATCCGGACTCTATCAACTTTTAATCATCTTTTGAACCGCAATTATGCATCTACACGTCATCAAAAACATCGCAAAGTGTAATGATATCCAAATAAACATAAAATCATCAATAAAACACATAAATTAACCATTTTTGCGATTAAACCGTTTAAAAACTGATTTGCTCAATAAATCAATTAAACACTTAATTTCTATGAAAAATATACGAATATAGAGAGAATTGTTACAAAATATAACGATATAAATCATAAAAAATCACCCTTAACATCGACTCAATCCAAGTTTCCATTCCAGCTTCTCAAATGAGCTTCACCGGACCATCTATATCGGCGTTTATGCCTCAGCACTTTGCATCCACCTCGTTTCTCCGGTCATCTCTTCCAAAACACCCGGCATTTCTGCAAACAAGCTCTACTCCTCACCATCTTTCTCCAACATCCACACCAGTGCTTACTCAGACAACCCCAGCTCTTAACCCTTTGACACCGTTTAGTACAAACCTGAATCAGATATGCACCATCAAACTAGACAGATCCAACTATCTGATGTGGAAGTCTACAAATTTACCTATTGTTCATGGACACAAACTGGATGGCCATCTATTTTTGACCAAACCTCAACCACCTGAAGTCCTAGCTATTTACAATCCTACTACCGGGATTTCTTGCACAATCCTTAATCCAGCCTTTGAAGAATGGAACACAAAGGATCAGCTTCTCGTTGGATGGCTCATGAGTTCAATGAAGGAAGAAACCATAATTGAGGTGATTGGATGTAACACTGCTAATGAAATCTGGACCTGTCTAGAGATTCTCTACAACAACAGGCCAGAGTCTCGAACGTCGGAGTATAAAACAGCCCTCACAAAAACTGAGAAGGGATCTAAATCGATGATGGATTACCTTGCACTAATGAAGTCATATTCTAATGGTATAATGATCGGGGTCAATCAGGTTATAATATACTTGACCACCATAAACCAATACTAGCAAGAGGACTAGGCCCATCGTAGTATAGCTATAGTGAATCAAGGTCGATCCCACAGGGAACCAATTGTGGATCATCTTATATACAAACAATTAATTAAACATGTCAAGGACATAGAGGCGGTCTACGACCAACATAAGACAAGAAAGGTAAAGACACGACTCGACACAACGTAATTAACCTCCCTAATTATAGTCTTTATCGTTTGGACCTAGATAATTTATATAATAAACTGTACTTATTAACTGCCAATCCGTTTGTATCTATCTTAGATTGGCTACGGGAGTCATCCTCTTTAACTTGACTTAGCACCGGTAGGTCACTAGATCACTGTGATATTGTTACGTGACTTCGCCTTTTAATTAGTGCCTCCATCTCATATAACTCACACGCTTACGACTCTAAGGATGCCGATATTGACCGTACACCTCGTCTAGGCAACATTCCTATGGTTAGGCGTACTTCCTAAGCGATTACTCAAGCTCTCGTCCAACTAGCAATTACCAAGTTATAGTCTCATGCTAATCTACGACGTACGTATAAGCAGGTGCATGCAATTCCTGAATATAAACCTACCTAGATAACGCTGAACGTCCGTGAAGAGCAATTCATAAGCCTACCTAAGAGTTCTATATTGGTATTTCCTTTTTACACGTTTTAATTAAACTAAGCGAGTAACGTAGCCATAGCCATACCTACTGAGATAATAAATTCTATTAAGTTAACCTAACCATAAAGACGTGGCTATCTAACGGATGAACAGGGGCTCGATCGACCGAACAGTTGGCTCGGTCGACCGAATACAGACACTCGGCGATGAATCGAATGGTCCTTTCCCGATTGCATCCTCGAATATATCTCTCAAACGTTTCATCATACACAACGGATTAAACAAGAATTGTGAAAGCATTCATATAAACTAACATAGATACGTATTAATTAAATCAAGTAGATTCATGAATAAATACTAAGTGTATGACGTAGGTTATGGGATCCCCATGACAAGGAGTCGCCACATCCCTAACGTCATAGCCTAGATCTACATTATCTAGCTATGATTAACTAATTCAAACGATAAAGCATAATTGGGGAATTAATTATCGAAAATAAAAACAACGTAAAAATTAAAGGCTTACATATTTGCAGCCATAATAAATCTATTGATAAACTACATTGTAACGTATCAAAGCTATGAATGTAATTGATACGGTATTGTATGTATGTCTAAGGTGTGTGTTGGTGTGTTTTACAAATTTCGTAGTCTTTGCTTATATAGAGGTTTTTGCCGACCAAGGAAGGATCTAGAAGATATACACACGATTTCTGCCGGATAAACTTCAAGTGACCGAGCCGACTCTCTCGGTCGATCGAATGGATAGGCTCGGTCGACCGAGCCCTTTTTTACACGTGTTAAACGCGTCTCTTTGTCCGACTTGTTCCCCAATGCATTCTTTTGAACCGATCGATTTATTCTTTGATTAATGCTCCGATTTTCTTCCTTATTATCTCGAGATTTACCGATTGAATGACATTTATCCTCTCGATTTGTCGTGATCTCGCAAAATCGGCATTTATCGCATAATAAATCGGTCTTTTAATAATAAAAACAAATAAATACCAAATATCATATTAATAATCACTTAACATTAAATAATAAATATAAACGAGTGATTTAATATGAAATATACATTATTAATCTCGATTTAAGGTCAACGTTGATGACTTTTACGGGTATAATTTGATCGTCATCATATAACTGCAGCAGGGTATCCAATCCCTAAGGGAGAGCTCATTCATGCCACACTAAGAGGTCTTAGCAAAGAATATGAATCTGTTATAGTGAACATGACCTCAAGAATTGGATCCCTGTCATGGCAAGAGGTGCAATCACAAATGGTAACTCATGAGAGGCTAATAACTCGTTCAATCCTACTGTTAATTTGGAAATAGGACAAGCTTCTGCAAATATGGCCACCAAGTGTAGAAACAACAGGTCCTACAATAGGAACACTGGAAATCAAGGTGGTAATCCTGACTATAATGCTGGAAAAGGAAGAGGAAACAGAGGTGGTAGGAGTTCAAGAGGAAGATGGGGCAAAGGATCGAACAACACCACTAACAATGGAACTCCTAGGCCTATTTCTGAGAAAAGTCTAGTCACATTGCTGTGGGTTGCTGGCATAGGTTTGATTCCAATGCGGGAATTCCAAGCAATGGAGGAAGCTCAAACCAGAGCAGGAACAACAACAATGCTTATATTGCTTCATCATACACTGTGAATGATGCAAGTTGGTACATAGACAGTGGAGCAACAAGCCATGTCACCTCAGACCTTAACAATCTCCACATCAACTGTGGATATGAAGGTTCAGACAGCTTAACAGTAGGTAATGGTGAGCATCTTTCCATACTTCATGCCGGTCACTCTAAACTTTGTGGCACACACACACAACACTAACACTTAAAAATATCCTTCATGTTCCTGAAATCACAAAGAACTTACTTAGTGTATCCAAATTGACTGTTGACAATCCTGTACTAGTTGAATTCTACTCTTCTGGTTGCTTTGTGAAGGACAAAAACCACAGGGATGGTGCTGCTGGAAGAGGAACTTTAGGATGGACTGTATCAGTTAAAGTCACCTAAGAAGTCTAGCCAGAGCTCTCTTCAATCCAAGAACAACTCTCTTATTGCTATTCAGTCTAAGTCTAAGTTGAATGAGTCTGTAATCCAGTTTGGACCTTTAGAGTCTTGTGTTTGTTCAGTGAATTCTCAAAAAAAGCCATTCTGTGGCATGCTGCTTCTAGTAAGGTCATAGACCAAGTCTTTAAGCCATGTAATCTTCCTATTAATAAAATGTTTGTGTTTTGTGAAGCTTGCTAGTATAGAAAACATCACAGCTTGCCCTATAATTCATCAGAAACTAAAGCCACACACCCACCGGATTTGATACACTCGACTTATGGGGCCTTCTCCAAATGATCAACCAATGGATACACTTATTACATTCACTTCATTGATGATTTTTCCAGATTCACCTGGATATACCCACTGAAATTAAAATATGATGCTGTAAAAGCTTTTCGTGACTTCAAATCTATGGTTGAAAATCAGTTTGGCACCACCATTAAAACCCTTCAATCTGACTGGGGGGAATACAGAACCTTTGAACCAATTCTCAAACAACATGGCATTATATTCAGACACCCATGTCCTTATGCTCATGCCCAAAATGGCAAGGCAGAACGTAAACACGAACAAATTGTTGAATTAGGTCTCACCCTTCTTGCTCAGGCCTTTATGCCTCTCAAATTCTAGTGGGAAAGTTCCAGGCAGGTTGTGACCATAATTAATGCCCTACCTACATATGTCATGTCTTAGAAGTCTCCTATTGAAGTTCTTCTTGGTAAATCACCCAACTATGACACATTTAGAGTTTTTGGTTGTTCATGTTATCCCTATTTAAGACCATACCAGAACCATAAGTTCCAGTTTCATACTAAGCAGTGTGTCTATCTAGGAACCAGTCCTGATCACAAAGGAAATATGTGTTTAGAGTCATATGGAAGGATACATATGTCAAGAGATGTTATGTTCAATGAAAACCACTTCTCCTACAAAACAGGGTTCCCTAGTAAAGTGTCCACTCATGTGTTTGTCTCCAATGACAGTCTGATCTCAGATCCTATTGTGTTTGTGTCTAGCACTCCAAGTCAACCTCTCTCCTTGATTGACACTGATACATATCACCATACAATAGCATCTCCTGGTGTCACCAAACACCTCCCAGTTCACCTGGTACAACTCACGCAACACACATTTCCGGATCACCATCACAATCCTATAAATCTCCTAGAACCACACCTACTTATGTACACTCATAGTCACCTGCACCATCGCCATCACCAATACCAATGCCATCACCATCACCAATACCAATGCCCTCACCTTCACCATCACCCTCTCCATCACCTCAACCTATTCCCCAACATCATATGCAGACCAGATCAAAAAGTGGTATATATAAACCCAAACATTTTTCCTTTCTAGCTACACATGATGCTCACACTTACCCTACTGAACCTACCAAGGTTAGAACAGGTTGAATGGAAGAAGGCAATGCAGGATGAATACAGGGCCTTAATCCAGAATCAGACCTGGGAACTTGCTCCTCCAAGTTCAAGTCACAGACTGGTTGGGAACAAGTGGATTTTCAAACTCAAATTGAATGTTGATGGTACAGTACAAAAGCACAAGGCTCGGTTGGTTGCTAAGGGTTTTCTTCAAACCCCAAGGCTGGATTATACAGAGACATTCAGTCCTGTTGCTAAAGCAGTACTATCAGAGTAATCCTTGCTCTTCTATATGTCCTTGTCTATGTAGATGACATCCTGGTTACTGGAAACAGGTCAAATCTTAGCCACAAGTTTATCCAAATGCTTCACAACAGATTTTCCCTTAAAGATCTTGGTCCTGTGAGCCACTTCCTAGGGATGTAGGTTCAGAGAGATACCACTGGCTTGTACCTCGGTCAACATATGTATGCCTCACAATTGTTACAGAAACTTGGATTCACCAATCTCAAAACCTGTCCTACACCCATAGCAGTTGGAACTAACCTAACCAGGTCTGATAGCCCTTTCATGAACAACCCCATAATTTACAGAAGTGTCTGACGGACCTTTTCTAGGCTATACAGATCCTAACCGGCAGTGTACCGAGTCAAATCGTAGTTCTAGTCTGGTGAGTCAGGTGTCGAATCCTCAGGGAACTTGGTAATTTATTTTACGTGTGGTTAAACACCAAAGAGCTGTTATTAACTCGATCTAAATCGCAATTTTATCACACAAATCACTACTATTCTAGTTAACATAAAATAAATATGTAATTTAATAGTTATTCTAATATAATATATATAGATATATAAATATATATAGATGTACATAAATTGCAAAATATATATATAGATATAAATATATAGGTACCAAGATATTAATAGATAAATTTAGAGAACTGGCCAAAACTTATATAATTGGTTTATACGATCTTTTCGATTAATTGAAATGTGTTCGATCTCTCCTTTTATTTTAGGTCCAATTGAGTAAGTGAAACGGTGCACTCCTGAGGTAAACAATTCCTCCTCACACGAGTGTATGAAATTGTCCTATGTCCATTGTCATCAGTCCAAGATCCACAACTGTTACGGTAAACTAATTAATCTAAACAGGTCCCGAGTACAAATCTACCTTTAGATAAAAAGGAGTCATTCCGTTCGTCAAACGGTCAATTTTATTTTAAAGGCTCCGGTTGTCAAAGCCGGACGATTCAACTTTCCGGTTTAAGTTTCAATTAAACTGATGATTTAACATTATTACGATCTCGAGTACAAATTATAATAAAATTCATTTCTCCCAAAACAAATTTACCCCCGGTTAGGAAATCGGATTCCGTTATCACGTTGTTCACACGGCCAATTTTACCCTCCGGTTTTTCTATCTTTTATTTCAAATCCTGACTACGAGGCGTCAATTCATAATTAGATTATGAATTCCTCAGATCTACTAAATATGTCAAAATGAATATGATCAAAATAGAAAAAGATTCAATTAACTCAATTTTAGTCATTTTAACTTAACAACATTTCTTTAACGAAAAGATCGAAATAAAACCGATTACATAGTTTTGGCCAGTATTATATTTAGCCTAAAAACATTATAACAACGAAAAATACAAAAACAAACATAAATACTTAAGAAAAATTACTGAATACGGCAATGATTCGTAAATCGTATTTTCCGGACATTACAACTTCTTTTAGCAAAACCGACTTCCGAGATTTTCTCGAGCATTACAACGATATTACATTATTACGGCGTAAAGGCCTTATTTACTACTACTAAAAAAGAAAAGAAGAAGGAGATATATATATATATAGATCGTTATATATATATATGGGTACATCCTCTCGGGCCACGCAAAATGAGCTCCTTATATAGAAAAAAATTTCCAAGGCCGACTGTCCGGTATTAGGCGGATCGGTCCGGACTAATGATGATCCCCACTAACTTGATCATTCCAAAGATGCGTAGGAGATATTATTTTTATATATAATTATTAAACTTCTAAAATTCATATCTCGAGTTCGGACCTCCAAAATTGCAAACGAAATGCCAAAATTAAGATCTCGAGAAACTCTACAACTTTCATGAAGGACTCTTCTCCAGATAACGCTTTTTGATGACCTCGTGTTCCTCCGAAGCTTTTACGGGATTTTTTCTTAATCCAAGTCGATTAGCCACTTGATCACTGTTTAAGTTCTAGACCTCCAATCTCATAATTCAAATTGCATTGGAACATTCTTGGAAAAATCTACAACTTTTGTGAAGAACACTTTTTCTGAAAATATCATTTTGATGAAATCATTCGTTTGTCGAAGATATTTCTCTATTATTACTTATCCGTGATTGATTGGCTATCTTGTCACTTAAGCTTATTCAATTGACCATTTAAACTCGTGGTACTTCTCTAAATCATTCCGTAGATATGATTAAACTTTAAAATGTCGATTCTCGGGTCTTGGTTTATAAATCGCAATAAAACATCACAAATACCCACGTAAATCGACATTTACAATTCGATTTACTAAAATCGGTACAAAATTACAACTTTTTATTATTATTATTACTAAACACTCTAAATTATAAAGACTAACACTTTATACCATAATTTCATATATTTTATATAGAATTCGTTGATAAAACATAATAATATAACATATTTTTAATCATATAAAAATAATACATCAAATTACTTCCCACTTAAATTTTGATCGTCCTCAGCAAAAAATAAATTGTAATAAAAGATAGTATAATTTTTCGATTATAATATATTTTGTCAATATTATAAATATATTATCTATCTTAATTTAAAATCTTAAGAAGTAGAAGAGATATAATCGAAATAACTTAAACATTAAATATTATTTAGATAAAATTATATATGTAATACTTAAGAAGTATAAATAAAATATCGAATTATTTTTAATCGCAACTATTATGAAATTCTCGAATCGGAAATTTCAAGAAAGTAATTGACAAAATGGGCTTATAGAGTTTAGGTTCAAGATGTTGGTTAATCGAAAAGAAATCAAAAAGAGAAAGATGCAAAGTCATGCGTCATCTACATCTTTATATTTTTGAAAAAAATATATTCTTAGCATCTTTTTCTCATTTTCTCTTTTTTTTTTTTTTTTTTTTTTTTTTTTTTTTACCATTAAGATTAAGAACTAAAAGCGTGAGTGTGTGTAGAAAATCAAACTTACAGGTGCATTGCTTCATCAAGATTGATCGGAGTATTACTCTTTCGATCGAAAATTACAAGTCCGGTTTCCTTAAACTTGTAATAATTCCGAGATCTTATGATTCAACTTTTCCTTTTTCAATTTATCTTGTGCCTTCATTCCCAAAGAATAGGACATTTCGTGATAATACCCTAAATTTGACTACTATCATCGTGCAATCGGGAGCTTAATTACCTCATAGTGATATAGGACATTTCGTGATAATACCCTACTCACTCCAATCATTGGTAGCTACATCCGATTTGTTCTTTTTATTTTTAAGTTGTTAATCACGAGATAAGGAAGATACCTGATATTTGATTAATTCTGTGTAAATATGGTGCTTCGTTCTTAATTAATATATCCGAACTTATTACCAAAATCGGCTATGTTGCAAGTGTCATGAGAGTAAGATCGAATATACTACTACTTATTTAATTTTTCCAATCTCAAAGATATACCAAAATTTAGCTTTTACGCCACCATCTCTTTTATAAGACGCATAAACTTGCGGTATTTCAAGGAAATGTAGACCAAAATAGCTAAAGTTCGGTTATTTAATCATAATTGACAATTTCGGTGAGGTCTTGATCACTCTAATCAAGGCCGAGGTAGGTTATTTGGCTATAGTTATATTTTTTGTGGTGCCAAAATCAATAAACTTAATCCAATTCCAAATTCATAATTCGTATTGAAAATGATTCTAAAATTTTACTTATAAATATCAATCATACTTATAATTTTATAAAACAATATCTAATATTAATTATTCCATTATATAAACTTAAAATCTTCTTAAAATCTAAATTAGACATATAATATAAATATTTTTATATTTTTTTTTTTTTCTAAAATTTTAATGAATTTTCTAACCTAACTCTACTCCCCACTTACGGTTTGGCATCGTCCCCGATGTTCAATAAGTAGTAAGCAAGAAGTAGGTTCAAAATAAAATTAAAATTATCTATCAACGTTATTTTTCCGAATTTATTTTAGCGTATATTAATTATATCATTAAATAAAAACAACAACTTAAAAAACTAAGACATATATATTAAACAAGATACATTATTACAAACTTAACTAAAGGACTGCAAACTTAATTTAAATTAACTTATTAAAACTTAAATATTACTAACAAATTATAACAACTCTCTAGATAGTAGACGAACAACCCGGTGTATCAACCGGTAGCAATCCAAACCGACTATCTCTAGACGGAAAAATTTCATCCGTCTCCAGCTCTTCTACTCCATTGAGAAGAATACACAAACGTGATATCAACCAAGAATTAGGCATAGGTTTCCCCCTACTACCTCTTGTGATCCCAAACTCCAACACTGTCTTTTGAATCAATATACCCCAATCAACAAATACACCGAATGCCAAAGCAAAAGTAGAAGCATTTCATTCTCAAGAACTTCTAAAATCCCAGGTGGGATAAACTCGAGAATTTATAAAATGCTTCCACGCCTTCAAATGTGGAAGTAAAGCTCGTGTAGACATGTCGTGATTTGTATCAAAAAGCGGGAACAGACATTGGAAAGACTCGTGTACTTTATTCAAATGATTAGAGGGATTTTGTAGTCCCCATTGCAATTCAAAATGTGGCATAGAAACTGGTGGAATTTCAAAAATTTGGTTGATGATAGATGAAGAGAAGGGAACAAATGCTCCTCTTACCGTAACAATGCATAGACTCTATCATAGATGTCGCCATTAGCGCAGAATAAAATTCTCGCACTATCGAGACATTTACCCTTCCTCTCGGTGTATCTTGACAAATTTTTTCCAACCGAAACTCCTAATGAGAGTTTTACCCCACCGATCAATTTTATCAAAATTCAAACCTTTCTCCAATAGATTGAGAATTAGCAAAACGAGGTGTAAATTTATACTCTCATTAGAGGCTTGCGATTCCGGATGATCCGGTGTATTAGGCTCGTAAGAATTTACTGAGATGGTGAGGAGTGGTTCGACATTTTTAAAACTTGATAAAAATAAAATTACAGCTTGGAAGTAGATAGGCGGTGAAAAGAAATTTATATGCTTTCCTCATTCCCTGGCCTCCTTTATATAGATAGAAAGTAATACATACGTGGATGAACGAGACAGACTCAAAAAATGAGTCATGTCGTTTCCTTCACGGATCGGGCCGAGTATAGGCGGACCGGTCCGGCCTCATCCTCTTTTTCTTGAGAGGGACAGAGGTGAAAGTCAATTTGATTTTTTGGCTATTTACTTTCACGTGCCTCTTACTAGCTCTTTCCTCGAAGATACATTATAAAGTTAATTTAACTTGATACGAACGGATAAAACGACACATTATATTTTGTAAAATGACGTAGTAATTATACGAAAATTATTTTTGGGTTTTTTTTTTTCTTTATAGTTTTTATAAAAACTAAACCGATTTAAAATGCAAACCAAAATTTTATAAAATCTATTGTAACGAAAATTGAAAACAAACCAATAGTTAAATGACAAAAGTCGAATGCAATAAAATGTGTAGTAAACATGTTTAATCAATCATTAAAATTCAATCTTCATCATAATCTTCCTCCGGATCAACTTGAAAACTCGAACTTGGAAACGACTGAGAAGCTGATGGATAAGCTGAAGTCGTGGTCCTGACTGAACTATCAAGACCCATCGAACTCATGCCAGACGTGACATGTGCATACTCAGTGAATCCTCCCAAGTCGACATCGCCGGTCTCTCGAACACTGTCGAAAATACACCTGCCCCACTAGATTGGCTTCCAAAAGGATATGACGATGGATGAAAGCTCGACTGTGGTGGAATAGGTGTTTCCCATTGTGGTAAGGTATATGGATCAGACTGACAAGGTGGATAGGCAGATCATCAAAGTAGGATTACTGAAGCAAATCGCTGCGTTCCTTCTTAAACCTCTACGAATATCATCACACCACTTGCTTAGTACTTCAAATAATAAAGCCACATTGGCTTGACCACGCGCAACATCTCATCACTAAAGATTGAAACATGTCATATGTGATAGTGTTGGAGAAAGGAGTTTGTTGAGGCCGACTAGAAAAAGATGGAAAAGAAGAAGATGTAAAACCGGTGGAGTGGGCCGAGTTTGACGTCTTCTAAGCAAAGAGCTAATACTACCATCCGGAAGACTAGTCAAACTAGGTCCAATCAGATTTCCATCGGCCGTAGATAACTTGTCATTAGGCGGAAATGGTACTCCCAACCTACGACATAAATCGAGATAAAACAAGGGAAGTAAAGATGACTCCTGGTCCAAGCGATGACAATACTCTCAAAAATCCTCTTAAACATGACCTTTCCAACATCCACTCTAACATCATTTACCATAGCCCAGTGCAATACAAACATCTTCCTTTCCAAAAGCAAAGTGCTTACGAGAAGGATAGAGATTATGGCTAATAAATCTTTTAATCGCCTCTTAAACCTCTAAAACAGCTTCCGTAATTAAACCGATTTTCAACCCACACCGCGGTCGGGTCAAAAACAGTCTGGGCTCTCAGGGCAGTCTGCTCAAAACTAGCAGGATCATCTAAATTATAGACTACCCTGTAATCCTCCTCATCAGGAAAAAACCTCAACTCCTAAAATTGCATTAATGACGGCAGGTTAAAAGGAATATTTCGGCTCGTAAAGGTACAGCTTCCATCGAGTAAGTCGTTTTCCGACATAGTAGATAAAACCGAATAAAACTCAGCTACTATAGTCGTATTAATCTCACCTTCCCTTCTGGCCGCTAAATCTAACCACTGACGCCTTCTAAAGATATTTTTGACTTCATCACCTAAGTCATCCAAATCTAAACCTTTTTCAACCGTAACATCACACTTACTATAAATTTTTGCATATGCTTTCTTAGCCTCAGGTGATGCGGTTCTTTCAAAACTTACAAACTTCCTCTTCAGATATAAATTATCGTGCTCACGACAGAGTTGAAATTGGAATTTTGATTTTCTTTTAGAGACTCTAGTACTCGACTCACCCATTCTACGATATTGGTAATGCCAATCAACAAAAACAACAACAAAAAGCAAAAAAATAACAATGTCACAACACATTCAAAAATCAAAACAAGTTGAAATTAATCTAAAAATTATGAAAAATACTAAATTAACAACTAAATAAACTAGATTATACCTTAAAGTGTAGAAAACGTTGAAAAATAGGCCGAAAAAGTGTTAAAGTTGCCGGAATGAATGGAGCTTGTTCTTGACCCTTTTGAACTTTCCACTTTGTGTTGAAGAGAGAGATGATAATGAGAAGAAATCAAGTAGTGGTGTAGTGTGAGATGAATTTTTGTGGAAGGAATTAAAAAATTAAAGGTGGGGTTTAGGTGTGGGAAGTGCGGCTGTTAGAAAAAATTAGGGAAGAAGAGAAGAAGAAAAAGAAAGGTCCCGTCTGCTTTATGTTTTGAGACCCTGACCAGGTCCCAGATTAAGGCGGATCGGTCCGTGAACAATTTTTTTCTGTTTTTCGATTTTTTTATGATCTTTGAATAAAACTCATACAAATTCTAATAAAACTTAATTAAAGTCTTAAAAATAAGTTTATAAAATTTTCTTAAAATAAAATTTGAAGGAACTTTTATAATTTCATAACAATTTCTAAAAATTTAATAAAATTCTTATAACACTTTAATAAAAAGCTTATAAAAATTTAATAAATTTATATCAACTCTTATAAAACATCTAAAAAAATAAAAAAAAAAAAAAAAAAAAAACTTTTATAAAACTTTTATAAAACTCCTCAAATTTTATAAAGATCCAATTTTATGAAATTCTCAGAAGTTATGCGAAAATTTTATAAAACAAAATAAAAGACTCGAACTTAAGGGGTTCCTGATTCTTCGATTTCTAAATCCTCCAAAGTTCTGATATAACGCTCGATCAACCTAACTCCTAAAAATGAGGCATTTGAATTATCTCTCGAATTCCATCGATTTTCGGATAACCACCTAATCGTTCCTTCCTAACAATATTCAAACACTCATCCCGGATCTCAGTTGTGTTTTTCCCACAAATATCCAACATGTTCACTCTTTCCACACAGATTCTCGCATCTCATTAGAAACTTTGCCTTCTTTTTTTATCGCACTTCTTGATGTTCCATTACATACTTCTCTTAATCTAATCTCTCTCAACAATTTCTTGTTTTGTTCAAAAACTAAAGCTTCATAGAAAACGCGACATCTTTATCAAGGCCTAATTTCAAAAGTAAAATAAAAACTCCTATTCTATCTAAAAAGACATCCAGCTTTTTACGTCTATCCGGTAAAAGACGAAAAAGTTTAAACATAATTAAAATTACGAAAAAGTAGAGTAAAGATAGATAGCACCCTGGTATTTGGCCGATTCCAGCTTCTCTTTTCTTTTCATTTTTTTTTTTTTTTTTTTTTTTTTTTCAATTTGTCGGGGATCAATCAAGAGCATTATTTCTTCTTTCAAGTGTGATTCCTTCTCCTTCCACAAATAATTTTACTCTGTGTCCATTGGCTATAAAAGTTGTATTTCCATCGCTTAGTCCAACAAACTCAGCTTTGTAAACCCGTGTTACTTTAAATGGACTGCCCATCTTGATTTAAGCTTACCTGAAACAACTTTAAACGTGAATTGTACAAAAGCACTCGATCACCTACATGGAACTCACGCTAAAGATTTTCTTATCATGGAAGGACTTCATGCGTTCTTGTAGATTCGAAATGCTTTCATAAGAATCGAGACGAAATTCTTCTAGTTCATCAATTGAAGCAATCTATGATCACCGACACCCTTAGGATCGAAATTTAGAAATCTAATAGCCCGTAAGGCTCGGTGTTCTAACTCAACCTGGAGATGACAAGACTTACCAAAGACTAGCTTATAGGAGAACAACCTATTGGTGTTTTAAAAGTCGCTTCAGACGCCCATAACGCATCATCTAATTTAATTGCCCGCTTTTACGATTTGAATCAACTGTTTTTTCTACGATTCTTTTAATCTCTCTATTTGACACCTCTACCTGACCACTGGTTTGCGGATGATAGGGCGTTCCTAGTTTATGTGTCACACCATATTTCTCAATTAACTTAGTAAATGGTCTATTACAAAAGTGTGAACCTCTATCGCTAATGATCGCCTCGAATGCCATATCTAGTGAATATGTTCTTTTAAGGAATCGTATGACAACCTTGGTATCATTAGTGGGAAGAGCTTCAACTTCTACCCATTTTGAAACATAATCTACCATTACAAGAATAAATCTTTTCCAAACGATATAGGAAAAGGTCCCATGAAATCTATACCCCAAACATCAAATAACTCACATTCTAAAATAGGTTGCATAGGCATTTCATGTTTTTAGATACATTTCCCCATTTTTGACAAGATTCACAAGATTTAACGTATTTATAAGCATCTTTATATAATGTAGGCCAATAAAAACCACATTGTAAAACTTTAAAAGCGAGCTTTCCATCCTCCATGATGTCCTCCCGCCTCACGATCATGACAAAATGATAAAATACTTAAAGTTTCATTATCAGGCACACATTTTCCGATTATCCCATCGTAACATTTACGGAAAAGGTCCGGTTCCTCCCAAGAATAAAATTTTAAGTCATAAAAGAATTTCTTTTTCATTGCCAAGTCCAATGAGACGGAATATAATCACAGGTTAAGTAATTAATGATATCTCCAAACCAAGGTGAGATTTCCTTAGAGGGAATCCTATTTTTTAATAATTGCATGGTTGAAGGAGTATCTATTCTAAATAGTTGTTCATCAGGAAATGAATCTTTAATTTCATTCCCTATCTCTTCCTCAGTCTCCATTCTACTTAGGTGATCTGCTACTACGTTTTCACTTCCTTTTTTATCTTTAATTTCAATATCAAATTCTTGTAGTAGGAGAATCCATCTAAGAAGACGTGGTTTTGCATCCTTCTTACTCAAGAAATACTTGAGTTTGAATGGTCTGTGTGTAAACTATTACCTTAGAACCGACAATATACGATCTAAACTTATCTAAGGCAAAAATCACACCAACAGGTTCCTTTTCTCAGTAGTTGCATAATTTAGTTGAGTCTGCGTTTAATGTGTGGGATGCATAGTAAATAGCTTTGAGAATTCTATTGTACCTTTGACCTAAAACAGCTCCTACAGCTAAATCACTAGCATCACACATAATTTCAAAAGGTAAATTCCAGTCTGGTGCTACCAAAACTGGTGCAGTAATCAACTTCGCTTTCAGGGTCTTAAATGCTTCCATACATTTACTATCAAAGTTAAAAGATACTTCTTTTTCAAGCAAATGACTTAACGGCTTTGCTATCTTTGAAAAATCTGCAATAAATCTCCTATAAAATCCTGCATGTCCAAGAAATCCTCTTAGAGTCCTTAGATTAACTGGTGGCGGTAATTTTTCAATCACCTCGACTTTAGCTTTATCAACTTCAATTCCTATTTCAGAGATTCTATGACCTAAAACAATTCCTTCTGATACCATTAAATGACATTTTTCCGGCTTTAGAACTAAATTGGTATCCTCACAACGTTGTAAAACTCTTTCTAAGTGCGACAAACACTTACCAAAAGAATCTCCATAAACACTAAAGTCGTCCATAAAAATTTCTAAGAATTTCTCAACCATATCAGAAAATATAGACATCATACATCTTTGAAACGTAGCAGGAGCATTACATAAACCAAACGGCATTCTTTTATACGCGAAAGTTCCATAAGGACATGTGAAAGTAGTCTTTTCTCTATCTCCTCGCCGCAATGAAGATCTCAGAAATAACCTTGAATAACCATCTAAGAAACAAGAATACTTATGACCACTTAAACGCTCCAACATTTGAACTATAAATGGAAGTGGATGATGATCTTTCTTAGTATGATCATTTAGTTTTCTAAAATCAATGCACATTCGATATCCTGTAATTTCCTTGTTGGAATCCATTCATTCTTATCATTTTCTTTCACTTTGAAACCTCCTTTCTTTGGTACAACTTGAGTTGGACTAACCCATTCACTATCCGATATAGGAAAGATTATTCCCATTTCTAATAGCTTAATGACCTCTTTCTTGACGATTAATCAGAAATTCGGGTTGAGGCGGCGTTGCGTTGAATACAAGGTTTAGCATCCTCTTTCGTAATTATCTTATGAACACAAATCTCGTGGCTAATACCTCGAATATCGGCAATCGCCCATCCAAAAGCTTTCTTATGCTTTCTTAACATTCTTATTAATTGATCTTCTTGTCGCTTTCGCTTAAAGTAGATGATATAATAATCGGTAATAGATTATCGCTTTCTAGAAAAACATATTTCGATTTAAAGGTAACGGTTTCAATTCCAGATTCTTTGGCGGATCTTCTATTGATGATTTAAGAACCGGTCCTTCTAGTTCTAACTCCAAATACTTATGCCATGGTGGCTTAAAAGTAAAGCTTCCTTTATCTGTAGAGAAAGAATTATCTCTTTCATTTCAATGTCTTCCTCTTCTTCTTTATAGATAGACAGAGTTAAGCATTCTTCTAACTTTGCCTTCAAAAGTTGGTAACCGATTATCATAGATTGTAATGAATATCTTCTATAAAAGAACATGATTCTCGTGATGTATATGGATGGTTCATAGCTTTAAAAATATTGAAAGCAACTTCATCTTCATTGACTCTCAAAATTAATTCTCCTTTATGAACATCGATTAAAGTTCTTCCTGTAGCTGTAAAATGGACGACCTAGAATAAGAGGCGCCGAATATCCTTCTTCCATTTCCATAACTACAAAATCTACTTTGGAAAATAGAATTTGTCTACTTTAACCAAGACATCCTTAATCATTCCTTTAGGGTACTTAATTGATCTATCTCGCCATTTGCAGAGTCATTTCGATCTTAGTAAGCTTTCCTATGCCTAGCTTTTTATAATCCTCATAAGACATGAGATTTATACTAGCTCCAAGATCACATAAGACTTTCTTAAAAAGAAATCCTCCAATTTCACATGGAATCGTAAAACTTCCGGAGATCTTTCGCCAGGTGGTAACTTATGCCGCAATTGCGTAACATTCTTCATTTAGGCATATATTCTCGTATTCCTCTAATTTTTCTTATTTGATAGTATATCTTTCGTAAACTTTCCATAGGCGGTGTATATTAATCGAGCTTCAATAATGTGGATATTAACATGAAGATGACGAAAGGTATCAAGGAAACGAGCATACTTCTTATCGCTTTTTGCCTTTTGATTTGATCTTTAGGAGGGTAGGGTAAAGATTCTAAATCTATAACCTTTGGCTCCTTAGTCAATTTCTCTTTCCTTTTTCCTTAAACCTTTGAGTATTACTTAATCGCCATGTTTCGTGTTCTTGAATTTTTCCTTTAAATTGTTCCCCTGAATCAATCTCTCGCCTTGATTTTTCGATTCTTCCTGCTTCTCATTTATTCTAACATGTTCCTTGAATAAATTCCTTAAATCTTTATCCATAGGGTCTTTCAAAATCCTAGGATTTTACCCAATTTTCTCCTTCATTTTCGTGTTCCAAACTTATTCCTTTTCAAGAAATTATCTATAATTTCTTCTTCCTCGTCGATGAATTCATCTTTATCTTTAGTTTCATCATTCTTTCCATCTAAATCATTTTCTACTTCATTATTCCCAAAGTTTTCTACTCCATTACTTCCACTAAGCTTCCTACTTCTCGTAACCACAACATTTACCTCTCTTGGGTTTCATCGCTGTTGCTTGGTAATCCTCCTGGGGTCTCACTGTTGTTACGCTTCACCTTCCCTACTCAAATGATCTTCCATATTCCTTAATGAGGCTTCTATTGTTCTCATTCCGGTATCATGTCCACTCATAGATGTTTTTATTGTACTCATATCTTTAGTGATCGTACCAATAGAAGTCATCATCGTTTCCATATTCTTAGCTTGAGTAGATACCACACCCATCATATTTTCCATTAGTTTTTCCCATTTTTCAACTCCTTCCGCAGTTGAGTTGAACTCGAGTCTTGGTATACTTTGAGTGGTATGTTGAGGATAGGATCTTGGTAATGATTGTGAATTCCGATTAGATGTACTTTCTTGATAAACTTGATTATTATTCCTATACGGACTCGGATATGGCGGTTGTCCTGGCTTACTAGGGTTTTCGCACCATCGATAAGTAGGATGATCTCTTCTAATAGCATTGAATGAGTTTGAGTATGCATTGTTCAAATTCTATGTCAAGAAAACTCACCTCCTCCTCCTCGAATATCCTGTTGGTTCTTCACTCCCTAATGCCACATTATCATGGCTTGAGTATTCATTTGGTGTACTATTTTCTGAATTTTGGTTCTTATTCTCATTGTAAACCATCAAATTTCCTACTCAAATTCTCCAAGTGTGCTAGAACTTCCGTATTAGACGTGACATTCTCCTGCAAAAGCTACTTTTCCGTGTGCTAGAACCGGTTTCCCACATTCTGTTATTTTTGGAAATCTTTTCTATAGCATCGTGAACTGCTTTGAGCTTCACTCATCATTAATCGAACCACCACATGCATGATCTACATCCGCATACGTGAGTCTTTTCTCAATTTACTTACGTAAGAGTTGAATTTGCATATCTAAGGAATAACCATGATCGGGACACGCTCTTAACAATTTTTTAAACCTTTCCCACGCATTCCCAAGAGTTTCCTCGATCCTTGTCTAAAATTAGCAACCTCGACTTTTAATTCCAAATTTCGCCCAGAGTGAAATATTGTTTCGTAAATTCAGTTTGAATCTCCTCCCAACTAGTAAGTGAATGATGTGGAAGAGACATAAACCAATCTCGGCCTCGTCCTTTTAAAGAAAAAGGAAACATAGTCATTCTCGTTAATTCCTTATGAGCACCTTGACTTTTGGTCAGATTGCACAGCTTCTTCAAAAGATAGAGATGATGATGTGGATCTTCATCATCCTCTCCTAGAATTGGGCTCTTAACAATTAAACCAAAAGATGAGACTTAATTTCAAATTATTCGCTCCTTCATTAGGTAAAAGTATGGGATTATTAGTCCGGTTTCTTCTTCTTGCTTGATCACATATAGGTCTCGGGTTTGGTGGATTATTACGATTATTCCGGTTCCGATTTTGATTATTTCTATTATTATTATTATTAGGGTTAACAGGGTTTTGTCCATGCCCAGAGCATGTTCCAAATTTCTTGTTCAGTGTTTCATCACCGATTTCACCATTCTCGTATTTCTGTTTGAAGATGATTCTTGGTCGAGATTTCCGACTAGTATGACCGCGTTTACTCTCTACTCTTAATCGCTTTTCGTAAGTGTTTATGTCAGCTTATAAGGAACGAGAGGGCCTTACCACTTCGGTCATCAACTAACGAAAATAGAAAATAACACTAAATTGATAGTAGTAAAATTGGTAATTTTCCTAAAAGGTAACAACCAACTAAAAATAAAATAGAAATGAGATAAGAAAAGTGTTGACTTATTCTCGAGAGTTTTAAGCTAATACAAGTAGTAACCATAGACACATAAAAGAAATTAGCGACGCGTTCCCGGCAACGGCGCCGGAAAAGTCGACGGACCTTTTCTAGGCTATACTGATCCTAACCGGCAATTATACCGAGTCAAATCGTAGTTCTAGTCCAGGTGAGTCGTGTCGAATCCTCGTGGAACTTGGTAATTTATTTTACGTGTGGTTAAACACCAAAGAAATCATTATTAACTCGATCTAAATCGCAATTTTATCACACAAATCACTACTATTCTAGTTAACATAAAATAAATATGTAATTTAATAGTTATTCTAATATAATATATATAGATATATAAATATATATAGATGTACATAAATTGCAAAATATATATATAGATATAAATATATAGGTACCAAGATATTAATAGATAAATTTAGAGAATCCAAAACTTATATAATTGGTTTATACGATCTTTTCGATTAATTGAAATGTGTTCGATCTCTCCTTTTATTTTAGGTCCAATTGAGTAAGTGAAACGGTGCACTCCTCGAGGTAAACAATTCCTCCTCACACGAGTGTGTATGAAATTGTCCTATGTCCATTGTCATCACCCAAGATCCACAATCACATTACGGTAAACTAATTAATCTAAACAGTCCCGAGTACAAATCTACCTTTAGATAAAAAGGAGTCATTCCGTTCACAAACGGTCAATTTTATTTTAAAGGCTCCGGTTGTCAAAGCCGGACGATTCAACTTTCCGTTTAAGTTTCAATTAAACTGATGATTTAACATTATTACGATCTCGAGTACAAATTATAATAAAATTCATTTCTCCCAAAACAAATTTACCTCTGTTAGAAATCGGATTCCGTTATCACGTTGTTCACACGGCCAATTTTACCCTCCGGTTTTTCTATCTTTTATTTCAAATCCTCGACTACGAGGCGTCAATTCATAATTAGATTATGAATTCTCGATCTACTAAATATGTCAAAATGAATATGATCAAAATAGAAAAAGATTCAATTAACTCAATTTTAGTCATTTTAACTTAACAACATTTCTTTAACGAAAAGATCGAAATAAAACCGATTACATAGTTTTGGCGATTATATATTTAGCCTAAAAACATTATAACAACGAAAAATACAAAACAAACATAAATACTTAAGAAAAATTACTGAATACGGCAAATTGATTCAAATCGTATTTTCCGGACATTACAACTTCTTTAGCAAACCGACTTCCGAGATTTTCTCGAGCATTACAACGATATTACATTATTATTACGCGTAAGCGCCTTATTTACTACTACTAAAAAAGAAAGAAGAAGAGATATATATATATATAGATCATTATATATATATATGGGTACATCCTCTCATTTCTTTGCAAATGAGCTCTTTATATAGAAAAAATTTCAAGGCCGACTGTCCGGTATTAGGCCGGATCGGTCCGGACTAATGATGATCCCCACTAACTTGATCATTCCAAAGATGCTGCGTAGGAGATATTATTTTTATATATAATTATTAAACTTCTAAAATTCATATCTCGAGTTCCGGACCTCCAAAATTGCAAACGAAATGCCAAAATTAAGATCTCGAGAAACTCTACAACTTTCATGAAGGACTCTTCTCCGTATAACGCTTTTTGATGACCTCGTGTTCCTCCGAAGCTTTTACGGATTTTTTCTTAATCCAAGTCGATTAGCCACTTGATCACTGCTTTAAGTTCTAGACCTCCAATCTTCATAATTCAAATTGCATTGGAACATTCTTGGAAAAATCTACAACTTTTGTGAAGAACACTTTTCCTAAAATATCATTTTGATGAGCCATTCGTTTGTCGAAGATATTTCTATTATTACTTATCCAGATTGATTGGCTACTTGTCCACTTAAGCTATTCAATTGACCATTTAAACTCGTGGTACTTTCTAAATCATTCCAGGAGATATGATTAAACTTTAAAATGTCGATTCTCGGGTCTTGGTTTATAAATCATGAATAAAACATCACAAATACCCACGTAAATCTGACATTTACACTCCGATTTACTAAAATCGGTACAAAATTACAACTTTTATTATTATTATTACTAAACACTCTAAATTATAAAGACTAACACTTTATACCATAATTTCATATATTTTATATAGAATTCGTTGATAAAACATAATAATATAACATATTTTTAATCATATAAAAATAATACATCAGTGTCCTTGGGGCCTTTCAATACATGACTTTCACTAGGCCTGATCTGGCCTTTGCTGTAAACATCTTAAGTCAGTATATGCAGCAACTTAAAGTCCATCATTGGCAGGCACTTAAGAGGCTTCTCGTGTATGTGAAAGGCACCATAGACTATGCACTACACTTTGTTTCAGATCAGGGAATTCATCTTGTTGGCTACTCAGATGCTGATTGGGTCTGTGATAAGGTAGACATGAGATCTTTTGCAGGGTATTATGTGTATCTATGTGGTTTTTTAGTATCATGGAGCTCCAAGAAACGAGGAGTGGTTTCTAGATCTAGCACTGAGTCTGAATATCGATCCTTGGCAAATATTGCAGCAGAAATACAATGGCTCACCTCTCTACTATCTGAATTATCTGTCCCTATACCAAAAACAACTACTATTTGGTGTGATAATCTCAGTGCTCAATCTCTTGCCTATTACCCTGTGTTCCACAATCGTACTAAACATGTGGAAATTGATCTTCATTTCATTAGAGACAAGATTCTGCAAGGACAACTTGCAGTCAAACATATTCCATCATCTGATCAAACTGCAGACTGCCTCACCAAACCATTATATATCACCAAGTTCAGTCAATTCAGAGACAAACTTCAAGTGGTCAAGACCCCATTTCGTTTGAGGGGGGATGTTAGAACATAAGGGTATTCATCTAATTACTATGTATGAGGTGGCATAACAGAATTGTAGTACAAGATAAGATCTAGCGTAGATTATGTTATCTATGAGTGTATAAGACAATGTAATATGCGCACAATTAATGATATCTGAGATTTATCCTAAATTCTAGTAATTACATGTTACATTTCAAAACATACGAGAAATTAAAGTGTGAAATTGATTATTCTCAATATTAGGTACAAACCATATTGTTGATCATGGTAAAATTTATGTATCAAAGTAATTATATCAGTAAATTAAAAAATTATTTAAGTGGAGATTTGTTATATATAATGGTGTTTTTGTCTAATATCAATAAATGCAATCACCGAAATATGATAAAGTCAATAACATGTCCATTTCCCCTTTTCTTTTCATTTCTACAGAAATGTCCATAGTTTACTATAATTACCATGATTCATAATAACAGGATTAACAGCTCGACTTTTTTGGTCTAATCGTACAACGGTAACAGTACTACTTAATTATTAATTTGTTGTATTAATATTAATCGCATATTTAATACTAAAATAATTAGCTAGAGAACATGACTTGAAACTATTTATGACGGCTAATAAATGAAGTCGTTGGTGAAGAATCTTTAGTTTGCCTTGTGTAATTGTTAATATGTTTTAGGGAACGAACAAAACTCAAACATTGTATTGGGATGATGGTGGTTTTCCACTTATTGAATAAAGATAGATCGTTTAAAAAAAAAAAAAAAACTCAAACTTTGTATCAAGCTGATCAGATAATAAACTCAAAATTTGTTTGATGTGAAATGTTCGAGTTTGAGGTGAAAATTCCGTTCTGCACAAGCTCAAACATAGAAGTAAGGCACGATTCGGTTGTACATATATCATACTTAAATCTAAACAAACTATGTACAGTAAACTTCTCTTTCTTTTATTTAAAATTTTAGTATCAACTGACTAGACATAAACTTCTCTTTTATTTTTATAAACAAACACAATGATTACGCCTAACAACTTCAAAGAAAATAATTCAATGTGAAGGGACCAAATTATTTATTTTGTGAAAATGCTGGCCTGAATTGTGCAACATAGCTTTGATTTCCACCAGAAAAAAGAAAAGGGAATGAATGAGTATGCATGTGCCGGTAGCTTTCATCAAACTGCACCCAAAAAAACAAGCGGATACTGCGCCTCTATCAAAGGGCCATTGTGTCTCTACTATTCCACGTGGACAAGAGGCAAAGTTCTAAGGTGGCAAATTTTCCATGTCAGCATTAATTGTTGATGCCATGACACATTTCCTTACGTGCAAAGGCGATTTCCTTTGCTCTCAAGGGCCTTCCAACCCGACTCGATATAAGTTAATTGTGGTGAGTTAGTTGTCTAATAGGTTGGAGGATCAGAACCCAATACATATCTGCAAGAAGTCACCATGTATTTGAGACTAACTCCCACATCGCGTATCGCCGAGATTCGATAATCGTTCTGCAATCTACCACCCGGTAATCAATCGAAATGTAACTACGCGGTCCATGAAACATTTGCTTGAAAAATGATTTGGTAGTGAGACCCTTCTTTAAATGAATATAACGTTATGATAAATCATATTGTCAAAATCGGAGCCATGAATTAAAGCGGGTGTGGTCTAATAAGTTGTATTAAAATAATTAGGGCATGACTTTATGAATTAAACTAGATTATATTAGGGTTTTTTTCTACAACACTATAAAAATTGGGTGAGCTTGATTAGTCTCCCCTCCCAACACCACCATTATAGTACCCGTATGATGGCATTCGTAATGTCGTAATTGTTGTGCCACTAACATTAATTACTTTATCACCTTCTCGATCTTATGGCAAAGATCGTTTTGCATTGTTCCATACAGTATGGTATAGACATCAAAACGCATTGAAAAGAGCGTAGGTTAATTCCTACAAATTGCACATAAAAGCTTTAAAACATTCATTTATATTTTTTTAAGGGCGGAGCCAAAATTTACTTTCTGCTAGACTACTCGACTATCTTCAGATTACCGGTTGAGACATCGTGCTTTAGAATAACTTGATAGGTTAGTCGGTTTATATTAAAAAAATTACTATATTTTTTTTGTCCGAATGAGCTTAGAACCTCACGATCGGCGAACCACATGGACAGAGTGGACAAAAATGTCCCTTTATGATGAAGTTACAATAGGAAAATGTCAGATTTTTTTTAATTAATTAGTATTTATTACTTACAAAATAATACTCCTTCCGTCTCATTTTTTGCCTTTTCATACAGATTAAGAAAAGTGTATTTATTGCTTTGAATATTAAATGGTCCAATATTCACATTTTTTATTGTAAAGATGAAAGGACATTTGAAGAAATTTGACAATAAATAGACAAAGTGAATACTTATTCTGGGACAAATATAAAATGAAACGTGAACAAATAAAATGAAACGGAGGGAGTAGAAAATACTAAAACCGGAAATAGACTAATACTTGTTGGGCCATAACATATTTGAAATGGTGAACCAAAACATGTGCAGTTGTCAATTATAAGGTTTATAAGAACTAATAATTGTTGCTTTAGAACTAAACTTATACAAAGCTGTTACGCAATTATGTGTTTTCTACACTCTTCTAACATCCTCATTGCATGTTCTAATTTAAGAAGAAAAAAAACATTTTGAATTAAAATTAATTAAGGCGTTCGGGAAATATCCCGACGTGTTATCTAGCTAGACATGAGTTTTTTTCTCAGGGTGTAGTTTTCTAGGATATTTAACCTCCGGTGATTGTACGCTCTGCTTGTTCGACATATTTTGTTGCAGTTAGTGAGTTAGTTAGGATATTAACAGTTAGTTAGCAGCGGTTATTTGGTTGTTAGTAGGCAGTTACACAAGTTAGTAAAGTAGAAAGTGTATATATATCCAGCTAGTATAGTGTAATAGATAACAACACAGACAATGAATTAGTTCATATTCCAGTTTTTCCCCTTTCTGATTTTAATATGGTATCAGAGCATTTCTTCCGCAGAATCATTTTCTTTCTTTGAATCAATCAAGTTTTTAGCTGGTGAATTTGAGAATCTATTGTCTCGATTCATCAATGGCAGCAGTTGAGCCACAGAATCCAGAAATTATACCGGTTTCTAGTCCGTTTTACATTCATCCAAATGAAAACCCTTCCTCGCTTCGTTCACCAATTCTCGATGAAATGGCGAGAATTATCACTCTGAATAGATCGCCAAAGCGGTCTTTGATTATGAAGAACAAAGCTGGTTTCATTGACGGATCTCTACCCAAGCCAGCTGTGGGAGATCCGAGGTATAATGCATGGGAGCAATGTGAGGAGGAGCCTACAACCTATAATCAGCGAATCAAAATCCTAAATGGCAAGAGGCCATGTCTAAAAGAAATTGAAGCACTTGAAGCTAATCAAACATGGAGTGTTGTGTCCTTACCTTCCCACAAGAAAGCTATTGGGTGTAAGTGGGTCTACAAAATAAAATACAAACCAGATGGTTCTGTAGAAAGTTACAAAGCCCGGTTGGTGGCAAAGGGTTACACACAAATGTATGGGATAGATTACCAGGAAACATTTTCCCCAGTGGCTAAAATGGCCACTATCAGAACTCTTCTAGCTGCTGCATCTACAAAAGGCTGGCATCTCCATCAATTAGATGTCAACAATGCTTTCCTTCATGGAGACTTGCATGAAGAGGTTTACATGAAGTTGCCTCAGGGATTCCACACTGACATTACAAATCCAGCCTGCAAACTTTCTAAGTCACTGTATGGTCTTAAACAAGCAAGCAGGCAATGGAATGCCAAGCTTACAGCAGCCTTAATGGATCAAGGATTCAGTCAGTCCAAGAGTGACTACAGTTTATTCACCAAAGGGACTGTACAGGATTTTATTGCTCTACTTGTATATGTGGATGATGTTATTTTGGCTAGTGCAAATTTACATCGATTCAACTTGTCAAAGATTTCTGCAGGTGGCTTTCAAGATTAAGGACATTGGACCACTCAAATTATTTTCTAGGGTTGGAAGTGAATGGGACATCAATCTGGTTTAGTGATCTCACAAAGAAAATATGCTACTAATCTGCTACAAGAGTTTGATGTCCTTGGGGCCAAACTCTGCAATACCCAATGGATGCCAAACATACTTTGCAAAGCATGGAGATTCCCCATTGCTCCCTCGACACTTCGTCTATATGTATGATAGTGGGTAAACTGTTGTACTTAACATTTACTAGGCCAGATATTGTTTTTGTTGTTCAACAATTGAGCCAGTTTCTAGATGCTCCAACTCGTAATCATCTAGCAAACCGCTTTCAGAGTGCTTAAATACATAAAAAGACATCCCGACTCAGGCCTATTATATGCCAAAGAAGAATGCCTTAGTTCCCACAAATTTTCACAGACTCAGATTGGGCGGTTGCCCTGAGTCCAAAGTCTGTGGGATCGGCTATTGTTTGTTTCTGTCGATTAGTATCTTGGAAGGCTAAGAAACAAGGGACGCCTCCAGAGTTCTCACTGAGAGTGAGTACAGAGCCATGGTCATAAATCGTGAGTGAAGTTCAAAGATGGTTCAAGTACTTGTTGGAAGATCTACAACTTGCGCGCTCAAACTCCCATTGCTATGTATTGTGACAATCAAAGTGCCATGCATATTGCCTCCAATCCAAAGGTTCCATGAACGAACTAAACATATTGAGGTGGATTGCCATGTTAGTAAGAGAAAAGTGCAAGTCTGGTTTGGTGAAGTCATACTTTATTTCCTCATTTCAACAAATAGCAGATTGTTTTACTAAAGCTTTGGACAAACCAAAGATTACACAGAGCACTTCATTCATTTCATGTCACAAATTATACAAACTTCTCCCACCCCAAACGAGAAATTTCATTGCGATTAGTGAGTTAGTTAGGATATTAACAGCTTAGTTAGCAATGTTATTTGGTTGTTAGTAGGCAGTTACACAAGTTAGTAAAGTAGAAAGTGTATATATATCCAGCTAGTACAGTGTAATAGATAACAACACAGACAATGAATTAGTTCATCTTCCAGTTTTTCCCCTTTCTGATTTCAATATATTTTGATCGATTAATACAAAATGTTTCTTTAAAAAAAGAATTATATAAATGCAAATGTTTAAATTTATGTTTGTATTATCCTAACAGCAAGTGAACCCGTAAATCAAGGCAATCAATGTGTTGAAAATTCCACTTTTCCTTGAATATTGATCATTAATAGCAATGTGCATAAACACTACTACTACGTTCGTCAAATAACGAATGTCACAATCATTATACAGACTTAACGATGACGGAGATCGTTGAGTATAAAAATACGTGTTGACACGGGTAAACGGGCCTTTGACGGATGATTTAAAGAGCTTTTCCGATAGGCCTGCAAAACACACAAGGCGTGAGAGATCTGAAGGCACTCCGACACTAAGTCAGTATTATGATTGATGAATTTTTATAAAGACAATGAATGGAGAATATAAAAGAATGTGTATTAGGCTATTAGCATATGTCTTACGTCCCTGAGTAATGTGGGTGATGAAGACCCATTTATATAGTGCACCATTGTGAGTTATGACACATTGAAATAGTGGAGCACCCATAATGGGATAGTTTGCACCTCAAGAAATAATGCCAATGATTTTAGACGGATATCATGGCACGATTATAATTTGTGGTGTAATAACCATTTAATGCGGTGTAACAGTTATTGTGACCAAGGATGACATGCACCATGTCGGGTACAAGGGACCGAAGATGACCTGATATATCACGCCGGGCAATAAGATATATGGGGTGACATGAAATGATCTTTGTTGATGAAGACCGATATCGAGTCGAGTTAACCTTAACTCTATATATGCTAGACTGATGATCGAGCATCACGTGTTGGGTTTCATCCACGCCAAGATTCATTATAATCAAACACTTAAAAATATAATGTATCATTGTATCATTCATTATAAAAAGAGAGGGGAATGAGGAAGAATGACATCAATATTTCATCAATTAAAGAAAATGACAGATTTTTGAAACTTTTAAATAAAAGACAAACCTATTTTTTTTATTTAATATTCAGGTGCCTTTTTTTTCGAAAAAATTAAAATAAAACCAACATATTTAGGCGCCTTTTTTTCACCAATTTTTTTTTAATTTTTTCATTCTATTTATTTTGAGGCCACGTTCAACATATTCCGACGCGTGATTTGAAATTCCGTGTCATTATTGTTCAAATTCACCGTTGATATTCATTGATATTCGGATTTACTTTAGATTATTACTGTGAATTTAAACAAATGAATCTCACTTAAAACGATGTAATTATATCGAACCAAATCTCAAAACGCAGAGCATCAAAAATAAAAATTCAAATGAAATTTTCATCACGTTTGGAGATCTAGATCAAGAGATATGAGTGTTTGAAAATCTAGAGAAAAAAAAAAGCTGGAGCATTTCCCGACGCTTCGGATTTTTATATTTTATATTTTTTTATTTTTCTTTTAGGCTATAAAAATTATGAGAGTTGTCTTTCTTATAAAAAATATTGGAGTGTCTTTTTACTCAAAAATATTCCAAAATGTATCTTTATCCCTAATTCTCCTTAAAAAGAAATTGTTGCAATAGTAGCATTAATTAAATTGATTTGTTTACTTAAGAACACTGCACAATGAGGCACTGTAACATCATATTCCTCCTTTTATCCCTACATCTTCTCTCGTTTTGTAGTTGTCTACGGTCTACAATTACATGTTGCTACCGGGTAATTTTGTATGAGGAGGATATTTGAGGAAAGAAGTGACGCGTGGATGATTCTCAACCACGCGCTTTATCCCAAATTCAAACCACGTGTCGCCTGTAATCATCCACGCGTCATCCACTGATGTAAATGGAGTATTTAGGGAAGAATAACCCGTTGCTACTTACCTGATTATCGGGAGGTTATTGTGTGGTGTCTTCACACGGTATGGAGACACCAGTGTGGCCTTGCACACTTCCATTATGTATTTAAAGTATATGGCCTTACGATCGTTTCACCCTTCACTTCATCTCAAATTTTCTCACTGCACAATAACTTCCCTAATTACTTTACCCTTAAATCATATACTCTTTTTGTTTGACAAACATTATAAAGTACACCCACAGTATCTAATGTTTGTAAGTTTTCTTTAGTTTGATTAAATAAAAAATTATAATAAAATAATGTTCAGTATCTTATCTTATCTCTTCATATCTATTAAGAGGCAAATGAGGTGTGTTGTTGCGAGTGCCACCACGCTCTTTTACACACATACAAAAAAAAAAATTTGCAACAGATTTTTTCTTCTTTAAAAATCAAAATTTCTAAGTTAATTATATATGAAATTTAATTTTTTTCGATTGCAATTAACACTCTACAATTTATCTCAGAATCGAACCAAAATCAAACCGGAAAAAACTCCAACTATTAACCAAATTGAATAAATAAGCGTAACCAAAACGCGTGTATAATTAGTTTTAATAACTAAAATATTATAACCGCTTCATGAAAAATACATGTAACAAATGTTGTCCAACAAATTTTTATCGAATTAAAATCGAATGAGCCAACGAGGGTGTGCATCGGTTAGCGTTATATAGAAATCTATCTAATTTTTTTTCTTCTTTAAAAACCAAAATTTAGGTTAGCGTTATGTAGAAACCTATATTTTTTTCCGATTGCAATTAACACTCTACAATTTATCTGTAAGCGAACCGAAAATCAAACCGGAAAAAAACACCGAACCGTTAACCAAATTGAATAAAAAGCGTAATCAAACGCGTGTATAATTAGTTTTAATAACCAAAATACTATAACCGTCTATGAAAAAATGCATGTGACCAAAATGTTGTCCGAACAATTTTTGATCGTATTAAAAATCGAATGAGCCAACGAGGGTGTGCCCACAAGTGGCCAAATTGAATTAAAATCGTAACCGAAACGTGTATAATTAGTTTTGATAACCAAAAATCATAACCGAAATGTGTATAATTAGTTTTGTTTGCAATGCCAGACTCATTTTTACCATAAAGTTGTTTCTAGAGTTCAAACAATTGTGTTTTTTAGATATGTTTTCCGGTAATAAGTGACTCTTGTTACATTGGTCATGGCATTGCTGTAAATGATTTCGGGGTGGGCTTTCCAATAATGGTGGATCATCTTGGCAGCTTGGTGGTTTTACTGACCTCTGATTGTCATGGTCTGTTGCTGTTTATACGTTGGATCCTTACGTTTAGGTTTGTTCTTTATGCATGCATAATTTCTTATGAATTCCTGCTTGATGTTTCAACTTCAGTGTCAATCTTGAATCCTTCTAGCTTGACTTCCCACGTTATTAACAGACTATGCTTTCTCAGAGAAAATCAGACCAATTAAATTTTACTCAAATTTTCACTTTGTCCTATCGTCTCATTTCACAGAATGGACTGAGGTGTTCAATTCAATGCTCTCGATACTTTGTTTTCAGTTCAGGTGTGTTTCTAATTTCTTAGCTTATTTTTATTTTACTTTTAACAGGCTGAGGTGTTCCATGTTGTTGTATGTTTGCGTATTGTCTGTGTCACTTTCTTTAATTCTACCTTTATGTACTCTTCTGAGCCTTAGTTGATTTTTATAGGTGGAAAATGTCTTGGATTCGTTAGTCTTCTTGCTTACACGCACCACTTTTCTCATTCGATATCTATTCTTTAGTTTTATCGTCGGTTACGGTTTATTATGGACCCGTCGTGTCTTGCACGATACACTTTCACTAGTAGAGTTTATGTAGAATTTAGAGATTAACTCCATCATTTCTCATATCATTTCTCATACTGAATGAATTTAGGACCCTCCACACGTGTTGTTAAGTAATGTAACACGATTTATACCATTTGTTTCCAAACTGGATGATTCATATTCATTTACAAATCAAGTCTTTACCAACAAAGACACCATACAATAATTTACTGTCAAAACTTAGGTAGGTAGATGGGATATTCTTGCTACATTTCGCGACATTCACCCACCCAACCAAGAAAAAAGTTCACATGTATTGAATATTGTACATCTAAAAACGTTGAAAGATAAAGGCAACCTCCATCATCATGTGTCCAACTTAGTGCTTTATATCAGAAATGGAATTCCCATTTTACCCTCCTCTCTAAAAAAACACTATATATATATATATATATATATATATATATATATATATATATATAGGTAAAAAAAAAGGGTTAATTACTTAAAAGTATAGTTTTATATACTTATTAGCCATATAAGGACATAAAGGAATCTGTTGGACTTATAAGGACACATTTTATTCAGCTTACCTAATTTACCCTCTCTTTTTGGAACAAATAGGCGGTGATACTCTTGTAGTACTTAGTCGTGGAGTCAATTATCTAAGCGAACAGATCTAAACACAAGCTTTTGTCAAACACGATCAAATGAACACGAAGAACCATAATAACTGTTTGAAGATTTATACTAATTCCTTGTTCTTCTGATGAATTTGATCTTTCTCAGAATCCAATATTCAGGTTGAGATTGAATTTCGACAGCAATGGACGTGGAGAAATCGTCGCTATGCAATTGTGTGGTGAATTTCCTGTTAGAGGAAAATTACTTGTTAACGGCGTTCGAGCTTCTCCACGAAATCCTTGACGATGGCCGCGATAATCAAGCAATCCGTCTGAAAGAGTTCTTCTCCGACACCACTCAATTCCCTGCTGATCAGATCTCACGGTTTAATACACTACGAGGTTTGCTCCTTGTCTGGATCGCCTGCAGTTACAAGTTCTGTGCTTGGTGAGGACAATTTTGATATGAGTAGCTCCCCTGCTGCTCCTGATTTTGTTGATAGTGTCCCTGTTGATACTATTAAGGATAATATGACTGTTTCTTAGGCTAATTTATTTGAGAAAAATAGAGAACCAACTTATGGGGTCATTAAGCTCAAGCAGGCACCTGTTGGATGATTTTGATCCTTTCTTTTGTTTTGTATTTGTTTGATAGATCTTGCTTTGTGCTTGTTCTACCCCATGATATTTGGGTTTGTTTCTGTGTTGCTGCTTGAGGGTGGTTTGTGTGGATTTTTGGCTGCATATTCCAATTTTCAGACACCGGGTTTATGTAAAACGACAGTCTTAATTACTTCTTTTTTTTGTAATCTTGGCACATGACATGGACTGAAAAACCAAGTGTTTCAAAGCTGAAAAATGGGCTGAACTTTGAGTGTATGAAGCAGAAAAGTTGATAGCAAAATCATGAAGAAAACGCAGCGAGATGGCTGCAACTAGATTGAAAAATTGACAGTAATTTGGAGCAGAATTTTGACAGCAAAATGGAGGCATTTCTGTATTGGATCATCAATTGATTATTTATGTTTGGGCAAAACTTGCTGTGTGAATCTTTCTTAGTATATTTTTTTCTATGTAGCAGTGTTACTCCCGCTATATTCAATGTGGTAATTGATAGTGGTGCTCATTGTGTCGATCATTACATTCTTCAAGGCTTTACCAAGGCTGTGGTTATGATTCTGGCTACTTGATTTACAGCGTGTGATCGCTTTTCTCTTTCTTGTAATGGAGGAGCACAGCTTTTGTGGTGTTCACCATATTTTCCATCTGGAAGCTCGTTTCAAAGAAGATCTAAGCTTTGGATGATATTTTATTTTTTCCTTTCTTTTTTTGAGTAATGATCCGGACACAAACTCGCGCGACACAACGAAATATTACATCGCAGATCGACACCGCTGATCATGATGTAATAATGATCAATTAGTTTAACATACATCACCTTGAAACAAAGAAAGCAAAGATATACGTTGATGGTGGGTTTGTGTATGATTTGGCGATGTCATCGCATAAAATGCCAATGTCATCTGCGATAAATTGTTGATGTCCATCGCGATAAAATGCCGATGTCATCGCATAAATTGCCGATGCCATCGCGATAAAATGTTGATGTCATCGCGTATTTGATTGCTGATGTCATCAGATAAATTGTTGATGTCGCCACGCGTATATGATTGCTGATGCCATCGTAAAATGCTGATATCATCGCGATATATGATTGCTGATGAATCGCATAAAAATATGAATTAAGATGAAAGATTTATGTTGATCGTAGCTTTTATATCAAAAGATATAATTATTTGAAGTCGATTTTATGAAGAAAATAAATCGATTTTATGAAATTAAGTCGGAAAAATATCAAATGTCATCACGGTGTTGTTTTATCAAATGTCATTGCATCCCGGTGATCATCTGCATTTCGATGGTCTCGATCGCGATGTCATCGCGATAAAATGTTGATGCCTTCTGCGTATATGATTGCTGATGCCATCGCGATAAATCGATACAATATGATGTCTACTTCATCGGGTGTCTCTCGCACGCGCGGCTCTCGCGATCGCTGTGTCTCTCAGATCGGGTGTGGTCATCTGCGTCGCGGTGTCTCTGCATCGCTGGTCTCTGCATCGCGGTGTCACTTCATTCGGTGTCTCGTGCGTCGCGCTGTCGGGCCATCGCGGTGTCTCTCAGATCGTGATGGTCATCGCGATCGGGCGTCGCGGTGCATCGGGATGGTCATCAGATCGCGCGGTGATCGACGGGGGGCTGGTCGATGCGTCGCGGTGGTCATTGAATCGCGCACAATGATGTGACGGGGTGGTTATTGTATCGCGATGATGTGATACATCGGTTTTATAATTTAAAAAAAAAAAAAAAAAAACAAAAAAAAATGTACAGCGCCATAATTATTAAATTTAAAATAAAAAAAAAAAAAAAAAAAAAAATGAACAGTGCCTTTCTTTTATAAAAATAATTTTAAAAAAAAAAAACATTATCAATGGGCCAGTTTTTTTTATTTCCTTTATTTTGTTCTTTTCTTCATTAATTGTGGTATTTGAGTCTATCTATCTAATTTGTGTCCTTATAAATCAAACAGATTATTTTTGTCTTATAAGTCAATAAATCAGTTTTATGTCTTTTGAGCTTTGGCTACCAAAAACTCTTCTACCAAGGTAGGGGTGGGACAAAAATTCAAACAATTACCAGCTTTTCCGTTTAACGGCAAAAACTGACTTGCATTACACAGGGGTCCACCCACCCCCACCCCACCCCCACGTCCCCGTAAAATCTGCAGCGACAAGCGCCTGGTATGGTGTAACCCTACATGCACATGGATTTTTTTCTTTTTATTTCAAGATTTCAAAAGACCCTACATGCACAGTTTAATCTATACACAATATCAGTCCCTTCCTCCTCCTGTTATAATTATAATTATTTCTATATAAACCCTTTGATTCTTCTTATTCTTTTTCCCATTCTCAAATATCTTCATATTCTTCTCTCTAAATTAACCCCACTAGATTTGTAAGGAAATTAAGAGGGCCCAAATAATGGCTGTTCCTTTAATTTCTCATCTTCTTCTTCTTCTTACATTTGGTTGCACGTTCTTTATGGTGTCCTTTGCTACTGTTCAAGATCCTGAGCTTGTTGTACAAGAAGTACAAAGGTACTGTCTTTTGTACTTGTATATATATTATGTTGAAATATCGTCTACTTACGTTGAAGTTTAAAGAGTAATATAGCAACCATAACCATAAACAATGGGTAACACTACATTTTTTGCTCTATTAATTATGATAGTCAGTGGTGTAGAAGTCGTGTTCATTCCAAGGTGTGTATACAAGTAGTTGTGGTTGTAGCATTACCCCAATTTTAACTTAGGGTGATACTACCGCTACAAACGGTTGTGAAGAAACACAATTTTGAACCCTTGATTATGATAGACCTACATCATTAATTATCAATGATGTAAAAGTCTCTGTGTCCTCCGTTATAACAAAACTGTTCTACTAATAGTATTTCTCTAGAAACTCATGACCTTCTCATTTGATAACATATTGTTAATCACAATTTACTTCACTGAAAATGTTTCATTATAATATTTATATTAATGTTTTATTTTGGGTGTAATGGATGCAGGAGCATTACTAATGCAACAAGAATGGCATCAAGGAGGAAGCTAGGTTCTTTTCTTGCGGCACTGGTAATCCGATCGACGACTCGCTGGCGGTGCGACCCGAACCGGAAGCAAAAACCGCCAGAGGCTCATGGATTGCGCCATTGGGTTCGGTAAGAACGCCATAGGCGGTAAAGGTGGTAAAATATACGTCGTCACCGACTCAGGCAATGACGATCCGGTTACCCCTAAGCCCGGTACACTACGTTACGCAGTGATCCAAGACGAGCCGTTATGGATCATATTCGCCCGCGATATGGTGATTCAATTGAAAGAAGAGTTGATTATGAACTCATTCAAGACTCTTGATGGTAGAGGAGCAAGTGTACACATAGCTGGTGGTCCATGTATAACTATACAATATGTGACAAATATTATAATCCATGGTATTAATATACATGATTGTAAGCAAGGTGGGAACGCTATGGTGAGGGACTCCCCACGGCATTATGGGTGGAGAACTATATCGGACGGTGATGGTGTATCTATCTTTGGAGGTAGCCATGTTTGGGTAGATCATTGTTCATTGTCAAACTGTAATGATGGCTTGATTGATGCAATAATGGGGTCCACAAGTATTACCATTTCAAATAACTATATGACCCATCATGATAAAACCATGCTTTTGGGACATAGTGATTCATACATTCAAGACAAGAACATGCAAGTGACTATTGCCTTTAACCACTTTGGAGAAGGACTTATCCAAAGAATACCTAGGTAATTCAAAAATAAAGTTACTTTGAGTTATTTCTCTCGTAAAAGAAATTTATATCACTTTCATTGTGTTTGAGTGGTTGTGGAAGTACTAACGTCATCTTATTCAAACACAACGAGTGACACATCATGTTTTAGTACCACTTTTAAAATAGATATACAACATGATATGTTTCACTGTCACTATTATTCTCATATTATGATATTTGTTATGTCAGAATGATTATAACAGTAGCATAATTTCATAATTCTTTTTTATAGATTATTATTTATGATGACTAATTTTCTTGAGTATATATGTATGCATGCAGATGTAGGCATGGGTATTTTCATGTGGTGAACAATGATTATACACATTGGGAGATGTATGCTATTGGAGGGAGTGCTGCCCCTACCATCAACAGTCAAGGAAATAGATTTCTTGCACCAGATGATAGATTCAAAAAGAGGTGAGAAATAATCTGCTTTTGAATTTCACATGTTTTCTTTAATCTTGCTATAATTGATGTTCTTGTTTCATGTTTCATGTGATAATGTTTTTATAATTAATGATTAATAAATAATCACTTGTTAGGAAGATGGAATGGCCATTTCTATCCTCCATTATACTATTTTTTTGGTGTGTTTAATTGGTTCTATGGTACACTTTATAGAAATAGATGAATATCACTCTCACACTTATTCTGATGCTATGAAGGTCACAGTCTGATGTGTAAGTGAGATGATGTGACACTGGAATCTTTCTTTAAAATAGGTGACATGTCATCAAATCTCTCACTATCGTATCATATTGTAATATTTGTTGTATTAAGTTGATAGTAAGAAGAACATTACCCATACCTATACTATTACTACACATGATTAATTAGGTGCAGTAGCTAGGGTCGATATTGTGAAAACCAATATGCAGTTGTGTAATAAATGATACATGACACATGTAAGTTAAAAAAACAAACGATATTTTTATTAATTTACTAAAGGAAATACATTGAATAATTTGTCTTTAATGTTTAATACAAAGTCTTCTCTCTAACTTTTTTTTCCTTCTTCTCCACTTGACATAAAAACACTCCCTTTCACTTTCGTTTTGTCTCCTCTTTGTTGATATGTAGCATCAGAAAATGACTCTTGTTTTATTAATGATTCACTAGCACATGCATGCCAATTAATTATATAGCCAAACTTTTTCCCTACCTTACAAAATTATTATTTGAATAAAAATGCCATACATACATAAACAACAATAACTATCCTATACACATCCCATGTTGCATTATAGTCTCTCTTTTTTTTTTCTTTTTTTTTTTTCTTCGGGACAATTTAAGTTAATAAAATTGACATTACATGAACTAGTTGATAACTCGAAATAAACTAATTCACACCATATCTGAATTCACATGCAATAATCTAAAACGTGTATGTAACGTTTCAGAATTTAAGTATAGATGTATTATTTGAATCATATTTGGTCAAGTGACCGTTTAAACTCATCGTTTACATATGGACTTGAATGGTTAACGTAAGTTGATAAACTATATTTCTCAATCCTTATTTTTATAGATTTTGACTCTCACATTTCCATTATTGGATATTCATTCTTTTTCTGGGGTGTCGTCCTCGTAAGGACACATTGTTTCTCATAGTGTAACGCTCAGTTTTATCTTATAATCAGTTATCATTTCACCTCAAAACACGTACCCTAGAATTTAAGGCTAGCTAGTGTGCTACTTTGACTCGTAGTTTTCATATAGCTTAAAAAGATTTAAGTTAATTTATATACTAAGTTCATTATTCTTCAACCTTATAGATAAGACTTTTATTCTGTACCTTTCAAATGCGTGATACTACATTGTATATTCTCAATTGTCAAGTAGATAAACAAAAGACAATTATTAACGACACAACAATCAATCTACTTTCAATGACATTCGATCTCCAAAAGTCGAATCTAAACTCAACATTCAACTTTGTAGATATTGAATATATGTCCACCATCGATCTTTGCAAAGTCGAACCTAAGCCCGAATTACTATGGTGCTACAGTAGATTAACCATGTTGCCATAGTGCCAATGAAAACGGGAGTCTTTCTTTTCTTTGAATCTACCGTGACACTAGAAAACATCTACCGTCACACTATACCAGATCTGAGGTTTAACTTTCAAGAGATCGAATGTCTGGAAAGTCGAATCTCATTCATGAATTCTAGTTCGACTTTCCAACAATTGAACTTCACTATGGTGACCTCTCGAAAGTACCACTAAAGACGTACTCTGATCATATGAAATAGGCTAATTATACCCTTGATGGTTAATTAATAAGTTGTTATATATAATTGATTTTATAGGTGACAAAGTATGAAGATGCACCAGAAAATGAATGGAAGAATTGGAATTGGAGATCAGAAGGTGATTTAATGTTAAATGGTGCATTTTTCACACAAGCAGGGGCTGCAGCATCATCAAGTTATGCAAAAGCATCAAGTTTAAGTGCGAGGCCATCTACACTTGTTAGCTCACTCACTTCAAATGCTGGCACACTTATTTGCAAAAAAGGGTCTAGATGTTGATCAATATTAATATAATATAATATAATATAATATAATATACACTAATTAATTACACAAAAATCAAGAAAGGCTTGCTAGACTTATATATAGTATAAACTAATTATTATACTATATATATATATTGCTTTCTTGTCTCTTAGTTTCTCCCCAAAATTTCCATATATACCCCTTTTCACACTACCCCACCCCATCCTACCCGATCCATCGCATGCGTTTCGTTTTATTACAAACTAAGTTTTCTAGAGATATTGATTATCGTCATAATAATAAGGTATACAACATTATTAATCATAGAGTGAGATTCATGTTAACTAATGAATCTTATTTTATTGTAAGAAGGTGTGATGTCAAGTGTTGTGACGTAATTATTGTGATCAAATCATTTATGCTTGGACTATAGTGTTTGGAGGTTGAAATTTAGTGTAATTTTCATTTTTATTACTTTTTCTAGTATTTGATTTGCCTTTTTATAAATGTAATTGGTGGAAAACGACCTATAGCTGAGCATGCTACATAGTAAATGCTAGCTCAAGTGTTGATGGAATATATATATATATATAAATGTAAACTTTATTCTTCTTTGCTTTATATATATGAATCTCCTTTTATTTTCTTTAGTTATTTTTTTTTAACCTTTAAGAGTCTTTATTTCAAATAGTAAAAGTTTAAGAAAGCCACACAAAAAAAAAAAAAAAAAAAAAAAAAGAAAGAAAGAAAGAAAGAAACAGTCAAACTTTCTTGGTATACTTTTGAGGCATTTAGTCATACGGAATCTATATAGTATGATTGGCTTATGTATATTAAAAATCGGTTAAATCCTAACCGAAAGGGTTCTCACTTACCTATCCCACGTAATGAGTGAATAGATTAATCAGGTAACCTAATAAATTTCCAGAAGTACATCTGTTGGCATTATACAAAATCTACCGAAAGAAGTCGCTCATTTACGGGATTCGAATCTCCACACTCCAGCTCTCGGTTGATGGCCGTTTTAGAGCATAGCCAACTCTAACCGGAAGAGTACCGAGTCGGATATACTATACATGGCGAGCAATGTCGTATCCCACAGGAAATGTGGTTAAGTATCAGGCAATACAACTACTGCAGACGGTGATTTGTCAGATCACCGGTCTTACAAACTAAATATACATAAAATAAAAGAGTTTAAACTATGAAAAAAAAAAGGATAGCCGGGCTATAATCTGATCTAATACTCACAAAATCTAGCTAAATCCGGAAATGTTTTTGACCTACCTAAACATTCTCGATGTCATTCATAGGGTGTCGTTTCCTAAATCTGAGAATAGACAACATACAATAATCTACCCTCCTACGCCGGTTCAACAAATTACCGACTGGATTTAATCGAACCAACACGATCTACGCTCAATGAAACCTCAACAAGTTGATATGATATAATTAAACCTCACACACGAAACCGAATCTAAACAACTCAGTCGGTCTTACAGGGTGATCCTAGAACCCCGGTTCCCGTATCCTCACGCAAAATACATATGTAAAGACGATAAAGAAAATCAGAATGCGCGCGGAAACGTAAAGACTCTAAACTGCTGTTTTATTGAATTGATTAAAAAGTTACACAACACTCTCCTTTATATAGGAGATAAATGAGATAAAACCGAAATTCAAAATAAATACAATTAAATATAAAACTATTGATAAATATCACTTAAACCGATTTATTTGAACTAAACTCTATCCTATCTTCCATTTGATATTATCTTTTATCTTAAGATTTATCTACTCTAATAGACGATACGTGTAATACGATTATCGAGTGATCAATTCAACAAACGTGATTAGAATAAGTTCTAGAACTACGGTAACATCGAAAATCAACAATCAAAACATCAAGAACACCTTAATCAACAACTAGGGTTCGATTTCGAAGATTATCGCATAACTCGATGTTCACGGATTTATCTAATGCAAAATAAACAAGTAATAATATTTATAAATCCGATATACCTCAAGTGCAAGGATCGTAGTAAAGAGGTTGATACCGGGTCGATCTTACGGGAACTAACGATTGGTAATCCTAGTCTTTGTTTAACTAACTATGTCACGAAAACTAACCTAAACAAAGAAATAAAACTAAACGAGACTCAAAGTAAAGATAACACGAATGTAAAACTGGACAGAAGAATGAATCTAAAGCCATGGAAAATACGGGTTGCGAACAATTTAAAGTACAACTAAACCTAATATGCAATAAGAAGATTTAACTAAACTAAACAATTCAAGTTTTAAGGGATTATTCAAATTATAACGAACAAACGAGCGATTGATCCACCTATCCTATCAACATTCAATTCCTAATCAGATTAATTCGTGACTTCTAACCAAGTGGTGATTCACCTCATCTAAAGTATGAACCCTAATTTCTTAGATAGTCCGTCTATTAATCTCTATCTTTCGATCTAAGATTAACGCTTTTTCTAACCAAAGATGTGAACTTTAATGTTTCTAATCCAGAAATCTAACCTATTAACTCTCGTTATATAGATCAAATAACTATTCTTTTATCATGGGGATCTAGGGTTTACATGACTTTCATCAAAGTAAAACAATCAAGCATGCACATCTTTCGATATAATTGCAATAAACATTCAAACATGATAAAGAAACAACTTGTATTAAAAACTCACAAATTAATCAAGATTCGAATCTGAATAGTTGATTTGGATAGGCTTCACAATGCTCGCTCAAGGGCTTTTAGCCTCTAAGCATCCTCTTGAAAGCTTGGAATTGTTGAAGAAAAGAACATAAAACTAACTAATTTAATCTAGAATTTAAGTGCATAAAATCAAGGAAAAGTATGTAAAAACGCAGCTGAGCCGCCTTATGATTGGGGTTTTGAGTAATGTGTAATTGGTATCTCAATGTGGAAAACGCAATTGTATTTTATAGATGTCAAAGTCGGCCGTGGCTGAGAGGGCGGTGGCGGACGCCCGCCCACTCTTCTCGACGCCGTCCGTCCGGTCTTTCAATATCAACTTCGAATCGGGCCGAGTCATGATCAGACGCCCGTCCTTCACAAAATTGGACGCTTGTCCACCAAAATCTGAACATCCCGAACTAAATTTCTCCTCCTGGACGCTCGTTCAATTGACCAAACGCCCGTCAACCGGGCGCCAGCTTCAAGCTTCTGGACGCCACTCCAGGATCGACTTAATCTTGATTTTTCCATACTTATCTCTTTTTGATCATCATTTGAGCATCAAACATGTACCTATAACACATTAAAACATCGCAAAACGTAATATCATCCAAATAATCATAAAATTAGAATTAAAACACCAAAATTAACCAATTTTGCGAATAACTCATTAAAAACCTCACTTGCTCAATAAACCAATTAAACACTCATTTTCTATGCAAATTATACAAATATGGAGGAAATCATTATAAAATATAACGGGATAAATCGTATAAAATCACCCTTAACACTCGACTATCGGGAAATTAGCCCATCATTAAACTAAGAAAACAACACGAAATCATGAAGAAATCAAACATTCAACAAGAATAAAATCAAGAAGAATAAGTAAATTGAAATACCAAATAGATATAGGCCGTCGAAAATCGATTTTCCGAACCAAATCTCGTCAATCACATGTCAAACTATCTTCGAGAAACTTCAGATTTCAACAATCTAAGGGAAAAGGCTGAAAAGTGTAGAAAAAATGTTGAAAATTCGATCTAGAACCTGACCTAATGGTCAAAAACGAGTATTTATAGTGGAGGGGTGCAAGTGGGAAATAACACAAACAAGAATAGCGGATGATTTTGGTGGATATCTGGATTAAGGATGGTGTTTTGTTGTGTTTTAGCTCAAGATAAATATGAAGATATGAAGAAACTCAAGAACACAATAGCAAGAAATAAAAAGCAACAGGACTTGACCTGTATTTTCTATTACGCCTCTCTTATAGGGTAGAAGGTCCCGATATTTATAGGGCTTACATGGTTGGTGCTTACGTGGCAATTAAAATGTGTATTCGCAATAAGTAAATACATGCGTAACATAATTATACGGGTCGGGATCATGCGATGCAGGTTGATTATCATCTTGACTCCAATGGAATCCACACTTGTAAGCTTGACCTGGTTGCCTAAGTTAGCGGGCTTTGAGCCGAGGGGCATGCGGAGTGGTTCCCTGGTGCTTCGTCTGGCCTAATTAGCGGCATATGAAGGCTTTCTATCCCAACTTCCGCTGTTAAATCAAAGTCTTGCGCGATGGTATCTAGCAGGCTGGGACGTTCCCGACCCGGCTCGTCTTATTCTGTTGTGATCCGATTGGGCCTGATGCCTTATCCTTGGCTGGGCCTACTTGGAGGTCCAATTAGAATCTTTAGGTTTTTTTTATGGGCTTGGCGTATCATACACTAAAATATATAGTTTGTTGTAAGCCTGTAAGGCCATAATCTAAGAAGTGAAACATGGGTAATTTTGCCTAGTCAAAGTCACTCCATGTGAAATGACTAGGTAAAAATTATCCATAAAACGGAGCATGTGCAATCGTCTACTGTATAAGACATAAATTGAAATGAATATTGCATATCTTATCGGTTCAATAGACCCTGATTTTAGTTTAAACCCATTGATGGTTTGAGAGGATCGAAACCGTGGCATGAGAGCTCAGAGGTTGTCTTTAACTATAGCTCTAGGTCGTTACGGATGACCAACTATCAGATTAAACCAATTGTCATGCCGTGAGAAACGGTAGAGCCATCTTCATAATCTACTAATAGATTCCTGACAACGTCGCAAATCTTAAAGAGGGGAGGATAAAAAAACGCAAGTACACCTAAGTTCTGAGATGTATCAATATTATACATTTTCTTCAATATAATCAAATAGATGCAAATAAAACTTACTTCACCGTATGTATATGTGGATTATAGTCCACTTATTTCGTTTCATGATGAAAAAAAAGAGTCAAAAAGATATAAAAACACACTCTTTTTTATTCAAACATTGCCAACCATTTTAGAAAGCAGCAATTACACCACCAAATGCAAACCATAATTTCGAAACTTGTACACAATATTCCAATCAACAACACAAACCGAACAAAACATCACCAAAAAAAAAAAAAAAAAAAAAAAAATCACACAACAACATTACACACACAACACAACACAACATTACACTTTAAAGTTCATCTTTTGCATGAACATATTTAGTAGGATGATTGTCTGAAGAATTCTTAATAGGGTAAGAAGCTTCCATAGCAATACCACAAAGACCTTGTTTATCTTTAATGCCACGTTGCATCCTTATATAACCTTTCTCTCCCCATTCTGCCCCCCATGAGTTTCTCACTGTCCAGTATTTTGTTCCATCTGCTGTTGTTCCATACCCTACTATTGCCACCCCATGATCCAGTTCTGTTCCACATTCTCCTGTGAACACCCCCTATAAAACACATGCAACCCCATCAAATTTTATACTCGTGTATATGTGTCGGATACAAGACATGCTACTGAAACAAAAGTATTCGTGTATCGTCAGTAGTGTGACACTACGTGGAAGATGATCGATAGTGTTTTGTTTATATACCTCACGGTAGAACTGGAAAGATGAACCCCAGCATCAATGGCTACAGATATAGGTTGGTTTGCAGCTGCTTTAAGAAGTGCATCTTCATCATTTGCTGGAACATCCTCATGTCCATCAATGGTCACCACCGGATGATTTTCCTGTAAAACAGACAGAGTGGAATGAAATGCATCGTAATCTCTACGACACGTAATTTGAATAGAAAATTTGTATTTTGTATAGTATATGTAGTGCTTAGTTTCAAGGATTATGTATTTTACAGATATGAGTAGAGTTTCATGCTATAGGATTTGTACGATTTGAATCTCTACTTCACAGATTTATCTTAGTTAACGGTTATATATTGTAATTGCTCTAAGTATTTAAGTTGTATATTTACAAGTAACGTTATCGTCACAATCAATCTAACACAACGAATATCACATCATGATGTGGAAGTGAGACCTTCCTATAGTGTGACATTTAATTAAATAAGGGTCTAACCGCCCTACATCATCAGAGGTCTCGAGAAGAATTGTCATACGTAAATTATTTCTAAGTTATACCAAGTGAAATGCTGAGATGCATTTTTATTCATCCCGGCCTCTCACCCAGTGGCAGTGTGTAGAGGTAAGCCATGTACCATAACTCTTCTCGAGATGTCCTGACCGTAACATCGAAGTTATGATATTTATTGTGTCGAAATGATTAGGACAATAATATATATTATACTATATGTTAATTTTAAACCTTGGATTTGTCACAAGTCCCATCTTGTGCTGTATAAGGATAATTTTCTTCACTTGTAAGGCCACCCCTTTGCTTAACAAAATCAAATGCTAAATCCATTAGGCCTCCATTACATCCACTGTTTTCTTCTGTGTCACAATCCACAAGCTCTTGTTCAGACAATGAAACAAGTTTCTTGGTTTTTATGTAGTTTATTCCTTCAATTCCAACAACTGTGGAAAATGCCCAGCAACTCCCTGTGTAACATAAAATGGATGAATTATAAACTATACGAAGAAAATACGCATTGCATATGCGATAAAATTGCAGTAGTTGCTGAACTGAATTGTGTTTAACATGTAACTAATTAACTTAACTTCCTTCCCAACAGACTAAGATTTTGGAAGGGATGATAATTCATATATATCAAAGGTGGAGAACACTGACAAATACCTATATGACATCATTGTTTTTCCATTTATATTGTTCAAGAGTTGAGCCAAGAGCTCTAAGGGAGGTACGCGTACTCGACTCCCAAAGGAGTTCGACTTGATTCTGTTTTTCCGGAGCTCGAGCTTGGGTCGAGCTACCCGAATAATTAACTGAGCCGATCTCTTGCTTTATAATATAGTGATTGAGTAGCTAGCTTGTGAGTTAATCGAGTCGAGCCGGGTCGAATTAGATTGAGTACTAAATGAACCAAGTTCACTCTTACCTTTTTATGACTCGATCAAGCTCTAGCCAAGTTTTGAGCCCGAGTATTTTTTAAGTCAAGTCAAGCTCGAACCCTAGAGAGTATCTTCACGACTTGGTTAGATTACATCCCTAGTCGGGCCTATTTGTTAGCCTTGTTGTGCCCTATATTGAATCTGGTCTTTATTATAACCCACGTTTGAATGAACGTGTTGAAGTGAACAATATTCAAAATGTAAATTGCGCGCTCCTAACAACTTAAAAGCTTTTCAAACATATAGTAATTCAAACATTAGTAAAGAAGATATATAATCATACCAAGATTGGCCTTGATCCTTGGACAGGATTAACGGCACCAGTCTTTCTCCAGTCAACAGACGGAGGAACGCTCCTGACATCCGCGTACATGAACGTCCCATTCGTGGGCCGGTTCCCACGTAACACCCTACGATGTTTGATCTTAGAACCCGCGAAAAGGGACTTAAATTCATGGTTTGTCATGTCACCAAACTTATTGATCTTCAACTTATAAGGCTTATCCATCTTGTTAAATTCATTAACAAAATGAACATTTGATTTGAACACATTAAACCTCTTTTGTTTCTCAACAAGACTTTTAGACACACTATGATGGCTTCTCCATCTCTCATACATGTCCCAAAAACTTTCTTCATTTTCCATTTCTTTTTCATCAAAATCAAAACTTTCCACAATCCCATAAATGAAAACCAAAGAAAATGCAAAAAGAAGAAGAAGTTTTTTTATGTTTGCCATTTTTTCTTCTTCTTGTTTTTCTTGAAATGCATACACTCTTTGAGTGGCTTTTATAGAAATGAAATGAAGAAATAGATAGGAAAAAGTGGTTTGATTGCTGACATTTTGAAGAATGGAGTAAATTAAGATAACATATGGGCATGAATGATATAGGAAAACGGGTCAAAATTGAATGAAATATTATGGAGAATTGTATGCAATTATGGACATGTAAATTTGCATACACAAGCAAGGCTATTATACACATGAACAAAAAGATGGGGGAAACTATATTTTAGGAAGCAAAAATGGTTAAAGATTGTGTGCACATATGAAATACTAGTAGGATATATTCTTGTGTATATATATAATTATAATTTTAGATTTTATATGGCATTTATGGCATAACAATCACATTACATCACATGAGTTGAAAACTTTTTACTTAGTTTGAAAAGTGAAGATATCCTTTGGACACTGGTTTACAAATTTTATCCTGAAATAACTAAGCCTAATTGTCTCAGTAACATCTTTTATCATTTAATTCAAAAATAAATTAAATGCTACATGCATTAAAACATGTTTGATAACTGCTTTGTTTTGGGAAATCAATTAATTCATTAAATGATTTTAATTTTAATAAATGATCATTTTTTTTAATGCAAAAAGGCAGGCTGAGATGGAGATCCCTTATGTTCTTATGTAGTAATCAGTAGAGAAATTGGACAGGCCAGAAATTCAACATTAATTATCAACAAACTGTAATACATACAAAGGACCCCCTTGTGTAAAACTACACTCTTCAATCAGTAAAAGGGTATTATAGGAATACGATTTTACTGCTAATTACTAGTAACTATTACAACCTAGTACATCTCAACAATGTTTGAATACTCAAAAAGGGTAATATTGACAACTCACCACACATATATTAAGCATCTTTTCACCGCCGCCTTGAACTAGTGTAATTATGTAGCTCCAGAAACTGTTCAAGTGACACTAAAGGCCATTTTTCATTGATCTGTGCAAACACTTTCTGGTTGAGAAAGTCGATTATAATGCTGATGTTGCCAAAACCGTATATCTGATGACCATCTTGTGTTCTTCCAGGTTTCGGTTTGAAAAGTAAGCTGTTTTGCTGGGCATGGACTTCAATAACGCTCTTTCAAGCTCATCTCGAGACCACTGTTCATTGTATCTACTGGAACACCCCTACCCGAACCACTAAAAGCTCGTTCTTGACCTGAATTCTCGAATTTCCGTTGTTCGCTAGCTCTAAGATAGCAAACATTCTCTTTCAAACCGGGTTGTGCAACTTCCATACCCTCAACGGCTTGGTTCATCATGTCAATCCCGAGATTGAGTCTGTACCGAATGTGTTCGTTTGCTAAAAGTTCGTCAGGAAGAAGCTGTTTCCAACCCAAATACCATTTCGTCACTTCCTCGAAATTAGGGTTTGCGCAAAGCCAATGGTATAACACTTCTTGCCATTTGTTGAAGAAGATATCCAACAAATGAAGCATGTGATGAAGCAGGATAACGGTTGCCCATTTCCTTACCCAATAAAACTGATCGAGTGAGTATTTGATTTGCGGGTTAATTTGAAATTCTTGCATAACGATCAACAGCTTTGGGATAATGTGACGGACCATCAGCTTTTCCCAGCTGGCGGCATCAAAGACGGACTTCCATGGAGATAATATGAGGTTTGCAGACATATCACTCGGATGCCATGCGTCGAGTACACTTTCCAGTTGATAACGGATTGTGTAGTAGCAAGGCTCTTTGTGACCAAGTAAAGGCAGCCATGGATGAATCCATTTATGGATAGGAATATAGTCTCTGTACGAGGGTTCCACGAGCCAAGGATATTTTCGGCATAACAACATTGTCCAGGATTGTCTGAAGGACTATTGGAGGCAGTAACTTTTCCCATGACTCTAGAAACTGAATCATGGGCTCCAGATCTCGTGCTTGCCACGTGTTGGTACCGGAAATCCTCACAGCAGGAAATACGACTTCCATTATACGCTTCTCTCTCGCTTTCTCAGGTCACGGTTGATTTTTTTGTATGTTGATCATCAACAAGCGATTTGATGTTGTACTGAAGCTAGCTCAGGCATAGGAAGATTGTTTTCTCGCTTCCTCATCGGGCATTCAAGTTCTCTAAGCTTGAAAGAACTCGAACTTGTGGACCCCGTGATATCCAAGACTTTCTCAACGACGTCAAGAGTTTGTTCTTGCTTCTTGGCCAACAGTTCCTCCGCTGTTACGTAGTTTCTCTTCTTCTTTTTAACCGTTGCTTGCCTTGACCAAAGCTTCTCCTTGGACCGAACCTCAGAAGGCTGAGTTGTACGAAACATCAACTTTAATCTCCTTCAATGTCGGAAGTTTCACTTGTTTGTAATCATTGAAACCCATTCCCATACTCTTAGGCCGTAACTTGGCTTCAACCGGAGCAATGATTCCCTGCTCATTTTTACCCAGCCCTCCTCCTTTATATCCCATCTTCTCCAACAATTTCATCCCGGCCCCTTTCGTATGCTTCTCGAATCCACCAACATTCCCCTGTGTTTGTGCCTATCCCGTTTTTCCAATTTGCAAGAACCTCTTAGCTTGAATCTACTTCTCCTTCTCTTTCTCTCTCCGTAATTACGCACCTTCCTTAATCTTCTTGTCAAAAGCTGTCGGCAAGAAATCATTATCCAAATTCTTCACGGAAGAAGTAAACCCTAGTCCTTGTTGCACCCGATCATTTTCATCAGACGGTTTGTTCTCCTTCATGTTTTGTTCAATGTCTTGGTTAGGCATCATCACAGTGCCAGTATAAACGAAATTCACGAGCTGCTTCTTAAGGTCGTGTTTCCTATCTTTGTCTTTCCTATGCTATTTTGAACCTAACCCGCCATAAGAATCCGAATCACTATCACCGCAAGCAAAAACACCATATAAGGCATCGTCATGAGTATGTACATGCTTGTCTTTTCTCTTTCGGTAGTAAAATTCCCCACCTATCCACTGACCGTCTTCATAATCGTCATCCATACCGAATCTCTCCGTTTCTTGATAATCATCCATGTTCAAAATTTCTGAAACAACGACATTACCTTAATTACACTTCATTCCAAAATATCATCCAAAAAGCAAACAGCTCCCAAGTAGCTGAGCAACAGCTCGAAGTAGATGATATCTTTATAAAGAACAATCAAAAACACAAAACAAAAAGAGCGAAAACTGAACTAGCACGAACGTCCATAACAAGAATAAGCCCAAAATGAAATGCTTTGACTAATCATACAAAATCCCTAATTTCTTGTGAATTTGATTCCTAGCAGTGAATTTAAATTAAGCAAATTTCGAACTAAAATAAAGCTGAAAACAATTTACCTTCAATGACGGACCAAAAAACAATCAAAATAGACGAATGGATTGCATTTGTGAATCGATTTTAAATCTACGTCGATTCCAATCGTGTCCGGGATCCTCAGCCAATTCACTATCTATAAGCGGGCTGGTGCAAAAACTCAAACCATGGAAGACCGCACCGCGAAATAGGTCGTACCAATTCTAGGAATTTTGCTGATTCTATGGATATTAATCTTGAATAATTGAAGGATAATTGAGAAAGGAGGATTTAGGATGCAAAAGTGAATGTCGCCGGTGAACTCGTCCGGAAGTTTGCTAGAGGTTTGGGCTGTCGCCGGTGAATTTGACCGGAGAACTCGATACTTGAAGTTCAATGGGCCATGAAGTTAGGCCCAAATAATTCTGGAAGGCCTCAAGTTCATCCCACTACATTTGCTACTTCGGTCACAGTTTCTGCTGGGGATAAACGAGTCGGTCGAATCAAACGTCGAGTTGAGTAATCGTTTCAAACAATGATACACCTTCGTTTATCATTTTGGATTTGTCCCAAAATATAAATCTATTTAGTTAACCGATTAATTATTTATTACATTTTTCTCCTTTTGCACCTAATTTATTATAAACTCACTTTTCAATATTGTGCATTAATAACGGTTAAATATTATTTTAGTTTTTTTCATCAAAATTAATGACACATAACCAATTTAACCAGCTTTCTTAATCTGTGTGAAAACCCCCAAAAGGATTTTCATTTTGGGACGGAGGTAGTACTTGAAAACAGTTTGAGCTCGTTCAAGCCGAGAAATTTTTTCTCAAGATCGAGTCAATTAAGTTTTGTATATGGTCGAGTACGGCTCGATTATGCTTAACAAAATTTTGAATACTTTCAAGCTCAAATTCGAGCTCAAGCAGCTCGAAAATTATGTTAAGTTTTAAAGTGCTCGAGTTCAGCTCACCAAGAAAAAGAAAAAAAAAAAATGTATGTTCGGTTAGATCATATTTGAGCGACCATATTGCAAGCCGAGTGTCGAGTTGCTTGTGAGCAGCTTGACTCGTTTTTACACCCCTATTGTCTACCAAATGAGTCTTTTTCGAGCATTTATATGCACACCCAGCGATTCTACCGTGCATCACACTTATCGTATCATACGCCACAGTTTCTTGAGTATAACATTGACTCTTCAAAGGTTGATTATCAACTTCAACCTTTTGAAAGTTGATTTTTGAACGTATAACTAGAGTGAAATGGTACACCCTTTGTCCTTAAATATAAGTAATCTTAAAGTTTTCAACTAATATAAGAAAGTTATAAAAAAATAAATTGTCATATATTTTTTGATATAATGTCTAATACACCCCATTTGATATAAATCCAACGGTTCTAAGTATGTAAAAATGGTTCGATATATATAAATTAACTGTAAGATGATGTATAATGAGGTATAATGTCAACAAATACTCTCTTGATATTATAAAATTACTTATATTAAAAGATATAAGGAACAAAAACGTTAAAAGACTTATATGTCATATCTCACATAGTTAAAGTAGTAGGAAAAAAAGTAGTAGAATCTTATAAAGGACGCAGGTTGCATATAAGGGGGGAGAAGGTAATGTGTAGTGTCCCGCGTAATTAAAGTAGTAGAATTCTCACGCCTCATACAAGTGTGAAACATAAAATTCTTGTCAATTCGGGTTAGTTATTTTAGGCTACACAAGGATGACAGTCTAAGTAGTTAATCGGATAACCTCTTGTTACCTCTGGTAGGGACATGTGCAGGATTGGTCATGGGCAAGTCCTGACGATGACGCCGATTGTTTATATCGGGAGAATCTAATGTCTCATATTGTTAAAGTAGAAGAATTCTCAGCATTTAGTGTAAGAAATAAATATTTTGTCACCTCGTGGTAATTCTAGATCAAGTGAAAACAACAGTCTAAGTAATTGATCGGATTTTTCTATCTCAATAAACGTTGTCAGATACAGATTTAGATACGTTACATTATATTTGTGTCCGGACGCAAGGTGAAAAAGAAGCACCAACCCTTGAAGATGCCCTTACACATATCATTAAAGCAAAATGCTCCTATAATATAGGGACACAGTTCCTCAAATGATGATGTACCTAATAGCAACAATAACAATATAAAATACCCAGAAAACATGTGCACACACCTTATATTAATCCAATCTTGTCTGTCAAATACTCCATTAACCCAAAAAAGTTTTTGCTTTCTTTATTCTATTTTCTCTCTTTTAACTCATTGTCTGTCATCTTCAAATTAAAGCTTTTCTTTCTTCAATATTTTAATATGAATAGAAAGTTTTTTAAGCAATATAATTATATAATTGTCCTTCTTCAAGATATTAATTAAACTTTTGTGCAAGCTTGGAGCCTTCAAAGGCATGCAAAGTTAAGAAACATCTTGGAAAGAGCAATTATTTAACTTGTGAAAACTTTTTACAAAAATAAATAAATTGTGATGATACATATAAATATCTCATGTTCAACGCATATACTCTCTTCGTTCCTATTTCAATGATATAATTGTCAAAATTACATATTAAGAAAGTAATTTCATACATTAATTTTCATAATGAAATGATTGAAAAATTATAACATATACATGAAGCAACATTCTTTTAAAAGCTATGTAAAGTTCCAATAGAAATTACTTTGAAAGTAATACTATATCATATAGTGAATAACAAAAAAAGTTGACAGTTGATATGGAACGGAACGAGTATCTGAGAAAAATAATGATCCAAGAGTGATTTTAAAATTATACCAAATAGAGTGTATCCAACTCATGCCTTGCACATCTCACTATGTGTGGGGGGTGATAATAAATCACAACCGTCCATTCGGTATAACGAGACGTATATTGTACTTTCGTCTAACGATATATCCTTTTATTAGTAATTCCTACCGACACAATTAATCGACACAAACGAATCGCCAAGAACCTCGACTTTACACCATCGATCATTATAGATTCATGATGATCAATCGATTACTGTCACTTCGTTACAACCGAATGATTTTGTCAATAACATTACTCTAAAATATATTGTGTAGGACGGTGTGACGGCAGCCTATGAATGTGAAATGTCTACTTGTGGAGCTCAAGAAAGAAAAAAGAAAAAAAAACAATGTCAAGGCAAGAATTTTCTTTTATATAAAGCAAACCTTAAACAATTCCTTCCTCTTTTGAATGTCCATACACAATATGACCACTTTTTCCTTCTTCCTTTATTAATTCCCATTTCTTCCTTCATTAATTTCCTCATTACCAACTAATCTCCTTCCAACTTTCTCTTTGTTTTACACTCTGCTTTACATTAATTTTGTTCATATAGAGATCAACAATGGAGGTCCAATCCATATCTCCTTCAAGAACTCCATCTTCTTGCACAATTACAAGCCAAGAATTACAAAGTTCTAGTAGCCCAGATTCCATTAATTCCCTCAAAATATTTTCATCATCTTCAAATGATCAATCAATATTGCAAGCATCATGTATCAATACTCTTTATGCTCCACAAGTGAGTTTTCTTGCTGTGCAAGTTAACTACCTATATGCTGCATGTTATAATGAGATCCATGTTTTTGATTTGGAAAATCATTCCCTTACGGATAAGTTTAGTTGTCAAAATCCCTCCTCAGGATTAGTTAAATCCCTTGCTTTCTTGGAAAGCAAGGTATTCAGTGCTCATCAAGATTGCAAGATTAGGGTTTGGTTAGTAACGCCGTCGAAGAAGCATCGTCTTGTTTCCACGCTTCCAACGGTGAAAGATCGATTGGCTCGTTGTATTTTGCCAAAAAATTATGTTCAAGTTCGGCGTCACAAGCAAAAGCTATGGATTGAACACGCAGATACGATTTCGGGGTTAGTAACACATGAGAGGCTAATGTACTCGAGTTCTTGGGACAAAAGCTTCAAGATTTGGAGAATGTCGGATTTATGTTGTGTGGAATCAGTTAAGGCTCATGCAGATGCTATTAATGCTATCGTTGTTTCGTTGCGAAGGATTGTTTATACCGATCACCGACGGATTAATCAAAGTATGGGAAAAACCCGTGTCTCAAAAGCTAAAACATGTGCTTTTATGTACTTTGAGTAAGCATAATTCAAGTGTAAATGCATTGGCTCTTAACAAGGATGGATCGATTCTGTATTCAGGTGGTTGTGATGATAATATTACGCGCATGGAAAAAAAGATCACGGGGATGATTATATGGTAAGTGTTGGTTCATTAAAAGGGCATAAAGGAGCTATATTGTGTTTGGTTTATGTTAATGATTTCTTGATTAGTGGTTCATCAGATAAAACTTTGAGGATTTGGAAATACAACAAAGAATGTGGTTTTATTTGTGTTGCAATTTTGGAAGGACATTTGAAGCCAATTAAGTCTATTGTTGCAATTCAAAGTGATTGTCCTAATGGGATGATATCAATTTTTAGTGGAAGTCTTGATGGGGAAATTAAAGTTTGGCAAATTTCTGACCTTTTGATTTCGTGCTCCAATTGAATTTGAGTTTTAACCCCCTTTGTTTTGTTTTTGTTTTTTTTGTTTTTTTTGTGTTTGACTCTATTTTGTATTGGGATTGAAAAGAACTATTCCTCCGTCTCATTTGTTTGGGACGTTTGATTTTTCAATCAAGATTTAAACGCCTAATTAATCCTTCAATTTCATCAAACGATCTAATACTTTTACATTTATATACTTTAAGTTTCACTTTATCATAACCCTAATAATATTACATCAATTAACGAAATTTCAAGCAATTAATTAGACTTTTCAGTAAATGCAATTTGAAGTAGAAATAAACGTCCCAAAAAAATAAGACGGATGAAGTACATAACAAAGTTGTACCGATACTTTTCTTCTTCAAACAAATAGTACAATTTGTCATTTATATGTTTTGTGCAACTATTCATAACTACGAATTCACTTCGACATATACGCCAGAGCAATGCCAAGCTAAAATTGAGACCGAGCTTTTTTCAGTTGTTTTTGTTAAAACATACTTATCATGTGTTTTTAACATCCATATATACAAATTCAATTTATTGATAAATTTCAAAAGACTCTACAAAGTAGTCTTTTGGGCCAAGTAAAAATTTTTATTGGGACCTTTTGTTAGATATTTTTTTCATAAATATTTTTTGTAATCTCTTGCATACGAGTTGCCAAACGAAATAATATTATCGCAACCAATACATGCATCAGTTCATGAAGGGAGTAAAAAAAAATTGGGTCTTTATTAAAAAAAATTAACATATTATATTAGGTTGGATCGGATTGAATCTACACAATTTTTTTTTCTTTTTTTAGCGAAACACGTATCAGCCGAACTCCCGACACCGCCGATGAACTTAAGATCGCGGGTCTCTCTCCTACTCACTATAAGGCCGGCCATGCATACCTAATGACTTATTGTTGTTATGGACACAGAAGTGTTACATTGATAGTATTATACAAATTGTTTGTTTATCAAAAAATATATCAATTATATACCGAATGTGAAAATTATGTTTGTTATGACCTTACTCGGTTAATTACGTTATATCACACCACACATTTAAAATGCATATGATGTCTTATGATTTTTCGATATGTTGAAATACCAATTGTCAAGTGAATGAATATATGATATTAATTTCTATGTAATTATGATATTAATTTCTATTGATTTCTTTGATTTTATATCTTTTGTATCATGTTGTCCATCAAATACTTTGCATTAATAATCTAGTTTATGACTCAACAAATTATTATTTGAATCTTAAATAAGATTATTCATATAATAACCATCTAAAATGACATTTTTTGCTATTCTCATGTGATAATTTAAATTATTTCAAGTTAAATTTCATAACCTATTAAATTCGAAATACTCGGACTCAATAATAATTTAAAATACTCGACTAGTTTTGAGCAATACTTGGTTCGACTCAGCTCATTTACACCCCTATAATAGACGATCCGAAGACAATTAGAACCTATTTGATTGCAAGGGGTTAAGCTAAATTTAGAGCATGACCGATTTTTACCATATTTCGTATGAGCAGTGTGAGAACCCCAAGCCTAACGTAATTAAGTAGTGGTGACTTCAAAGGCAGGAAGGTCTTCGTGTTAGAAAGGGTTGGTGCCTGGTGGTCGATATGAAATCACGAAATAAGAGTCAGACTTTGCAGACATCTAAATGACCGACTCAAATTATCCGAGAGGGCTTCCCCAAAAATGAAAAACGTGAGGACTAGAAAACATTTTACATATATTATTTATTAACAACTGTATTTTCATCCATGAATAATTTTGTATTTAAGTATAAGTTCAATATGTATGTTGAAGTTAAAAAGTAGTCAAAAGTGAGATGGATGTAGAATTTTCGGCTTTGAACATACTCTCACAAAAAGCATTAGTCAAAAGGAAAAGAAAGTATTTAAACTCAAGTGGAATTAGAAAATGACTATATTTGCAGACTTTATGTCGACAAATAGACTTGTGTTTTGACTTGTAATCAATTTTGTCTTAGCCTCCATAAATGGGACTTCTTGTAACATAGAAATTTTATGTCTAGTATCTTTAATTTACACGTAAAAACTGAGTATATGGGATATCGTACAAATTAAATCTAAATGGATAAACGGATAATAGAACCTTCAAAGTATAATCCAACAAGTATTTGAATGAATTTGCAACATAAAAACCGACGTAAGAGGGCGTAGAGTTTTTTTCCCAGAATATCATCCTATGCTCAATTCAGTATGATACTGGTGATTTGTTGTGTAAACTATCGGTTGAGTTTATAAAGCATGCATAAATAAATGTAGAATGAGAAGGGTGAACCCTATATATAGTTCAATTATGCTGAAGATGAATTATGCTGGGGCAAGGTCCCATACCCTAGTGGTTCACTAAAGTCTATCCGAACTCTCGAGTGAGATGACCCGGGTTTGATCTCCTCCCCCGTAGATTAAAAAAAACTTTCGTCCAAGTGAAAAAAAAACAAAAACAAAAAAAAGAATTATGCTGAAGTTCGAGCTCTTCTTCTAATAAAGAACTCAAGGTTGAACCGGGACCAGATTGGTCTGTTAACTGACGTGACCTTTATTCAGCTGTGAGATTCGATAGACAAGGACGGAAGTATGTATGATTTGAGGGGGGCTAAATCCATCCGGACAAAAAAATATTACACTAAAATGTCCATGAAAACCAATTTGCATGATTCATAAAATATTCTTAATCCAAATTTGACCCGATATAACTCGTTATATTCCAGAAGTTAAACCCTCTTAAAATCCCGGCCCGTCTCGATAGATATGTCGCCATGTAGAAGGACCGATCTTACTAGCTAATGTCAGAAACAACAACATAAATGTGTTAAATGTGTTATGCATGCTTTTTCACATGCGTTGTCGATACTTGTGGAGTCGTCATACAATAATTTCTATCGTAACATAATCTTCAAAAATATTTAATTCATCAGTCACACGCTGAACCCAAAAGCAAAACCATAACCATTAAAGATACAAATAATGCTTGAATTTAAAATTAAATAAATGTAATCTTATTAGAAATATTATATTATTAAAATATATCGCAATGGCCATGCAAGTGCGTACTCAATGACGTCTAATCTGTGTGTGATACATATATTTAATTACAAAACTTGATTCCCATTATTTTATAATATAAATGTTATTAGTAATAAACTGTTTCCTTGAGGCACTTTTTCCTACTTGCTTGGAAGTTTTCATCTTTGTGAATAAACCACTTGGACAACTTGATATATTATATTATAAATACTTAATGCAGAGGTCTGGAGAATAATAATATATTTATTTTCAATTGTGAAAAACATAGATCCAAACTCATATAAGAGAAAACCTAGGTTGTTTTTTGAATATACTCCCTCCGTCCCACTTTGTTTGGGATTTTTGGAAACTCATAAAAAATAAGGAGACATCATTTAATGTCTTGTCTACTCATTAAAAACATAGCTTAATTACAATTACATCCTTTTGTGTTCTTCTACATTTTTCAATAAATTGTTACATGAGGTCATTTTAGACATTTAAGAGACAAATTTAATTCTAAACATTAGAAGTGGGACTAATTTTGGGACATCCCAAAAAGGAATAAGTCTCAAACAAAGTGAGATTTAGGAGTAATAGATTATACAATAGCAAGTCATTCAATATGAAACAACTTTAACACGCATTCTCAAGTGTGGCGCTTATAAAGAGACCGAGTCACATTTCCAATGTGAAACAACTTTAACACGCGAGATCGGGTCACATGTTCAATGTGAAACAACTTTAACACGCCTTCAAATGCGCATATAGAGAGACGGTCACATGGCACACAAGACATATAAATGGCACTATAAGCGCCAACAAAGAGGTCCAACACTTGCAGCGATAAAGGGTAGAGCTTGATACTACATGTAAAAAACATAAACTCAAGCTCATATAAGAGGATTAGCCTCATCCCCAAAATTGTGAGATGAGAGAAGTTAAGTTCATCTCTTAATATGGTTGGTGATCTGATAGAAAGTCTTTTAATGTGGGACAAATTTAACATCAATCACAGTATCACACGTAAACCAAATTAATCAAATTATTTAATGAATGCATGCCATGTGAGTGTTAATTTATATTATTTTGTCTCATTATTTATTTATGTATTTAATCAGGTAGTTGACTATCAAATTCAAAAGTCGGTTATGTACAAGGTTAATTATTCGTTGTGGATATGTTGATTCAATTATTCTTGTGTCGGAAACATTTTTTTATTTTAAAGAATCGGTAACATTTGTAAATGTCGTATGATATCTGAATTACTCTCTCTTTATTTTTTATTATTCTTTTAGCTTTTGATATACAGGGCCGTCCCTGGTATTTTTTTGAGTTTAAAGTCAAGTTTTCGAATTGGACTTTTTAGTTGAAGTTGTTTTTTTTTCTTCTGAAAAACATACTTATCGCGTTTTTAACATTCGTAAATACAAAATTCAATTTATTGATAGCCTCAAAAATGCCTACAAAGTAGTCTTTTCTATAGTTTTCTAAATAAAAATTAATAAAACTTGTTTGTATATCTAATTTTTTTTGGGCCAAGTATTTTATTGGACCTTTATCAATTGGAGTAAAAAAAAATTGGGTTTTTATCAACAAAAAATTAGAATATTATATTAGGTTGGATCTGATTGAATCTACACGGATTTTTTTTTCTTTTAGCGAAACATGTACCGTTGAGCCCTCCCGACACCGTTGAGCTTAAGACGGTTGTCACTCCGGCCTCATATGAGAGCCGGCCCTAATGATATAATTAGACGCTTGTACTTTTTATTCATCGTAATAAGCCATGCCTTTGTGGCTTTGTCCCCTCAAAATGTTGTAGATAAGTTATAAGTTATTCTATCATTTTACGTGTAATGACATTTATTATGTAAAAGATGGTTACTACTTGGCTCGTGATATCAAGAAGCATACTGTTGATGTCTCATTGGCGTCTTGTTCTCTGCCTGAAAATAATAAGTCATATTAATGTCCAAGTGTAAGATGTTTAGAGATGCCACTTGGCAGTCTTATAGAGAGACACACGAGATTCTGTTTTATTGAAAAATGTGTCCAACTTTATTTGTATAGTTGTATCTGAAAAACTTATCCTAATGTGAAACAAATCTATCAGTTCTTCATCTCCTACAAGGGAGATTTCTTCTTCCTGTTGATTACTATTATTCAAACTTGGTAGCAGAGCTGAGGTTCATCACCATGAGCTCGGGATCTTCATCTCTTAGTATTCCGGTGGAAGGTGCAGCTGATGTCACCGCAGCAAGCTCAACATCAGTCTTTCCGACCGTTACAGTTGCAACGGTCACCGGAGGTCCTGCAAATACAACTGGACAAGCAAGGCCTCCGGTCAGATTCCCTTTCAGTCAAATCACCAGAACGATGTTGCCACCAACACTTCCACCCTTTTCTTTACCATACAGGTCACCATCTCCCAGCTCATTACTGCAATCTACCTCTCCCTTCCATGGACATCTTAATCAGACCTGTAGTTAACAAGGGACAATTATCTTCTTTGGCGTTATACTATTCTTCCTATTATGCGTGGTCACAAACTTGAAGGATTTTTGTTTGGCATCATACCCAGGCCGCCTAATACAGGTATTTATTGCTTTTTTTATTGTTTTTTTTATAGTATTTTATGGTTTTTTTTATATTTTTTTTATAGTTTTTTATAATTTTTTAAGGTTTGTATAGTGTTTTTATGGTTTTTTTTATAGGTTTTTTTTAATAGATTTTTATAGTTTTTTTGTAGTCTTTTATAGTCTTTTTATAGGTTTTTATAGTTTCTATAGGTTTTTTTTTTGTTTTTTTTTTTTGTAGTCTTTCATAGTTTTTTTTTATAGGTTTTTATAGTTTTTAATTGTTTTTTTTTTTGCCTTTTATAGTTTTTTTTATAAATTGTAACATATATATAAGTAAGATATAAATTGCTTACCTTTAACCTTCAAAATTATCGATGTTGGTATTTCGAGCGCTTGCTCCTCCTGAAGTTTCAGTGTCTCCGACTTTGAACTGTGACTCATCTTCTGACTCAATGTCTTGCATCCTCTTCTCGGCTCTTACCCAATCTTGACAACACATTTGCATCTCTAAAGTGGTGGGATGAAGCGAACATCTTCTATATGTAAGCACATTTCCTGCCATGCTGAAAGCTCGTTCAACAGTGACGGTCGAAACAGGGCAACTTAAAAACTCGGATGCCATCATTGCTAGCACTGGAAAATCTTTAGCATGTCTCTTCCACCACTTCAATAAATCGAAGTCGAAATCATAGGTACCGGTTTGACAGACTTCAAAATTTGTGTTTAAATATTTGGTTATCGCTGTACGTTGATCGGATGACGCTGTCGCTCCCTTATGGCGTTTCAAATTAATTTTATCCAGAACTTTTTGAATTCCTTGTAGGACACCTGCAGGGTTAGTAGAAGCACTTGCGGATGGATTGGGAACCGCGTCGTTTCTCATTCCATACATACTCTCATATTCAACATACACAGTGTTAAATAATTTTTCAAGTCTATCTACTTCAACTGTATAATCTACCGGGGCCACATTATGATCATCAGACAAAGCATCATAGTAAGCACTTAACATGGGAGATACACCTACTAGTCTGAAACGAGGGTCGAGAATAGAACAAATGAGATAAAGTGTCGTCGAATACGCAACATTTACTTATTCCATTTCTCCTTCATCGGCCCTAAACATTGAAATAATACAGTATCGTGTTCCAAGGTTTGAAACTCGTCAATTATTTCTACACTAGCAGGCAAGACGAAATGTGCTGAGGCTTGATAACATCTTGAAAACAATTCAGTAAATTTTTTGAATACTTCAAAAACATCCATCAGTTTCTTGCATCCACTCCAAATATGGGGAAACAAACGATATTCGCTCGCACAATGTTCATCTAAAAAAGCACAAGTATTTTTAATTTTGTTTGTTTTTTTTCCAAAAATCATAAGTTGTGTTCCATCTATGCGGTACATCTTGCGGCTGTTTGACAGGGCGATGACCTTTCTCTTTAAGATATTTATACCACTTATGAGTAAGACTATTTCTACCTAACACATGTGCAATCGAAGATTTTATCGCATAAACTAAAAATATGGCATAAACATCTAACATGAAAAAATTTACCGCTACAAAGATGTTCACAATTTTGGGATAACTCGGGAATAGAAGCAGTGTTGTTTGAAGCATTATCAAACTTTATCTTTTAAATCGTATTCGTTAAAAATATCAACTAATAAAAATGCAATCTTAGAAGCATTATGAGTTTCGTTAAATAAACGAAAAGCAATTAACCATTTTTGGACAATCCAATTGTTGTCAATCTAGTGACACGACAAGCCAAATAATAATTGTTGGTCCTTCTATCCTCCCAAATATCGGCACATACACATACTCAAAATTTATTTGTCTTCAAACATTCTTTTATAATATTTTGTCGTTTAATAATTTTTTTTAAAATCCCTAGTCAACGTTGCCTGAGGGATACGAGTAAAAGCCGGTTGCAAAGCCCCTTGTACGTAACTTTCGAAAAGAGGATTCTCGGGAAAGATCAAAGGAAGACCCATCCCCGCAACAAGATCCGTTGTTAGATCTCTACAATTATCACGAGTGTAAAAAAATGTGGAGAAGTGTTACCTCCGCTGGAGCTCGGCATGTTTAGCTGAGTTTGAGACCCGCCGTCTTCCAATTTTTCCGGGTGTTTACTCATCATGTGATTCCGCATCGATCCGTAACCACCACCCGCTTTAAATTTGTATTTAATGCCACAAAATTTGCACACCCCGTAGAAAAACTTTCCGGGGTTAGCTAATGCTAATGCATCAGCCCGAGGAATCTTTGTGAAAAATTCCGTAAAATTTTCGATTTTAACTTTTTTTCTTGTGCTCCTTCTGGGGTACTTTCATCACCCTCTAAATCGACTGACTCGGGAGTAGGAGCTGCACTAGCATGATGCGGTGTTCTTACCAGTCTCACGACTCCCACCACGTCCTTGCCTAGGACGGGAAGCAGTTGGAAATACATCATCATCATCATCAACGTCGGCTTCATCATTATGAGGCTCATTATCTTCAACTTCGTTAAGGTTGATGTTAAAATTTTCAGTTTAAGATATTATATCGTCGTAATGACTATCAAATTAATGAGGATTGAAATCTAAAGGTGTCTTGAATTGAGAAATTGAAATGTGACTACCGGTGACAGGGTTTGTAAAATGTTGTACCACGGGTCTATAGCCACCAACATCACCCGATTCTGGCACAACTGTGTCATCACGGAAAGTAACATTTCGATTGCCTTGTGATAATTCACCTCTTCTTGACATTGTATAACATCTAAATTAAATTTAACGGTTATAAAAGAAAATTTGAAAAAAACTAACCAATTTTATTATAACTAAAACCGAATCAAGAAACGATTAAATCGTAACAACTTCAAATATCGGTCTAGTAAAGTAAATTTGATTATAAAATGGAATTATTTTTTTTACACTTGTAAAAAAATGAGTTGAATAAAAAATACAAACCAAATTTACTTATAATTAAAATTGTATTGAAGTAACGATTAAATCAGAACAATTTCAAAAATCGGTATCGTAAAGTAAATTTTATTGTTGTTTTTAACAACTAAACAAACTTGATTACAAACAAAAAAACGAGTTGAGATTAGAGAATTAGAAGTGTAGAATTGAGAGAAGTGTAGGTGTAAAGAATTTGGAAAATGAACGGGGTATTTATACGATTTTTTAAAATGGTTAGAAAATTAAAAAAATAAAATAAAATAATAACCGTTGGAGCCGGTCCGGTTCCGGTTCCGGCCGGTTAAAACCGATTCCGCCGGGCGTTTGAACCGGCCGGTTCTTTGGTCCGGTTCGCTTCTTGAAAGACCCGAATCAGTAGCTTAAACCGGTGAACCTCCGGTTACACGAACCGCGGTCCGGTTCGGGCCGGTTCGCGGTTCCGATTTTGTTTGGCCATGTTTAATTGTATTATGTGTATTTTGTTGTACATTTAGAAGGCCATTGGGCATGGATTTATGAGAAAAAGGGGTTCAGATTGAGGCCCTTGATTTTGCATTTCGTAATTGAGGCCCTCGCTTTTGCAAAACCTAACCTAAGTGTAAAATATAAACATTATGACAGAATTTCGATCGGTTTGTCAAAATCCTGGAATTGTCCCCACGCATTGTGTCTTCTGCAGATTATTATGCATAAATTTATGGTGAAGTAGAAAACAGAGCATTTAACAATATAACTTCTCATAATATTTGTGCAAACATGAATATGCTACAATAAAATAAAGTATACGCTTAAGCTTTTGGCTTACATTTAGGTGAGCGTTTATTTTTACCTCAGCGATTCTACACTGACACTGAATCGACCTTTCGAAAGCCGACTCTTGAGCAAAGTTGACTTTTTGACGGTCTATTTTCACATTTGACTGTTTGAAACTCGATTCCTAACTCGAGAATCGACTTCAAAAGATCGATTCAGTATGACGTACATATAGTGCGGAGTACTGGTCGAATCACTGGGATGAAAACAAAGACGTCCTACATTTAAGGGTTGTCATCCCATTTGCACTTAGAATTAAGGGGGAATTTACCTAATTACATAGCTAGGCCGAGACACGTTTAACCCATTGGAAGGCCGCGCCTTCGGTGAAGCTAAAAAAACGAAAATTACAAACATAAAACGACATCATTTTGATCCGAATATTGCGCCCCATCAAACTTCTTGGTCTAATACCGCGTTTCCACCGAACTTCTCGCTCTCGAACCGCCGCTATCTGATCAATCTGAGATAACATAATCCTAACATCCTTGCTAGTAGGCCTATCCTTAGGGTTTTGCAAAGTACAAAAACAAGCAATTTTAAGTACTAACAACATTTGCTCCTCAAATCCACTCCCCAAAAGCATTGGATCAATCGCCTTCTTCGGTTCTCCCGAAGCCATCGTATTCCTCATCCACATCACTAAGTTCATTTCTTCCGTATTCTGGAAAAACTCATCAGACGGTAGTTTCCCCATAACCGAGCTCCAAGCATCACACACGAAGCTATAGATATCACATTTATCCGTGAACTTAAGCGTCTGATGATACTCCGGTGCTATATAACCCAATGTTCCAACAACATTTGTAGTCGTGAAATGCGTATACGCTTCAGGCATTGCTTTAGCGAGCCCGAAATCAGCTATTCGAGCTTCCATATCATCATCAAGAAGCACATTTGCAGGTTTAAGATCACGGTGGATAATATGTGGCTTATGATCTAAATGTAGATATTCAAGACCAGTAGCAATCCCAACTGCAATTTTGTATCTTGTTAGCCAATCCAAGCACGATTTCTCGAGTAAGTCCTGTAAGCTACCGTTTTTCATGTACTCATAAACAAGGTAATGGCAATCGGGTCGGGGCATGTGGGCTAACAATGGAAGAAGATTCCGGTGTCTGATTTGCCCCACGGTCTGAATCTCGGATTTGATTTGCCGCATTTTCTTGTTCATATCTTTACTGTCTTCTACCGTAAGTTCTGCTGCATCTTTTGAAGGTTGAATGATTTTCTTTATCGCGATTTGTTTCCCGTTACTACCCGGTAATTCGGCTTTGTACACGATCCCGCATCCACCTTGTCCGATTACTTCGAGTGATTCAATTCCATTTTCGTTTTGGAGAAAAGCTAAGACTTCTGGTTTCTTGATCAATGGGCTGAAAATGGCTAAACCGGTTTGTTCGTGTTTTTTCTTAACAAGTTCGGAAATTATTCGAAAAAGGACTGAGATTATTAACCCGGTTAGAACACCGGATAAAGATCCGGCTAGAAATCCGATTACCCATGCCAAAGCTTTCTTCTTTTTCTTCTTGTGTTTCCTGAGATAGTGATTTTGTTGAGTAAGCAGAATGATTACTTAACAAAATAGAAATAAACAAAAATCATGTAATTTTTCTGTAAAAGTTTGAAGTATACCTGTTATTATTGGGCTCAGCCCCTGAAGAAGGTGCTACTGCAGTACTCTGGCTTGCATTTATGAACGAATTTTCCACAAAAACGAAACGTTTTGTCAAATAATTCTTTTCAGATTCTTTAATTTCACTCAAACCTGATTCTTCATCTTCAATCAGACTATTGCCGGATACGTTAAAACGCCGCAGATTCCGAAATGAATTCAAAGATAATGGGATCTTCCCAGCAAATAAATTACCAGCTAGAGACACCTCTTCAAGGTTTACCAAGTATTTCAAGAAATTTAAATCACCAGATAACTTATTGAAGCTGAGATCAAGAAATCGGAGCCGGGTCAATGAAGAAAACCCGGCTGAAACCTCACCGGAGAACCCATTATTTCCGAGTTCAAGAATCTCCAGTTTCCGGCATTTTGAAATTTGAGGTGGGATTTCACCGAAAAGGTGATTGCTTGAAAGTGAAAGCTGTTTAAGTTCAGTGAGCTTACCGATTGATGTAGGTAAAGTCCCTTTTAGATTCCGAGATATGTATATAATCCGAGTGATTTTGAGCATATAGGAGGAAGTGTTGAATCCTTTTGGGCTGCAGAATATTCCGGCGGAATTGCAACCATTTTCAGCATGAACCCCCAACTGTTTCTGAAAAGTTAGCAGAGCTAATTGGTTTGATCGATCAAGATTCAATTTTGATTGAACAAGAACAAGATTGAAGAGGAAGGCTATTGTGAGAATGGATTTCCATGGTGGTGGTGGTGCCATTTCTGGGTGGTGGAGGGCGGTGATTGTGGTGGTGGAGCTTGGGTTGGTACTATAGATATATATATAACCACATATATTTAATCACTTCAAATACAAGAAGGACCATTAGAGTGTGGGGAACGCTAGTCAATGGCAGACTTTGGAGGGGAAAACAAACGAATGGAGAAGACTTTGAGATTTGCAGTCATGAGTTGACTTGTCAAAATTACCATTTTGGCCTTCTTCATGTAGCGTTATTTCATTCAACATCTTTGCTATACATTTTGGCTAGTTTGGGTGCAAAGTATTGTTTGTATAAGTTGTAATGGAATTACATTACAATGTAACGAAAACGGTGGGAAACATTTTCCAGGAATTGAAGGTTGTGGACGAGAATATGGAAGGCTCGGTTTGTGTTCGTGATGATACTTCTATCCGATTTTGTCATGCAATCTCTATTCTCGTAAATACACATAAAAATTCTAGTGGCTTTAAAAGTTATTAAGATGTGTTCACCGAAGGGAGATTTCATATTAGATTTTTTCGGTTTAAAAATGGCAGCTTTTGCTTTGTTAATTTATGTTTCTAACTTTTTCTGAGTCATGTATCTAAATCTTGTTTACTACTATTAGACAACGTATATTTCTTCTGGCCTTGTGTTGAAATAAGGTAAAATATCAGGGTGTTTATGTTACTCGTTTTGAGAAAATAAAGAAATACGAAGGACTAAAAATTGTAAGTATCCCACCGTAAGCAGCATGGTGCTTTGGTAAAAACACTGTGATGTTAAAGAGTATGATGTTTCTGAATTTACAATACAACACACTTGAATCAATCATTTGAAAATCGATTCCTTACTTTCTTTCTCAAAAAAAAAAAAAAAAAATTTGATTCTTGACTTTAGAATCAACATTCCGAATGTTTAAGGTGAACATCAACCTTCAGAATGTCGATTCTGGTTGATTTAGTGTGATGCGTTATAAGTGCAGTGCATCAGTAAAATCATTGTAAAAAAAAAAGGATCAAATGCAGGAAGGTACACATAAAGCTTTGCTTAACTACTAAAACTGCAATAAACTTCCATTAAAGAAGTGCTACAAAATCTCCAGCCCAAAACAAAAAACAAAAAAAAGTCAATTAGACAGAATTTTTAACATTGCAAATAAAACACAACAATTCATAATCCTCCAACATTTTGATGCCAAAAAACCACAAAAAAAGAGCATAGGAGGGATGCCACAAAAGCATCTGATATCTCATCAAAACAAGATTTAAAACGAGCGTCGCGGCCTTTCTTCAGCAGCATTGACTCTGATTGATCTCCCATTCAAACTCTGCAGAATGCAAACAATAACCATAATCATAAGCAAATAGCAATCAGTCTTGTAAATAGTAATAAACAAAAAGGCGCTTGTTCGAGCTAGGTTCGACTTTGTAGAGATCGAAAATGGACATTAGACCACTGCAAAGTCGAATGTTTGAGCTTAGATTCGATTTTCTAAAGGTGTAATATCACTATGGTGCCCCGAAACTAGATTTGTTGCGGAAAACTATACACATTTTGAAGTCATAATTAGCAACAGTACCTGGCCATCAAGATTGGCAATGGCGTCATTCATGTCAGATTCATTCGACATTGTGACGAACCCGAAACCCCGAGAACGACCAGAATCTCTGTCGAGACTACACGCATTGACCACTTTGCCATGTTCACTGAACATCTGTTCAAGACGACCATCATCAACATCCCATGGCAAGTTACCTACATAAATTCTGTAAGCTGGCTCGAATTCACGAGGGGCACGCTCTGGCCTCGATCCTCTAGGAGAAGCTTTGTTAACAGTCAAGAGCCTACCATTCAAATCCTGTCCACAGCACAATGTTATCTTACAAAACAATTCAAAGCAAAACCAATAGATAGTCCTAAATCTATTGCCACAACTATTGTAACACAACGAATGTCCTAATATGAGGTTCTCACATAAAGGGTCCCACTGACACGTCATGAAAGGCCCCACGGACATCATGTTTTGACATTTACCATTACTCGATATACACATCGAGTAAACTTGATCCAGTAAATCAAAATTTGCATAACAGAAGAATCAAAACAAAAGCATCAACAATTGACAATAGGAAACTTTCAAGGTTATGAGGATTGCCAAAGAACATTTCCCTCAAGAAATCGTTATAAAGCACAATGCCAATGTACTATTATACAAGGGAAGCAAACATTAAGTAAAGATTTTGCACCTGCAAAAATAACACAATTGCTAAAGATATAGAAACAGAGACATAGAATTCATAAACTCACATAGCGGTGAAACATTTCCACGGCTTTTTCGGCTTCTTCCACAGTGCTCATAGTCACAAATCCGAAACCACGGCTCTGATCAGTCTCCCTATTGTAAATAACCTACAAAATCACAAGCCCACATATCAAACTCTGCTAAATATTCAATAAATCACCAAAATGTCGAATTCAAGTCACTACACAATTATGAAAACCAGCTCAATTTCAGAAAATATAAACCAATGCAGAAATTATACCTCAGCAATTTCAACAACACCAGCTTGCTGAAGAAGCTGAGCTAACTTCTCACTATCCACATCATAAGGCAAGTTTCCAATGAACAATTTTGCATCTTCAGACGGCTCTTGGTACTCCTCCTCCTCCTCCTCCACCAAACCCTCTTCTTCTCCCTCATCTCCAGCTTCCGCTGCCGTAGCCTCAACCGTATCTCCACCCTCAAAATCAAATTCCCCATCAAACCCCTCTTCTTCCACATCATCCTCTTGCTCAAGAACTAACGTTTCATCCTCTTGCTGCTGAGCAGCAATAACAGACACAATCGTCGGAAATTTCCTTCTTTTGTTGATGATAAAGAAACAGATAATGGTGTAAACGAATAGAACTGAGAGCAAGAGAGATTAAACTTAATGGGCTTTTGTGGTAGAGCAAGATAAGGGTGCAAAGATGAAATCTTTGCAGAAGAAACTGAAGCTAAGCAACAACCGCCATTTCCGGCCACTGATACAACAGATTTTGTGGCACAAGACATTTTTGTTTGTTTAACTGCTTTTGATTTTGCTTCGTAGAATGGTTTATGGGTCGAAAAATTCAAGGGTTTAAGGCTGAATTGAAGAGATAAGGTAGAGGGAGACAAAGCAGAGTAGAAGTTTTGAGCAGGCCAAAGGGTAGAGAGACTACAGGGCCGGCGGATGGTTCAAGATATGAGTCACTTGATGGTATGGATAACCTTCTTGAAAGCTTATACTCCTCCGTTTTTTTTTTTATCTGTCACATTTCGCCATTATTTTTTTATTTATCTGTCATTTTACATTTCCAACGCAAAGATTTATTATTTTTCCTCCTTTACCAATAAAATATTTACATCTCCAATAAAAAACACAATTCCAATACAAAAACTCCTTTACTAACAAAACATTTACATCTCCAATAAAAATACATTTCCAATACACATATTAATTATTTTCTTAATTTGTGTAATTTTCTCTCTCATGACATATATAAAACGGAGGAGTATCAATTTTCATAAATATTTTATTACGCGCTCTTATTGACATAATAACGAATCTATTTTTAAAGTATTACACCGATATTCGATTTGAGGATGGTCAATTATAAGGGAATGGCGGAGTAATGACGTAAATATTTCATCAATTGAGTAGGCGACGCTTTTTGAACTTTTGCATAAAGCGACAAAACTATTCATTCACTGTCGAAATTCACTTGTGTTCAAATTCACTGCTTAAATTCATCGACAAAATTCACCGTCGAAATTCACTAATTTTCAAAATTCATCGTCGAAATTCACTAATTTTCGGGATTCACCGTCGAATTCACCATTTAAATTCACCGATTTCGGGATTCAATTAGGAGATTACCGATTTTCGTGATTCACCGTCATTCTTCTCGCTATAAAATTATCGCAATATCTCTTCTCCCTATAAAAATATGTAATTTGTCTTATTCTTAAAAATATTTGATTGTGTCCTTATCCCTAATTTTCCACAATTATAATTGTTGTATATTTATTTCTAACTTTAGTAAAATCGAACTTAACCCAAAATGTAGTTATGCGGTAGATTCACCGTCATACCCATAAGAAGGCACGTTTTAATTGAGATGTATCGTGACATCCCATTTCAATTTAGATTTAATTTTGTCAAGATTACACATAGACCTTCGACATCTATAAAATCAAATAGTATTATATGTTAAACCACATGGGTAAAGTGCATATTACAGTGTGATACTATAGAAGAGCAAACACTTTATATATTAAATCAGAATGTGTTAAAACATATATTAATGTATCATAGAGTCTTTATATGTTAAAACTATAGGTGATAAAGTGTCATTTTCATCATAAATTTATTTTTGACACATTTCATATTAAAAACTTATCTCATTTGAAATGACATCAGTAATCAACGTTAGTTATAAAGAATGAGTGTCACTCATATTATGTTACTCACCATTGTCCATGTAGATGACGTTCTTATAAGTTATGATTATATACTTGTATGATATTCTTTTCATTTTTATCATGTGTCCATATACATCGGATTATATAGTAGTTGTATGATATTCCTTTCACCTTTCTAACGTGTCCATATACATCGGATTATATAGTAGTTGTATGATACTCCTTTTACCTTTCTAATTAGGTGCATGTATATAATTAATATCAATATATATTTCCATATATGTTTTGCCAAAGAATCAAAACAACAAAAGGTATGTATACCAATTCTTCTACCTCAGAGTCCTTATAAATACAACAACCATAGTCCTACAACAAAAACAAGATAAATCCCATTTAATACAAAATACGTTCAAATTATAAAAAGATAAAAAACAATGGCAAAGGCACAATTTTTCAAAATTATGAATATTCTAGTTGTGGTTTGTATGATGTTGAATATCATCATCCCAAGGGCCGTAGCAATAAGGATGGAAGATGTTCAACAAATATACTTTGATTGCAGTGATTACATTGATGGTGATGATCCGAATCCAGATGATTCATGTTGTGATCAAGTTGGAATAGTTGGCGATTCCTTAGACACAAAAGAGGATCGTCAGGTTGCTTGTGGTTTCTTTAATGAGATTAATAAACTGCATGATGATGTTGAGGTTAGGAGAGTTGGAGCACTTGGGAGACTATGTAAAGTAAATTTTCCTTTGACTGTTACTCGTGATATGGATTGCTCAAGGTATGCAATTATGTTCCATCTTTTTCACTAATATATATATTCGATATGCATATTACAAGGATACAAACATTATTGATCTCTTAGGGCAAGTCCAAGCCATGGGTATCAAAATCAAATTTTGATACATTTGGACACTATTCACTTGGGTATCATATACTCCAATTCGATAGAGTGTTCAAATTCATAGTATCAATTTTTTTTTGCTTTTATTAAATATTTTGATGATTTGAAAATAATATAAAATATTATTATTGTACAACTTAATAATTTTTTGTGTAATTATAATTATTTTGAAAATTATATACAATGTCTATTGTGTATAAAATCCATATTAAAATACACGGAAATTTCCCTGAAAAAAAATACACGGAAATGAATATTATTATTTTGAAAAATTATATGCAATGTTTATTATATTCAATAATTTTCTCGATTTTGTGCTGATTTGTGAACAACAAACACCTATATATACACAAAGAAACGTTTTGCCTCTTTTTCTCTTGGCGATTATTGAAGATTTTTTTATTTTTATTTTTATTGTTTTATCTTTTGCAGGATCGGGTTGATATAAAGACGAAGAAGAGAATGTGTTTTCTAATAAATAGAGGAGATTTTACTATTGCCAATAATTTTCTGGTTGTTCTTATTATATCGCGGGTGTATCATTGTTCTTATTTCTAAGATATTATAACACACGTACCACAAAAGTTCCTCCAACACATATAGCAATTTCGATGCTTTATTATTTGTCAGATTTTTTCAAGATTCAAACATTATGAACATAAAATTAAGACCTGAATCAACTTGATGTTGCATAACAAAATGAAAATGATCTATTTTATTTTTTTGGAAAGATGCCACTGCCACTACTGTGCCATCTGTTCAATCTAAACAAATTTTGAGGCTTTACTCTAATGTTTCTGTTATCCAAAAGTCCAAGTACATACTGAATTGATTTACCTGAACCTAAAACAATTTTATCATAAAGAAATACCTTAAAACTCAGAATTCATGGAATTTGAATAAAACTAACTCTCGATACCACACACCTTACCTTATTAATAGCTTGTTGATATGTTGAGATATCTGATTCCTAGGGTAGATATTTCCTCCGACCTATGAACATAAGATTTCTCAATGAATCTCTATAATCATGTTTAGAACATGAATTCCATGTCTTAGAACGTAGTTATATATAGAAGTCCTACTACTTCACCATTAATATATAGCTTGGTCGCACAAAATGACACTCGATCTACAGTGTTGAAATTTAGATTATAATTTAAAGCATTTAAAACTAGGTGTTGTTTCAACTCCGTAGAAAAAAAAAAATGTAAAGCTGCCCCACTAGCTTTATTTAAATATATATATATATATATATATATAGCTTGGTCTATGCTCCTTATTAATTACCACCACTAGGCTGTTTCTTATATGTTGTTCATAGACATAGACAAGAACACGCTAAGTGTCAAATTACCATCTCTTCCAAAATAGTTAAGCTTTTTATGAGGTAGATAATTAACATTATATCTCAATACGTCCTTTCTGCAGTGTGAGCCTATAGAGCATTATATCTCAATACGCCACCTCTGCCAGTGTGGCCTATAGAAGAGGAGAGAAGGCCAACACTTAAGTTGTTTTTTTATTTGGGAAAATTGTGCTTGGAGCGGAGGGGAAATTGTTACGTAGGGAGTCCCTATTAGAACGGATCGCCGGATGACTGTCACGTATAAGAAAAGACAAAACTGTTTTGTTTGTTTGTACACGTGTCACAAATTCAACGGTTGAGTGTAGTAGGGAGTCCCTACAGCAGAATTACCCGAAGCGGAGTATGATCTCAGGACCTCTCGCTATGATAACATGTTGAATTATCATCTCTTCCAAAAGATTAAGTTTATGGAGAGGTATATAATTAAAATTATATCTCAATATTATGAACTCGTTGATTGGATTCAAGGATTAAATCAAATTTACCAAGGTACTACTCCGTATGATCGTACGATCCTGGCATTAATTGGGTTTAAAGTAAGTCCCCGAATCGGCTTTTTACTTGAATTTTTTTTTATATTTAAACATACTTATCGCGTTTTTAACATCCGTAAATACAAAATTAAATTTATTGATAGACTCAAAACATGCCTACAAAGTAGTGTTTTCTAGCATATTTAGAAACAAAAACCAAATTCATATGTATACACAAAACTTACTTTTTATTTTTCTTTGTGTGCTTTTTTATTTATTTATATAGACATATAATAATATAAAATAATGTTTGATATTTTTTAATAAAATAAATATTTTATAATCGTTTGCATACGAGTTGCCGTACGAATTAATGTTATCGCAACGAAACGGGGTTCGACCTGCCCCGTCAGGTCATGGTGGGTTGAGGGGACAGAGTCCTTCAAGAGGGTCGAGGGGCGCGCCAACTTCATGGGGTTCGGGGCAACGCCTTAAACCTAAACGAATACATGCATCAGTTCATGAAGGGATATGCATTTTTGGATTTTCAGATACATACATTTTCGAACTAATATGTACTTTCCTTTCGTGTAAGTGGTTGACGCTTTCATCCGCGAATGAATGATAACCCTACCTTCGTCAAGATTATCGAAAGGGAGATCATTGTTAGGGATATAATATAGATATAAAATAATATATTCTTTTTAATTTCTATAGTTCCCAAATAAAAAAATTAATAAAACTTGTTTGTATATCTATTTTTTTTTTTGGCTAAGGAAATTTTTTTATTGGGACCTTTATCCATTGGATTAAAAAAAAAATTGGGCATTTATCAAAAAAAAAATCGGATTGAATCTACACTGAATTTTTTTTTTTCATTGTAACAACATGTATCATTTCACTTCTTCCGAATCAAGCAGCGCTAAGCATCGCTGGCCTCTCTAAGCTTCACTATAGGGCCGGCCCTGCATATGATGATTTGAAGGGTGATATCACCTTGATTATTATACTATAAAAATGTTGCTGAAAGTACAAGAGTTTTGACCAAGTGTGGGAAATGCAAAAATCTTCACATCAACATGAGAAGATCAACATATATAATAGACTGATACCAATTTTGAAGTAATTTATTTTGTGTTTGTTTTGGGTTGGAGTTTTTTTTGGAGTTTTTTTTGAGGTTTTTTTTAGATAAAGTGATTGAAGTAATGATTTAAAAGTTAAGATGTTTTTTTGAAATTTGTGTAGATTATGAAATGATTGGTGAAATAAAGTAGAATAATGAATAACATAATGGTAAAAAGGGTAATAAAGTTGATAAAATGAAATGATGAGAGATGATTTAATATTTTTTTATTTGTAGTTTAAGATTTGATTGGTGGGAGAATCGTAAGAAATGATTGGTGATGTGATGTAAAAAACCTAAAAAAAAACTTTCCCAAAACAAACACATGGCTCCGTTTGGTTTGACTTTGATCCATTTGGATTCAACTTAATATTTTATTCACCCACTATCTTATTTACTTATTATTTCACCAATCATTTCATCATCAACAAATAAAATAATATTAATCAATTCATTTTATTCACCACTTACATTATTCAACCATTACTTTATCAATATAATATTTCTCTCACTAATCATTTTTACCAATCATTTTTTCATCAACATTAAATCTTAATATAACATTTCAATTTTATAATCATTACTTTACATTATTTTATTTTATTTTCTCTCTCCACTTAAATGGATCCAAGAAAGAGAAAGAATTATAAAATATAAGTGAAGTAATGATGATAAAGTTGAAAAGTTGTATTAAATTTGTGTAGTAAAAGTAATGATTGTTGATTTGAAATATTATATTGAAAAGTAATGGTTAAATAATGTAATGAGTGTATAAAGTGATGGATTAATATTATTTTATTTATTGATGCTGATTGATCATGAAAGAATTTATAATAAAATAATAGAATTAATAAAATAATAATAAATAAGTTAAGAGGGTGAATAAAATATTGGTTTGGGATCCAAATGGATCAACTTAATTCCCAAACCAAACAAGGGTTAGGGGTCCAAATCTTTATTTATATAAATAAAAATAAAGGTTAAAGGTTGTGAATGACTGTTTTTGATCTAAAATGAAGAAAAAGGACAAGAAAAAAAATAATAGTGGTTGACAAAAATAGCTACCACATTACATGTATTACTACACGTTCTTCAACCACATGTGTAATGAACACATGTAGTAATACGTGTGTTTTTCCTTCTCAACCATTTATTTTTTTCGTGTCTTTTTTCCCATTTTCAGATTTTATTTTCATTCTTATGCCTCCTACTTCATAAAAATAAAGCGGAGTCTAGGAACCCTATTAACATAACGTGGCTCCGCCGCTCTGGTAATGTTATTTAGGAGAGTAAAGATTGATTAGTTATTGCCTTTCTTATATATGTGTACTTAAACAAAACATGAATGTATGTATCTCGTTTGTTTTTATGTTCATTTCATTCCTACTTAATTGTCGTAGTTGACATAAAAATATATTTTTATTTATTTATCGTAGTTATATTTTCAAAACAATATTTATTGTGTTTTATTTTAGGGCCAAAGACCCAAAAGTACACAAAACGAACTTATTGGACTTATAAGGATAAAAATGAATCTGTTGGACTTATAAGGACACAAATTAGATATATAGACTCAAATACCCTTAATACATAAAAAAATAAAAAAAAAATAAAAAAGAAGGGACAAGAGGCGTACCTGGACAAAAATAAAAACAAATAGCCAATATGCAATATAACCTCACGCTGTTGCTCTTGCTGTTTGGTTTTTTTTTTTTTTTTTTTTTTTTTTTTTTTTCAGGTGCTGTATTTTTTTTTAACCGATGTATTGACCATCGCGATACAATGACCACCCCCGATACATTGACCACCGCGACGCATTGACCACCCCGATGCATTGACTATCTCGATGCAATGACCATCCTGATGCATTGACCACCGTAACGCCCGATGCGATGACCATCGCAATGCAGAGACACCGTGATGAAGTGACACCGCGATGTAGAGACACGGCGATGAAGCGAAGCCGTGATGCATAGACACCGCAATGAAGTAACACCGCGATGCAGAGACACCGCGTTGGAATGACCACCCCCGATGTAGAGACACTGTGATGCAGAGATGCCATATTGTAGAGGCACCTCGATGAAGTGATACAGCGACGTAGTTACCACCCGCGATGCAGAGATGCCTCAATGAAGTGACACCACGATGCATTGACCACGCCGCACCCATTGATCACCTCGATCACGGTGATCACCTCCGATGCGCAGACACTACTACGCAAAGGACCAACCCAGATGCAGAGACACCGCGATGCAGTGACCACCCCCGATGCAGAGACATCACGATGTTATAACATTTGATGATGCAGAGACATCGCGAATAAGAGACACCGCGAATAAGAGACACCGCGATGTAGAGACACCGTGATGCAGAGACACCGCGATGAAGTGACACCGCATTACAGAGACACCCTGATGAAGTGACACCGCAATGCAGAGACGCTGCATTGCAGAGACATCGTGATGTTATAACATTTGACGATGCAGAGACACCGTAATGCAGTGACACCGCATTGCAGAGACACCACGATGAAATGACACCGCAATGCAGAGACACCACGATGAAGGACAACGCGATGCAAAGACACCGCGATGAAGTGACACCGCATTGCAGAGACACCGTGATAAGTGACACCGCGATGCAGAGACACCGCGATGCAGAGACACCGCGATGAAGTGACACCGCGATGCAGTGACCACCCCCGATGCAAAGACACCCCCGATGCAGAGACACCACGATGAAATGACACCGCATTACAGAGACACCGCAATGACGTCTTATTGTATCGATTTATTCAGTGACGTCTTATTGTATCGATTTATGTAGTGACATCAATGTCACTTCATTAGTTGTCTAATGTATGCAGTGACATCTGCAGTGACATAAATGTCACTTCATTAATTGTCTAATGTATACAGTGACATATGCAGTGACATCTGCAGTGATATCAATGTCACTTCATTAATTATATCAATTTGGCTTGTTTGGCAATGGAGAAACTCTAATGGCGTGTTTGGATTGCGGTAATGGAATGGAATGGAATGCTTTTTTCCTTACATTATATCAATTAGTTAATTGATATAATGGAATGGAATGGAATACTTACTCCATTCTTTGGAATTCTCAACGCATCATGTAATAATTAACCTCAATTCCGTGATCTCTTTTTTTTTATATAATATTTAGATATCGTTGTACGAGCACGTTGATTTGATAAATACATTTGTACAACATCTGAATTTGTATTGCATTTTTTGTTGTTGTTGTGCAGATTCTTGCTAGATAACAGTCCAATAAGAGTATTCAACAAAAACGAAGGTGCCTATATTGACTATTCTTCAAAGAAATCTTTACAATCACCTGCTTCCAACAGAATTCTTCAATTCAAGCCATATTCATATTCAATTTAATATTTTTTTTTTCTGCAACTCCACTAAAAAAAGGGAGATGTATTCACTCCATTCTCTGGCAGAATGAAAAAGAATTGTTCTCTTCACAATAATACTCAAGATTGGCACATTTAACATACTCTGCACCAGAACATAGGCAAGACAACTAGCTAAAGCAAGAAATTTGAAACTATAAACATAAATTATATATGGCAAATACACCAAAAAAAAAACAGAAATGAAATTGAACAAACCAAGTTGCTGGATCTTTAATTTGAGCTCCGATAATTCAACAGAATCCGAAATAACAGATTTGGGAGCTGTGAGTTGTACATCTTCCACATCCGCTGCAGTCTCAACACTATCAGCTCCGATCCGATTAAAAACCAACACAAAACAAATCACAAAGATGAAAATGGATTTCAACAGAGCCATGCATTAGGCTCCGCAATCTGATATTGGGACAGAATCTTTTATCAAAATGTGCAACCTGGACTTGTCTCTGCAAGTTGATGAGTTTAGAATATGCCTCATGTTCTTTCTCTAAAAGGGCTAAATGAGTCCCTTGCTCTACAAGTCTCCCATCTTGTATCACACATATTTGATCCGCGTTTTGCACCGTAGATAACTGATGAGCCACCAAGATGGTGGTTCTATTCTTCATCAACTTGTCCAAAGCTGATTGGACAACGCGTTCCGACTCAACATCAAGAGCACTTGTAGCTTCATCCATGAGTAAGATGGTTGGATCTTTTAGAACCGCACGAGCGATTGCCACCCTTTGCTTTTGTCCGCCGGACAATTGAACCCCTTTTTCTCCCACATTGGTTAAGTAGCCTTCGGGTGGGGGAGCTTATAAAAGCGTGTCGCCCGCCGAAGTCTCCGCTTGATCACTTCAAACTTCTTCTATTGCTCCTTCTTTGCCATGTAGACTATGTTTTCATATATTGTTGTTGCGAAAAGTCTTTGGTTCTTGTTGTACTAAGCCAATGCGTTTCCTCAATGACTTCAATTCTAGTGTCTTGATGTCTTTTCCTGTTAATTAGTTAATTAATTAATTGAAAACACGCTTATTATCTCCAATATGTTTAAAACAGATCCGTGAGGATTTGAAATGAGTTATTACCATCAATAAGTATATTTCCATGGGTCGGGTCGTAGGCGCCAAGATAAGAGCAAGCACGAGCTTTTTCCAACCACTCGACCAACTAATGCCACGCTCTTGCCGGAGGACACTTTCGATTAAAGTTTTTAAAGATCATAACTTCAGCCTTGAAGGGTAGCTAAAATCGATGTTTTTGAGCTCGATTCGACCATTTAATTAATGCGACTTCTTCTCCAACATCACCGTAAATCTTTGTATCCCTGTCAAGAATCTCAAACACCGATGCTACCATTTGCTTGCCTTTTAAGAGGTCCGGTGCCATAGCGAGTATCTCGCCCATGGCTAATCTGTAACGATTAACACCATGAATGATTTCATTACTGATTGGAAACTTGCAAGTTGTTTTCCAATCAACACTGATCCATACCATAAAGCGAGACCATACGATGAGAAGATGAAGAATTGAGAGACTCCATATAAGATCCCGAAATGAATCACAAGCTAAATAAATGCCTTGAAGGTTCAACGAGTTCATGAGCATAAAGATCAAGCACCTTATCCTCAGCTTATTTTATTAGATTATGGGTATTTTGGTACATATAGATATATTATGTCCTTATAAGTTCAACAGATTCCTTTTATGCCCTTATGCCAATAAGTATAAAAACTATACTTTGAAGGAATTAACCCTTTATTTTAAATCTACTTTCTTATTTATTAAGGGACGAGGTTGTGAAAACTATATTGCATTAATTATATTTAAGAACTTTTACTGTTCTTTTGATATTAAAATCAAAATATTAAATCATCTTTTAATTTGCATATTTTTCAACCGCGATAATTAAATAAAAGCGAAAAGTGTTTTTCTCAACTCCCAACAACCTCTGTCGAATGAGCAACAACCTTTGTTATTTGACATTGCATTTAATTGTTACAAACTTCGTTTCAAACTTGGATCCACACTTGTTATTGCACATTTATTGTATATGTTATCCCTTTGAAAAAAATGTACTACCTCCGTCCCAAAATATAAATAATTTTACACTTTTAGTTTTGTTGTATAATATAAGTTATTATATATTATCAATCTAATATTTATTATTTATTTCTATCTTACCCTTAATTTATAATGAATCGAACAACTTTTCATTACTTAACAACTATTGCATTAATGATAGTCAAAGGGTATTTTAAATATTAATCTTCAAATTTATGACATTCAACCACTTTCTTAATCCGTGTGAAAACTTCTAGGATGATCTATAATTTGGGACGGAGGTAGTAGAATATTGTTGACTATATGTCATTGATATTTGTCAGAAACACGTAAACTAAGAAATTAATTAATTGTTTTGACTTTGATTAGATAAATACTAGAATACCCTTATAAAAATAGAGTAAATAATGATAATGCATTTAAGACAGTGTATAAAAAAATTAAAAAAAATAAATGGGTAAAAAATGGAAAAGTGCATTAAATTTTATCTTGAAAAATGTTCTGCAATATTTTGGAACAATTTTTTTTATAACCGCCTTAGTTATTTTGGAACGGAAAGTAACTATTAACCGGTTTGATAGTAGTGATGGCCCCTATAAATACACAACCATAGTCCAGAAACAAAAGAGAGTTAATTCTCATTTTATACAATTACATTGAAATCATATATAGACAAAAGCAATGGCAAAGACCCAACTTTTCCCAATAGTGAACATTCTAGTTGTGGTTTGTATGTTGTTGAATATCATCCCAGTGGCCATAGCAATAAGGATGGAAGATATTCAGCTAATATACTTCGATTGTAGTGATTACATTGATGGTATTGATCCAAAACCAGACGAGGATCGTTGTTGTGGTCATGTTGGATTAGTGGCTCGGGCCTTGAACACAAAAGTGGAACGTCAAACTGCTTGTGGTTTCTTTAATCATTTAATGAATTGCATGATGAAGTTGAGGTTAGAAGAGTCAATGCACTTGGGAGACTATGTAAAGTAAAATTTCCTATGATCATTACTCGTAATATGGATTGTTCAAGGTACGTGATTATGTTTTAAGTGTATATACATCAGACGTTTTGCCTTTTTTGTGATTATTTATTGACGGTATTTTTCGGGGTTTTTTTCTTTTGTTTTTGTTTTGTTTTGTTGTTGTTGTTGTTGTGTTGTTGCAGGATCAGGCTCATATAAAGATGGAAAAGTGAATGTGTTTTCTGCCAACAATTTTCTGCGTCTTATGAAATTCAATTTTATATTGCTCATATGATATTGCGGGTGCAACATTGTCAGAGTGACCTTTTACTTCTTTAATGAAAATATGACATTTGACATATTCATTGCAATTAAGTGGAGAACGATAGAATTGTTATACCCGTAGTATTTTATGCGAAATAAAATAATAAACAAAAAGAAAAAGAACAATTTATATATTGATTTCGAAAGATATTACAACTACTGTAATGGAAAATTGAAAAAAAAAAAAAAAACAATAAAAGGATATCTTGACTGAGGCGAGATGAAACTCTATTTTTAAGACAAATTTATTCAATTGCACTCTGGTTTATGCAATTGTCTCCCAAGATTACTCATCCTACTGCTCAAAATAGAGTCTTTCAACTTTTGAACAACGTCGAACTCTTGCAATGTTTCAGAAAAACTCTTCAACCTTATATGCAAAACTATATGAATGTGTATTATATTTTTGTTGTTGTAACTTGTGTATGTTCTGAAGGCTTGTTTATATAGAGTTTTGAGAAAGCAATTGAGAGGTCTCAGCATTGATAACCATTAATGCATTTACTCCACTTTGATATCATGACAGTTTCGAAGAAGATGAAAGGTGAAAGGTCTCAGCTGACTTCGACTTTGTCACCCTGCTGAATTGCCTCAGCTGACTATGCCCCTGCTGAATTGTTTCAGCTGACCTCAGCATCGCTGAATCTCCCTTGCCTTAGCTGACTTGCCACCCCTCTGATTTTGTCCAAAAATATAATACTAGCCCAGCCCAAGGCCCTCAGGCCCAATTCCCCAAAGCCAAAGCCCAAGCCCAAGGTCAAAGGGCTCGGCGCCGCAAGCGGCGTGTCGGCCGCTTTCGCGTGTGGCAATTTTAGCGAATCGTCGAACAAAAAACGCGTTACGAGTCTTCCTCCTTTCTCTAGAACTTATACTCATCATCAACCGTCATTATTTAAATACTTGACATTGGACCACTCATGTTCCAATGTGGGATAAAGAGTTTACACAACTCTACACCCAATATCTCACAAACAACTTAAACCATTAATATCTCATTCATCCATGCTCCGAATTGAATAATTTTAAATCTTATTGTTAACTACATAGCACGTAGTTTCCAATGATTTAATAAAGTCTCGATAACTTTAATAAAAGTCTTATCGAACTCGTTTTTAAAGTAGTTATCGAAAATGATTAAAAATCAATAAAATCATTTTTGCTCTATTTTCTCCAACAAGAATTACATAATTTGGTGTATATAAATTATATATAAAATTATATAAGCCACAATTTTTAATAAAAAAATAAAAACCTCAAGCAAAACGGAAACGCACTTCTTTCATCAAGCAAAATGGAACGTTCAGAATGTGATCTTTAGAAAAAACCTTAAACCTCACGTTATTCTGACGTAATATCGAGCAATTAAAGTCTCAGACGGAATTAAAGAAACAGTTGAGATTCGTGGAACAGACCATCAGGTCTTCCATAAATACAACACCTCAGAATATCTCTGCTGCCACAACTAGATTCATACATAAGTGAAATCACTACTAAATCCAATACATCTCAACATAACTAAAAAATGAAACTACCATAATACAATTAATACAATCCGATACATATCATTCATTATTCCATTCATAATACAATTATCATCTTAAAATTCTCAACTTTTTTTTTTGAAGGATAAAATTCTCAACTAAACACATCATTTTTCCAAGTATAATACATTAATCATCATAAACACCAATATATAATTAATTTCTTTTGGGAAGTCTTAGCATGAGATCATACTGCAACTTTCATCCTAAACAACACTAAATACATCATTAATTATTTTTCCATGCATAATACATATTAATCATCATAAACAATATACATAATAACTAGTTTCTTTTGGAAATTCTTACCATGAGACCTTTTTTCATTTGAAGGATAACAGAATGTTTAGGAGCAATTTGATGACCTTCAACCACATGAATATCATAATTATGTATAACAGTAGCTGCCACCATTTTCATTTGAATAAAAGACATTTCTTTACCCAAACAAGTCCTTGGCCCTGCATTAAAAGCTGGAAACTTATAAGATGGCTCATGTTTAATCTTTCCTTTTTCACAAATCCATCTTTCAGGTTTAAATTCCAAGCAATCTTTACCCCATATAGACTCCATTCTCCCCATGGAATAGAACGATAAAATCACTTTCGTATTCGGGTCTAACCGTATGCCACTTGGCAGGACGTCTGCATGGACGGGTGACTTATGATTCAACGCCACCGGTGGATATAGCCTTAATGCTTCACACACAGCACCATGTAGGTATACGAGTTTTTGCGACTCTTCAGCTGTGAATCGTCGCATTCTCTCTCCTTTTGTTACGTTCAATTTCGTCTCGATTTCTTCAAGAACTTTGGTTTTAATTGAAGGGTTAGTAGCCAGGAGCCAAAATAGCCAAGTAATAGCTGTGCTTGTTGTGTCTCTTCCAGCAACTATCAAACTCAACATAGTATCTCTCAATAATACGTTTACGGCGCTAAAAGAAGCCGTGATCTGCCCTTCATAAGCCTCCATAAACGCCGTTATTAAATCAGAACCTTGTTTTTTCGATGATTCGTCCGGTTTTCATTCAGTTTTTCTTCGATGGATCGGTATATAAACCGATCAAGAGTTTCCTGCTAAAGAATACTTCTTCTCCTTCCCAATTCCAAGCCATTTTTGCATCTTCAAATATCCTTCTGGCATTATATGCCTATAAAATAATGCTTCCCCAGCTTCATTAATAGCTTTTTCACAGGGAATATCCGGTAAATCGGTACACAAACTTTCTGGATCAGAATCAAGAACAAGATTAGAAATACTATCAAAAGTAAACCTTTGAAATATATCCTGTAAATCAAAAGAAACCCTGTTTTTTTCAAAATTATCCAAAACAGAGACCAGCCCATTTTCCATTTTTTCCCAAACAGTTCTTTCCAATAAGTTATAAAAACAAGAATTATTCATCAATGACATATTGACATGGTAACTTTTCTATGCATTTCCCATAATTCTGAATCAGTATTGAAAATCCCATCTCCTAAAATATCGAAAATCTTTCGAAACTCGGGCCCTTTTGGGTAATTCTGGAAATTCTTGCAGAGAATATGATTAATGTTGGCTGGATCACAAGTAACAACCATGTCAATACTGTGAAAGAAACCACCTTCTACTTTGAATGTGCCTCCACTTTCTCGAAGAATATGTACTGCATACTCATGCATTCTGTGAGAATTTTTTAGGAGATATGGTAGCATTCCAATTACTGGCCATGCTGTGGGTAAACGGTTTCTTTTGAGAATTTTTTTGAAAATATGATTGAGAGATATTATGCACAAAAAGATGATAAAGGCTTCAAGGTATGATATTATGATAGCCATGAGAGTGTAAGAGAATGGATTCGATCGTATGCCTTTTTCTTTTTGGTGGTATGTAAATCAATCTTGAATCCTTGATCAAATATATAATACTATTAGCCATTGATTTTGAGTAATGATAAAGGCACAACAAAAATTACATAACGGATGCCACAACATGATCTTCCACCCTTGATTGCAATGAGTGTTAATTGATTGTGATGTGGGCCCATCAAAATCAAGGGTGTGAGATCATGTTGTGGCATTCGTTGTGTAATTTTTGTTGTGCCTCTATCATTACTCATTGATTTTATGGTCTCCACCAATCACAACTTTTAAAATTGTTTTTATTTTTTCTAAACACGTGGGACCAGCCAACACGGCATCAGGGCCAGCGGTAAGTGCTGCTGTCATTAAATCCGAAAGTTCCGGGTTTGAGTCCCAGTAAAGACAAAAATTTACGTGCGTATGTTTCTTTCGTATCCGTAAAAAAAAACATGTGGGACCAACAAGAAATGAGCAAATATGATTGGATCCGGACAATCAAGTTATACTTGTGCCCGGAAGAAAGATAATTGATAAAAGAGGATTATGTTTTCATTAATTGTAATATTGGACTGATACAAGGATAAATACTACTAGTGCAATAATAGAAATGTATTAATCTAATCTTGGATTTTGTATGACACATGTCACCATAAGTACAATACACCTAGCTATCATTCATCAACTTCAATACTCTTAACAGCCCCCCTCCAGGTGGATGGTGGAGCAACAACATTCAACTTGGACTTGAAGTGATTAAACAGTCCTGAAGGTAGAGCTTTGGTCAAACAATCTGCCAGTTGATCTGCTGATGGTATAAACTGCACAGAAATGATCTTCTTGAGTACCAAATCTCTAATGTAATGAACATCAACCTCAATGTGTTTTGTCTTAGCATGGAATACAGGATTTTGAGCCAAGAAGGTTGCACTAATATTGTCACACCATGCCACAGGAATTCTAGGAAGTTTGAGTCCTAGCTCAGTCATCAAATGTTGTAGCCATTGAAGTTCTGTGGACAGGTTTGCAAGAGACCTATATTCTGATTCTGCACTAGACCTGGACACCACTGTCGGCTTCTTTGAACTCCAAGTAATGAGAGAGTCCCCCATGTAAACACAGTAACCACCTGTAGATTTCTTGTCAGTGTGATCACATGCCCACCTGCATCGAATATCCACTGATGTGAAGAGAGAAGCTAGGTTTGAAGTGTATTCCTTGTCCTACCGTGCCTTTCACAAACCACAAGGTTCTCTTTACTGCATTCCAATGAACATCAGTGGGGGCCTGCATAAACTGACTTAGGCAATTCACTACAAATGTGATATCTGGTCTAGTCAAGTTGAGGTACTACAGGCCTCCAATGGCACTCCTGTAGATGCTAGGGTTTGCCATAGGAGTTCCTTGATTTGCTGTATAATATCTGCCTGCTACCATAGGAGTTGGACATGACTTGATGTTTTCCATATTCAACCTTGATAGCAGCTGAGTGGCATAGTGTTTTTGTGTTAAGTACAACCCTGTGCTGTCTCTGTGAGCCTCCATACCAAGAAAGTGTGACAGCTGCCCCAGGTCCTTCAATGCAAAGGTGGAGTTCAGTTGAGTAACAAACTTCAGATGTGTCTGAGAGGAGTTTCAGTGACAAGTATATCATCTACATATACCAAGATACATCTGAGAACTACTTGGCCTCTTTTGAAGACAAACAAAGAATTATCACACTTGGACTGCTAAAAACTCCAATCAATCATCTTGTTTCTGAGTGCATCAAACCAGGCCCTTATGGCTTGTCTCAGCCCATACAACGCTCTCCTTAACTTGCATACATAAGTAGGTCTTTGAGGGTCCACATATCCCTCAGGCTGGGGCATATAAACTTTTTTTTTGAGTGGACCATTCAGAAATGCATTATTAATATCCACCTGCCTTATTTCCCATTTTAGTGTCACTGCAATAGCTAGTATGACCCTGATGGTAGATGCCTTGGCAACAGGGCTAAAAGTCTCAGTAAAATTGATGCCATAGGACTGTAGGAATCCCTTGGCAACAAGTCTTGCCTTGTGCTTCAGAATTGTTCCATCTGGGTTTTAGCTTCAGTTTGAAAATCCATTTGTTACCAACCGATTCTCGTTTGGGATCATAAGGCACTAGTTCCCAAGTTTCATTCCTCATAAGGGCATCATATTCATCATTCATGGCCTCCTTCCACTCTTGTTGATTCAAGGCTTCTGACACTTTAACAGGTTCTGTAGGGTGTGAGACTGGGAGTGGTTCAACACTTGAAATGTAGGTTTTGGGTTTAAAGATCCCACTTTTGGATCTAGTTTGCATAGGGTGTAGAACTGTAATAGTGGATTGAGTGTGTGTTGGGACATGCTCTTCCTCTTCAACAATGTTGTGAGTGGATGCATGGGAATGCTGTGAGGATGCATGAGAATGCTGTGAAATTGAGGGTGAATCTTGGGGTGAGTGACTTGTTGTCTGTGTGTGACTGTGTGAGTTTGGAGGTGAGTGATTTGGTGTCTGTAAGTGTGTGTGTACTGGTGTGCCCCCTGAAGAAGGAGAGTATATGACTTGTGGTGAAGAGACACTTGTAGATGGAATATCCGGACTGTCAGCCTGCTGGAAGGTATCCATGTGGAAGGGGAAAATGTTTGGTGAAGTATCATGGTGGACGGATCTACGAGGACCTTGAAGGAAACTAGTTTTGAAGGGAAAGCTGGTTTCATTGAAAGAGACATTCTTGGTAATGTAGATCCTACCAGACTTGTCTAGACATATATGACCTTTATGAGAAGGGGAAGTTCCAAGATAGACACACAAGGTGGAATGGAAGGCATATTTATGGGGGTTATAAGGACGAATATGGGGGTAACAAGCACAACCAAAGACCCTATGGAATGTGTAGTCAGGGGTCTGATGAAGAAGAACTTCATAAGGGGACTTATGATTCAGAACATGGGTTGGCAGAATGTTGATGAGGGTGACAGCATGTTGAAATGCTTCCCACCAATATCTAAGGGGCATGCTGGCTTGGGCAAGTAAGGTCAAACCTAATTCGATAATATGTCTGTGTTTCCGCTCACTTCTGACATTTTGAGCATGAAGATGAGGGCACGGATGCCTAATTGGATACCATGTTCTTTTAGGATAGGTGTGAGGACCTATATTCCCTACCCAGTCAGTTTGGAGGCACTTACTGGTTGTGCTAAACTGATTTTCAACAAATCTTTTGAATTCAAGAAAGATAGAAACTGCTTCAGATTTTAGATTAAGTGGGTATATCCAAGTGAAGCGAGAATGATCATCAATGAAGTGAATATAGTAAGTATAGCCATGAGTAGATTTTAAGGGTGCAGGGCCCCAAATGTCTGAGTGAACAAGATCTAACACATTTGAAGCATGAGAATTAGAAGGAAAAGAAGGTAACGCATGGCCTTTGCCAAATTGGCAGGCTTCACAAAACACCATTTCATTCAAAACAGAATTATTACATTGCACTAACCTTGGTCTAAAACCTTCTTAGAGGGATGGCCTAACCTATTGTGCCAAACATTAGCATCAACACAAGACTGACTAGAACCAACCAAAGACTCGAGGAATTCACTCGAGACATCTTTATGTGAATGAGAGTTGGATGTGGAAATAGCGAGACAGATACCAGAAAGGCCATCTTCAAGTGCCCTGCTGAAGAAGAGTCTTCCTGTAGTCTGTTTCTTGACAAAATAACAGGATGAATCAAAAACAACATAAATGGGATTATCAGCAGTTAACTTTGAGATGCTCAATAAATTTTTGGTGATATGGGGAACATGCAGTAGTGAGTTAATTGCAAGATTGAGATGTGGTGTGTGCAGGGTGCTGGTGCCAATGTGTAGGATTTTCAGTCTTTCACCACTACCAACTGTTAAAGAGTCATTACCAGAATAACCTGAGCTAAAATGCAGATTGTTGAGGTCGGATGTAACATGATTGGATGCACCATTGTCTAGGTACCATGCCTGATCATTGACAGATTGAGGAGTGGCAAGTGATGACGGTCAAATTATACCCATAAAAGTCATCAACGTTATCCTTAAATCGAGCTTAATAATATATAATTTATATTAAATCACATGATTATAAGGATTATGTTGCGGAGATTTTGCATCAATAACAAAAGAAAATTTATAACCCTAACCTATATGCAAAACTAACTCCTAACCGACCAAAACATCGGGTTGTTGCTAGTAAAGCGTAATGAGTAAGGGGTCGATCCTTAGGGAAAAGGTATGTTCAATCTAATCCTAGTAATCCTCTCAATTGCTACTCAAGGAAAACAAATAAACGAAAAGCAAAAACATAAAAACAGAAAAACATAAAAGAACAATCAAAATAAATCTAACCTAAGAAACATGGGAACAACCAAAGTACAAACCTAAGTGATTTCAATCCTAGTTCATCTCATGATTTTAATTTAAGTTGTGGTTTCACCTTATCGCGAGATATAAACCCCTAATTCCTTAGTGAATTTATTCTCAAGCTATGGATTCCTAATTCCTTAGTAAATCCAATTTATCAATCTCTACTCTCTCGTAAGTTAAGATTGATTTCCATACAAAACTCGGTGTAGATCCTAGGTAACTCTCGTCTTTTAAGAATCTAACAACCTAGATAATTAACCGATTAATTTGTCATCATTAACGGCTAAAAATCCTATCTTTCTACGGTGATCTAGTGTTTATGCAACTCCCGTATTATAAACATCAATAGAGAACTAATTTTCCAATCTATTCTCATGGCATCGAAGAACGATAAAAGATACAAACGAATTAAAGATCATGAAGACAAACTGGAATTAAATAAATTGAAAATCAAACTCACATAGTCTTGGACAATGGTTGAATCACCAAGAAAACGGAAAAGAAAATCTACATGATCTACTCCTAATCTAACCTCGGTTCACCCGAGCACAAGGCTCGGGTGACCGGCCTTCAACTCTCCAAGGGCGGCTGTGCTCTCTTTTTGATGTGAAGAAAAATATGGATGTCATTAGGGTTGGGGCGACGGCTGTTTAAATAGAATTCTGAGTCGGTTATACCAATATCGGTCATGGACGGGCGTTCGCTTTTATGGACGCTCGTCTGATATCTTGGCTTTAGGGTAAACGCTCGTTCACTCCACGTCCAAACTCTCTGTTCTCTTTTTCAGCTTCTGAACGCTCGTCCACTTCACCAAACGTTCGTTCACCTTGAACGCTGCATGGACGCTCGTCCATCTATGCTGGGATCGGATTTCTTGATAATTATCTCTTTCTCCTCCATCTTTATCTTCTTTCTACTCATCTCTATCTCTTCCAATCACTTCAACTTCGAATTTGACTTCTTCTAATCCTCTTCCAAGTCGAAAATATGTATCTACATTGCATCAAAACATACCAAAAACGTAACAATATCCAAAACCACATAAAATCATCAAATAACCATATAAGTCGATACGTTTTCATATTTAACTATTAAAAACCTCATTTACTCAATTAATCAATTACAAGCTCGATATCTATGAAAATCATACGAATATAGGGGAAATTGATATATAAAATATATATGAAAATCACTATAATTTAGCCCTAAACAACACCCCCACACTTATCTTTTTGCTCGTCCCCGAGTAAAACAAAACAAAGTCAAGCTCGAGACAAATAAACATCTATACAAATATTAAGTATATTCAATAACTTAGAAGTTCACCCAAGTGAGTGTGTGCATAGCCATAATAAACTTCCACTAAGTTCCACAATTTGAAAGTTATTCAAACCAAAACTAGCCCGGTTTTCCATCTAAGTTAGAAATATTCAAAAATTATAATGAGCACTTTACAAAACATACATATCCCAAAAAGAAATAGTAGAGAATATCTAAAACATTTACGATGCACTCGGAGAGATAATCCCTACAACATATCCTTCAGGCTTTATACTGGGTATAAGATTAACGATAACTAAGTCCTTACTTATTCATAATAATATATTTCAATATTTTCACTTTTTTTTCACATTTTCTAACACACATCGTAATAAGCTTTTGCCTCATAGCGAGAATAGGACATTTCGAGATAATCCCCTACCTTACTCCAATCATAAGGCAAAATGCTATAAACCGATCGTATCGTGAGCTTTTGGTCATCATAGTGGAATAGGACATACGTGGTACACCCTACCGCACTCCAAATCATAAACCAAATTCCGACACACCCAATTAAAATTATGCTTACTTAGAGATTTACATTTGGCGGTGGTAAAGATTATTTTCTAGTAGCACTGACCACCAGCATAACACCTCAAGTAAACAATGTATTACTATTGCAAAGACTTAATCACGTTTCACTTATCACATTCAAACTTACAGATATTCACAGTATGTCATACTTTAATCCTAGAATACAAACTACTAAACTTTTCAAGAATTGTACATAAGCAAAGAAACATGCTATAATCATCAAAAATCTCCAACTAAAATGGGGTAGGCTCTCAACATTTAGCTCATCATTTACTATGGCATGTGAAAAAGAGTGTCGGGTGAAACAACTAAAATTACTAAATATACAGAATATAGCATAAATGATATAAACTCAAGCAAAGATATGCCTTTGTCTACTCGGGACAAAACAAAAAAAATTTGAAAATTAAGCACTTTTCATAGAAAATTATAACTAATATGAGCAAATGAAAGTAGATACATAAATCATCTATCCCCTCCCCCACACTTAGATTGCAACTTGTCCTCAAGTTGTACAGAAATAAAACAAATAGATAACTTAGTTTGATTGGATCTCGGCAGTGCGGAGGAACCAACAAGAACCAGGATTGCTTGCATAGCTCAGTAGACTGTGGAGCATCACAGGTAAACTGAATACATCGTGAAAGTGCACAATCGCTATAGAAAGTATCCTGCAGATTTGATTAGTGCAAAAAGAGTCTACGGGGAAAAGATTAGACTTATACAAATAAAGCACATAAGGAAAAGAATTTATAGAGATATTCAAATTATGCTCAAATAAAGATGGACACATATACATGAAAATATCACAAACTCGTAGGCTAGGTGCAACTATATGAAAATATACTACAATGCAGCCTACATGATATGCAATAATAGAATAATGATGGCATATGGAAAACCAACAGTAACCATCATAAAAAAAAACGAGGTAGTATTACGGAAACCGACAGTTAACTACGCTCAAGAAAAATAAAAGAAAAATAGAAAAACAATGCAACTAGATGACATGCAACTAAATGATATGCATCTATATGATATGCAAAAATAAAAGAAAATAAAAGAAAGAAAACTAGCCCACTCATTAGCAACACGACATGTATATAATAAACGTCTACCAAATAATGACAGGTTACGATAAACGACAGTGCTGTCCATTACATGCAGTGTAGACGCGCTTTAAGACTCGTTGAAAGTGATAGCATTATGGAAACCAACAGTTAGCTATACTAAACAGATATAACTCATATGGAAAAGGACGTAGCACACGGAAAACCGACAGTAGCTACCCATATGAACTATAAAAACAAAGGAAGCACGTAAGTCTTAAAAGCTTAAAAGATTCATCGGAGCGGTATGTAGCATACGGGAACCGACATTAGCTACTAATTAACTATAAGAACAGTTATAGCTTACGAGAACCGACAGTCACTATAACTTGCATAGATGAATCATGCATATAAAAATTAATCAGTTATTTAACATGGATTCATAGATGGAAAGGTAAAAGCTTATAAGTTCGGAGACATCTATGTAAAAGAAATAGCCACGTAAGCTCATATGAAAGAAATCCATATTAAATAGAGCATTAAAAATAAAGAAAAAGAAAAATTCTCGAACTGGACGCGTGCGTCCTGAATACCAGACGGCGTTCACCTGGTTTTCACCAACGCGCTCGCTCATAATGCCAAATGCTCGTTCCTCGCAAGTTAAGAATCGACGGGCGCTTCACTTACCTGAACGCTCGTCCAAACATCGAAAAAAAACACAGAAAAGCAGGAAAACACAGCAACCCTAAATACTCAGCATGCTTTGTATACACAATATCATCACAGCAGCCACATCATAATATAGCACAGAGGGTTAGATTAGATACAACTTCACGTTTCACAAATTAAGTAAAAAACTTTTGCACATTCTTAACCCTACGGTCATCGAAACACGGCAAAATAAAAACTCTCAATCTATTAAACGCTACTTTTATTGAAAAAAAAAAAAAAATAGATCGTAACAAAATCGAAAACTAACAAAACTAGATTCAACATGACACCTATTCCCCGGCAACGGCGCCACTTTTGTTGCGGAGATTTTGCATCAATAACAAAAGAAAATTTATAACCCTAACCTATATGCAAAACTAACTCCTAACCGACCAAAACATCGGGTTGTTGCTAGTAAAGCGTAATGAGTAAGGGGTCGATCCTTAGGGAAAAGGTATGTTCAATCTAATCCTAGTAATCCTCTCAATTGCTACTCAAGGAAAACAAATAAACGAAAAGCAAAAACATAAAAACAGAAAAACATAAAAGAACAATCAAAATAAATCTAACCTAAGAAACATGGGAACAACCAAAGTACAAACCTAAGTGATTTCAATCCTAGTTCATCTCATGATTTTAATTTAAGTTGTGGTTTCACCTTATCGCGAGATATAAACCCCTAATTCCTTAGTGAATTTATTCTCAAGCTATGGATTCCTAATTCCTTAGTAAATCCAATTTATCAATCTCTACTCTCTCGTAAGTTAAGATTGATTTCCATACAAAACTCGGTGTAGATCCTAGGTAACTCTCGTCTTTTAAGAATCTAACAACCTAGATAATTAACCGATTAATTTGTCATCATTAACGGCTAAAAATCCTATCTTTCTACGGTGATCTAGTGTTTATGCAACTCCCGTATTATAAACATCAATAGAGAACTAATTTTCCAATCTATTCTCATGGCATCGAAGAACGCATAGAAAAGATACAAACGAATTAAAGATCATGAAGACAAACTGGAATTAAATAAATTGAAAATCAAACTCACATAGTCTTGGACAATGGTTGAATCACCAAGAAAACGGAAAAGAAAATCTACATGATCTACTCCTAATCTAACCTCGGTTCACCCGAGCACAAGGCTCGGGTGACCGGCCTTCAACTCTCCAAGGGCGGCTGTGCTCTCTTTTTGATGTGAAGAAAAATATGGATGTCATTAGGGTTGGGGCGACGGCTGTTTAAATAGAATTCTGAGTCGGTTATACCAATATCGGTCATGGGCGGGCGTTCGCTTTTATGGGCGCTGTCTCGATATCTTGGCTTTAGGAGTAAACGCTCGTTCACTCCACGTCCAAACTCTCTCGTTTCTCTTTTTCAGAAACTTCGAACGCCGTCCACTTCACCAAACGTTCGTTCACCTTGAACGCTGCATGGACGCTCGTCCATCTATGCTGGGATCGGATTTCTTGATAATTATCTCTTTCTCCTCCATCTTTATCTTCTTTCTACTCATCTCTATCTCTTCCAATCACTTCAACTTCGAATTTGACTTCTTCTAATCCTCTTCCAAGTCGAAAATATGTATCTACATTGCATCAAAACATACCAAAAACGTAACAATATCCAAAACCACATAAAATCATCAAATAACCATATAAGTCGATACGTTTTCATATTTAACTATTAAAAACCTCATTTACTCAATTAATCAATTACAAGCTCGATATCTATGAAAATCATACGAATATAGGGGAAATTGATATATAAAATATATATGAAAATCACTATAATTTAGCCCTAAACAACATTTATTGTTATGTGATTTATAGAATATAATTTGGTATTTATCTATTTTTATTATTAAAATATGATTTACTGTGCGATAATTATTGATTTTATAGATTACTGATGAATCTGAGGATATCTACCAACGAAGGAAGTAAATCTTAAGATAAATCGGAGCGAATCGGATTGCATTAAAGATAAATATCCAAGAAGCACGAAGAGTGGAGTAAGGAACAAGAAAACCAAAGAGCCAATCAGGCGATCAACTCGTTAGCGTGAATAATGATGAACTCATTGGGAGCGAGCCGGCAAAGTCAGCCGGATCGGGTCGGAGTTATCTCGATCGCGTTTAGACTCCATTAGGGCTTAGGAAACGTAAATTAGGCCGGGCCGGAGTTTATCCTAAGTCGGTTTTACACCTATATAAACTCTTTTTCATTAGTCACTTTACACACAACTCATAACGAAAATCCTCGCCTCGAGGCGCTTTTATACAAATTTCCAAAGAGCAATAATGTGAGTTATTTGTATTTATTTCTTCTTTGTTGTTTGTAATTAAGTCCCCCCAATTATTGTTTATCGTTTGAGGTTGTTCGTTCTTCACCGAACAATGTAGATCTAATGATACGATATAAGGCAGTGGGGATTCCTTGTCTATAAGGATCAACACGCTCAGATCTGTTATCCGGTGATCTATAGATGACTTTGGTATGATCGACAATCGTGTTTCTAGTAGATCCATATAATTGCTTTATGAATCTCTATTTTATCTATTACGTATGTAGAAACGCTAAGATTTAGGTTTTCGCCGCGTCAATCTAGCCACGTCTTTATGGTGTGATTGTCCACCTAGAATTTCTTATCTTAGTAGGTATGGCTACGGCTACGTTGCTCGTCTGTTTTAATTAGCGTATGATTAGAAAATACCAATATAGGGCTCCTAGGTCGGCTCATGAATTGATCTTCCGGGACTTTCAAATGAGATCTAGATCATTCAGATTAAGGAATTGAGCTCGTCTAGTTATACGTAAATCGTAGATTAACATGATACCTACAAAGTTAGTGTTAATGGGACGGAGACTGATGCGATCACATAGGAAGTACGCCTAACCACGTGAATGTTGCCTAGGTGAGGAATACGGTTAATATCGGCATCCCTAGTTTTGTAAGCGTGTGAGTTATAAATGACCCACAATTGGTTCCCTGTGGGATCGACCTTGATTCGCTATAGCTATACTACGATGGACCTAGTCCTCTTGCTAGTATTGGTTTATGGTGGTCAAGTATTTCATATATCACTTGATCTCGTCATCAGCAAGATAAGCTGAAACCTGTCTAGGGTTTTGAGATTGCTGGGACTGCTGTGCTTGAGTGGTTTGAGTCCCATTTGGATTAGAATCCTCTTCAAACTTGTGCCAACAAATGAGAGCTGTATGACCAGTTTTCCCACAAAGTAGACAGACCATTCCTCTTCCGAAACCACTGGAACTCCGACCACCTCGTCCTCTATTCCTTCATCCTCTAGACTGACCCCTTCCACGGTTGGTGTTTGACTGAGATGAGTTTCCTGACCACTTGTTATCAAATCTAGAATTGGATCTGGAAGCAAAGTGTGCAACCGTGATTTGCGGTGTGTCCAAAGTCTGAGACGAGATTGAACCGAGCAAGAAGACGTTCATGGGTAATTAGGGCCGTCTGGACTTCTTGCCAAGTAAGAGATCCAACTCTGGATGTGATGTTGACAATGGCAGCTTCATAGTCCTTGTCTAGGCCGCCTAAGATAGCAAGAATTAGCTCTGACTTAGAAACAGGGTAACCTGCAGCAACCAATTGATCTGCATATGACTTCATCTGGGCAAGGTAATCCGCCATGGTTTTAGTCCCTTTGGTTGTTTTGGTCAAGGCATCCTTGAACTCAAGCATTCGAGCCTCTGAATGGCTATTGAACAGATCTTCAAGTGTTTTCCAGATGTCATGCGCCGTATCACATCCAACAATTTCAAGGAGAGCCGGCTCTGTCATCGATCCGAGGAACCATCCTATAAGAAGACTATCCGTCGTCATCCATTCGTCATACACCGGATTTGGAATACTGGAGGTCAAAAGAGTACCACCAGGACCTGGGTAAGTCAGAAATGGTGAAGGTTTGGGTTGTGCTCCGGTGAGATGGCCTTCAAGTTTGTGACCACGAAGCATCGGTAGGACGGTGTAGCACCAGAGCAGGTAGTTGGTGCGATCAAGTTTGACTGTGACAGTCTGGGTCAAGTGACCTGAGAATGGTGCTGGGAGAACTGGAGATCTGAGAGGCGGAGGAGTGGTGGAGCTTGACGGAAACGACGAAAAGGTTAGAGGCCTGATTACTGGTTGTCGGACAGTGGTGATAGGAGTTTGGATTGAAGAAAGCTCTGGTCGGACCTATGAGGTTCCGGCCACAGTTCCGGTTGTGATAACTGGCTGAGAGCTTCCGAAGGTAACCACCGGCGGAGGCGTGGGGAAAGGATTTGGAGTCGTTGTCTGTTCCATTGTCTCTGATACCAAGAAAGATAATTGATAAGAGAGGATTATGTTTTCATTAATTGTAATCTTGGACTGATACAAGGATAAATACTACTAGTGCAATAACAGAAATGTACTAGGGAATCTAATCTTGGATTTTGTCTGACACATGTCACCATAAACACAATACACATAGCTATCATTCATCAACTTCAATAATCTTAACACCGGACCACCATAAAATTTGCTTATTACCACACAGAATCACAGATTACTGTTTACGTTTACGTGACGGATATAGGAAAATAGCTTCTGTGAGCGGGATTAATCTATACTTGGAGCCGTAAGCCAGACAAGGAATCCATGAATAATTAACTCGACCTCTATTGACTTGAATGCAAAAAGAATGATACAAAAGAGTAATTAATGCAATATTCGACTTGACCCCTAAAACAAACTCAAATAGATATTTATTATATAGTAGTAAAATTTATAGTTAATGTAATGGTTTTTCGTTCTACTAGTTAATGTAATGGTAATATGAGGTATCAAAGTTTTTATTGATTTTATATGTTCTATATCGACATGTTATTTATTAATACTACTTTGAATTAAAAATATTGTTCGGCAATAAATAAACTGTTAAGATAAAATCCGTTTTGCATTTAGAAGATAAAGTCCCAAAGTTATCAGATAAAGAAGAGACAAATTTTATAATACAACCGTTGTAGCAAGGTTGTACCAAGTGGCATACATTACAACCATTCATTTATAACCTCTCACACACGATAAAAGTGTATTATGTGAAAGAGAGTAAAAATGAGAGGCTCTAATGTATGCCACTTGGTACAACTTTCTTACAACCGTTGCACCATAAAGTCTCTCGAAAGAAGAGGAGAAGACTTAGACGAAGAAGTTGCATCCACCAAACTTCATTTGACTTCTATTTATTTATTTTCTTTATAATTTATATTCATAGTTTAAATTAATCCTTTATTTGTAAATGCACTATATAATAGTGTATGGGTACAACACTTTAAATCATTGAATAAAATATTCCTCTCTTTATTTTTACTATTAAATCTTTCATGGTATCAGAGTTTTTCGACTAACGTCGTAGATTCTGGTCAATAATAAATAACACCGTTTGGGTGGGGGTTCGTTACCTTGATCTATACGGACCCTCACCCTTCATCCGTCTTTGATTTTTTTTTTCCCCGACAACCTTCTTCTACGGTCTCCTTCTTCAAGCTTTCTTCTCCCCCTCAAAACCTTGACAGCAAAACCTTGCCACCACCAACTTGCAGACCGTCCACGTTATCCTCCTCTTTGATTCGATCGCCGATACCCCTCTCGATTCAAACCGCTACCGCGCCGCTACCTGTAATCTTCAGATCGTCCCTGTTCCAAGCTTCAGATTTGTTACCGATTTGCAATTATTTTCCCGGAACTATAAGCTCTTCTTCAGCCTCTGGTCCACGCGCCTCTTGTTTTCCCCTCGTTCAGATCCGTCTCGCACAAACCCTCACCCACCATGTCCACATACGACGGCGGCTTTTCCACCACGCCGCAACCACTGCGCAGCCTCCCCTACCGTCCCCCGGCCTCCACTCTCTCAGTCTCCTCCCGCTTCTCCTCATCGTCCGGAAAGACCCCTGCTTTTCTCCCTCTCTTTCTTCGTCCTCTGTCCACCTCGACTTCAATGGCTGCCTCCCCCTCTCTGCAAAACCCTGTTCAGACTGTCCACCGGAACCCTTCCTCGCTTCACTTCATCTCCATATTCATATTCATATCCATCTCCATCTCCATCTCCTCGTGGTCCGACTCCTATTCCTCGCCTCCTCTTCAAATTTTATTTATTGATTTACGTTGATTTTTTTATTTCATTTTCTCTTTTTCTGAATAAATATAGTCTCCATCCCAGACTCCAATTCCAAACCCACTGCCGCCTCAGTCAAAAGTCCACTCCTCCTATATCTGCTTTCTTTTTTTTTTTTTTTTGAGATATCTGCTTTCTTTTAAAATGCTGCTTGATGATGATTATTATTATTATTATTATTATTATTATTATTTACCTTCTTTTCTTTTTTCCAATCAAATAAATTGCACTTTTGTCATTACTTTTATACAAAAACAAATGGTTCCAGTTCATAAGAGCCATGACTTGATGGGTTTCGTGGATGGTTCTCAACCGTGCCCATCAACATTTACAATTCATAATATAGGCATGTCTCTTCCGGCGACTACCTTGCGGATGTTTTTACGAAGGGTTATCAACAGCAAGATTCTGGTATCTTTCAGACAAGCTTCCGGTTCGTTCACTCCCTGTCAGCTTGCGTGGCGCTGTTAAGATAAAATCCGTTTTGAATTTAGAAGATAAAGTCCCAAAGTTATCAGATAAAGAAGAGGAGAAGACTTAGACGAAGAAGTTGCAGCCACCAAACTTCATTTGACTTCTATTTATCCATTTTCTTTATAATTTATATTCATAGTTTAAATTAATCCTTTATTTGTAAATGCACTATATAATAGTGTATGGGTACAACACTTTAAATCATTGAATAAAATATTCCTCTCTTTATTTTTACTATTAAATCTTTCATAAACAAGGGTGATGGGGCAGGGACGGCTGCAGGAGTTTCGGTATGGGGGTCAGAAATTTGTTAATTTTTTCCGTATCACACATATATTTGTATATTTAATTATATACATATAATTATAGAGTGATAGATAAAAATATACGTGTTTATAAAAAAAATTCTCTGACTGTTAATACATAATTTTTTTATTTTAGAGGGTCGGCCGCACCCGTTTCTCTCCACTTAAAGCCGCCCCTGTGATGGGGTCACCGAAGTTTCTACCGAACATATCCCCCGAAAGTAAATCATGAGGCTGTGATTTTTTTTTTATTTCTTTAATTTTTTGTTCAGAGACTTTAATGAATGGCTGGGATTCTTTTTCTGTGTACATTTTTGTGTATTTTTCTGTGTATCTATCATTTTTGATAAATAAAACATTCTCCGCATATTCAATAGGCAAGCATTCTCTGCATATTGTTCGGTGAAATTGTTAATCTTTTTTTTTTCTTTCATTCAAACTTCTAAAATATATATATTTAAACAAGCACAAGATGGATGATCAGTTTAGTGATGAGTTAGACTATAACCTGATAAGGAGGCCAGTGTTCGAATCCCATTAGAGACAAAAGAAGAAGGAAATAAAATATATTTAAACAAATTCGACTGGCAACCAATAATTTCGGCACTTAATTTCGGTCCTTCAAGTTTTCATTTATAGTTGTGGTGTACCAGCTGGAACATAAAGAGTGATGCTAACACATAAAGAGTAACATTTTTTGGATCACATGTTCACCGAACGTTTTAAAAGCCACCTTTTTATGGTTAGTGTTAGTAATCGATCCACCGACGTGGAGAAATAATTCGCTTATGCAATTTTGTTTTGCTACTTAATCTTGTAAAGCATCTAGCTAGTATCTTGCTAGAACGTGACTCTCTATCCATAAATAATATTTTGTTTGCTGATTAAAAAAATTGGATATTAATCGAGTTGATGAATTAACACATAGACTAAAAAAATTTCAGATGGTAGTTTATCATGGTGTCCGAGTAGAATGTCATGAGTTCAAACCTCGTTCCAAACACAATTTAAAAAAAAAATAAACATCTAGTGTTAGGGCTCTTTGAAAATATAATGGCACGTACACATTGCGTTTTGAAATATTTAAAATATTAACTACCTACTTTTTGATCGGCTTGAGTTTTTCAGAGACACGATACTATATTAACTATCTACTTTTCGATCGGCTTGAGTTTTTCAGAGACACGGTGGTTCAACAACGTCGGTCTTTTTAGCAAGGTGAGAACTCTATTGATTGTTTAATTCCCCGGTAAGACACTCTGAGAACACTATCGATTGTTTAATTTTAGCCACGAGAGCATGGCAAATAAATCTAAATAAGTATATATGTATTAGCTACGTTTTTTTGTGCATGACAAAAATTAGTATAGCAAAACAATATTTTTCTTGTAGAGTCACAACAACAAAACCTGGGATGTTCTTAGACTGAGTCTAGCTCGCTTAGCCATGCTTAGCCAAGGCGAGCCTTGTAAACCCCGAGATATAGTTTCTGCTTCAACAAAAACCGGCACAGTGCATACATAGATCATAAACTACTAGTATGCATATTGTTTGGAGATGAATAGAAATAGTAACTTTAACATAAAAACGAGTCCTTTTCGTTAGAAGACATTGATCCTTACCTTATACACGAACCGTACTACAATCAAACCGCAACAAATCTTGGCATATACGCAAATCTAAGAACAAGAAACGGATTCCAACATAAATACTAAGATATACCAAGATCAAATTAGCAACAAACTTTATGAAAAAGGTCAAGCTTTCACCTTATAATTCCGGACTCGATACAACTTCTGGAACCGGAACGAACACATAACACGTCATTTATGCACACCTCCACCCTCAAGATTTGTTTTACAAGACACACCATATTTTAGTAGATATCCAAATTTTAAGTTAAAGTATGAGATTGCTTTTCGAAAGGAAAAAATGTTTCTTTCTTCCATGTTTTACAAATGGTTTGTGATTAGTTTTCTAGCAACGCTTTTGAAAGCAAGGAATGGTCTATTAGTTCCTCTTGTCTTTAACTGAATGTAGTAGTTAGATCGGTTCATCCAAAAGGTTAATTAATCGTTAGAAGCCAGTAAGATGGAATAAAAGATTATTGGTAATTTCAAATTAAGTGTGCATGACGGTTGCCAATAAAAGTCAGGGTGGCTCTTGGAATAGGTGATAAATAATTTCTAATCTTGGAAGTGGAAATGATAATGGAAGATGATATCTAAAGGTAAGAACATACATAAGATCGTAACGAGTAGCATTTTCGGTATAGTATAGTACCTAAGATGAAAAAGATTATGTATGGATATGAGTTTATGAACTGAGGTGCTTTATGAAATGCTAAAAAAAATGAAAAATGTAAGGGAAAGAGAATTGTCTGAAGATAAGGTCAACAAAGTGATTATAAGTAGGAATTCGGAAACTCTCCGTGGAAGGAAATGTTCGGTAAGGACGGATACTTCTGTTACCAGAATCTAGGAATTCAATATCTCAGGAAGTAAGTAAATATTAAGATATAATTCGAAGATGTAAGATGTAATCGGTGTTATCAGGCAATGTTGTTTTATCTTGCCTAAGTATGATTAATAATGTCTTGGAAAGTTTCGAGGACGAAACTTTCATAAGGAGGGGTGAATGTAAGACCCCGAGTCAATTTTAGTATTTGATCCGAGTCCAAACCGAAACCAATCCCGAACGAACATTGTTTTCTAAATATCATTACATAGTTGTATTTATTTATTTATTTCATAATATTAATAGTGATAAAATATATTTATCTAATTATTTAAATTAGTTAATGTAGTGAATTAGTACATGAGTTACAATAATAATTACACCATTCATTGCCACCATTTATTTTTATAAGTAACCACCCATTAAAATGGGAGTAATGGGTACTTAGAGATGAATTAGCATTTCCATAACATGTAAGTTTGGGGTCGATTCATGTGAGTTGAAGGGACAATGGAGAATAGAAAGAAAAAAAGAAGAAGAAGAAATAAAGGAGAAGATGGAAGATGAGATATTGAGCCCCATTCTTTAAGATGATTATATCAATTCGATTAGCTAGTACAATTGTTACCTCGGTAAAAAAGTAAGCATATTTTATGGTTTAATTTTCTAAGAATTGTTATATTGTTGTTTTATAAGAAAAATATTGATAATAAAATAGTATTGATATAGGAGATCATGTTATGACATCAAGTTTCAATAACGGATTGATGGCTTGGAATTCGAGGTAAGGAGTGTAGTATCAATAGTTATTTTCACAAGTATCATGATTTCATGTTTCTAAGAAATTTCATGCATTTTTAAATCAATTTAGAGTAATCAGTTAAATAGCTGAGCATGAGTCACGAGCCTTAGAAATCAGATTATTCAGCTAAGTATAGGAAATCTGTCAAGAATGAAAGTCAGACACCGGCGAGCTAGTCGAAAGACTACCAGCAAGCCAATGGGCCTTTATCCAAAAACATAGTAACTTCCACTGTTTTGAAGAATAACATGTTGGTTCATGTTTCAAATATTATTTTATGAGTAAATCACATGATTATACATTTTTATTTGACTTGGGATTTAATTAAAAAAAGGGTTTGAAGATAGTTATTAGGTGTATTATACATTACATATAATATATATATATATATATATATATATATATATATATATATATATATATATATATATATATATATATATATATATATATATAGTCCCAGAAAAGGTAAAAGTATAGTCGAGGGGGGTGAATGACTAAACTGGAGTTTTAAAAACTTTTCTTGATTTAAAAGCTATTGGGCAGCGGATAAGTCTCTTCTGAAAAGTTGTTTCAAAGTAGGTTATGCACACACAGTTTATGTATATAATGCAATAAGTAAATGCTGTAAAGTAAAGTGCTATAAGGAAATGAACACAAAGGTTTATAGTGGTTCATGGTGGTGTAATCCCTTAATCCACTCTTCTTCTGTGATGATGGAGGAATTCACTATTGTCTTTCACCAATACAATAACACAAGCTTCACAATCTCCAGAAATATCACTCATTGGCTACAAAAGCTTCAGTGACTCAGTCTTCAACACACTGCTCCTTGAGAACAAATCCTTCAGCAGCTATCACAAAGGGTGCAACTCCTTCTTAGATTTCTCTGATTCAGTTGCTGCAAACTGGTGTGAATTGGATTCACAGATTTGTTGATTAATCTCAGTGCTTGATGTAGATTTATGCTCTGAATGCTGAGTTGATCACTAGATGTGTTCTTTTTCGATCAGAAAGAAGGCTTAGGATTTTGACAGAGTTTCAGCTTGATTTTCTGTGAGTATTCCTGTATTTTGATTTTCTGTCAAAGCCTTCTATTTATAGCCTTGATAATCTTTGATTTGAAATTCCGTCCCTTGGCTAATTAATGTGGAGAATAATCATTGATTTAATTCTGATTTCTTCTTGATTATATTCTCCTTAATTCCAGTGATCCGGATTAATTCAAACGTCCATCATAAAATCCGTCCTTAATTGATTCTGTATTTATTGCTTGATCTTCTTATTTTCAACGTTTATAATAAGCTTAGATTGCTCTGCTGTTCTTTCACTTGACTGTTGCTTGACCGGTTAAGTGAATCTGCTTTCTTTACTACTATTTCTTACTTAGCCGGTAGACAGTTTACTTTGCCGGTTTACTGCTTCCTTTGGTTCTTTGATTTTCCAAGAGTGCTTGTACTTCACTTATCCTTGATTTGTGTGAGATCAGTGTACACCATATTTAAACAATGAGTTTCATCACTTGTAATACAACTTAGACTTATCAAAGTTCATCACAAACTTTCTTGGTTCTAAGTCAGTCCATATGTCTTCACTTGACTCTGCTGGTACTTGGCTATCTCCATTCTGCCGATTTTCTGTTTTACTTAGCCATCCTACCAACTAGTACAATACTTGTCTGAATGAACTTATACAATATGTCAGACTTTAAGTAAAGGCATATACATAGATTTCTAACTTATTTCATGCTTGCTATAACAGCCAGTATGACCATCATCAAAACATAATAAAATATTTCCCCATTTTTGATGATGCCAAAACCCTCACAAGCCTGAACATAAGTAAACATGAATTCATATGATAAGGAATAAAACTCAACAATTTTATTCATCCATAAAGGGCAAAAATAGATTCCATACAGAGTAGTACAACTACATTTTACTTAGATTATGGTCTGGATCCTTTACATGTCCTTCTAGTCAACTTCTGGAAACTTCCATTTCCAATATTCCAAAGCAGTGTTGTAGGAGATGCCCATGAATACTTTCTTATCATAGAGTTTGTTGAAGTCAGGCAGAGTCTCATTTGCCCGTGGCTCTCCAAAGTGCTTCTCTAGTCTATCCTTTGCTTCACATTGTGAGGTCAACAAACTTTAAGTCCTTATACATCCACCATTGTTGTGAGGGTTCTAGTCCGCTCATTGGACTAAAAACTTCACCATGTTGTTGAATTCTACATGTCTTTCACTAGACAGGTCCTCTGGTCCTTTTGCACTGAGAGGTACTGACAGATTTACTCTGCTAGTTGAGCCATATGCTCCTTCTTTAGATACTTTCTTGAGAGATGCATATTCTCTCTTTACATTATTGTAGATCCTTTCCATATCTACCCTTATCTCATCATCTTGATAACTAAGCCAATCTTCCCAAGCTTCATTTTGTGACCCGTTATGATACATAATATCTTGATTTTTGAAAAATTCCTTTACATTACCCAACACTGCCGCCTCATTCTTTTTCCTGTTTCTGTAGGTAGTGAAGGTCATTTTCTGACCAAAAAAACTTCCAACTGATTGTCTTTGTCTACTGACACTGCTTTTGTGGTGCTGGATCGATGTTGACTTTTAAAGCTTCTTCCTTGACTGGATCCAGGCCTTTGCTGGTTGCCTGATCTGTCTCTGTCAGCATATTTTCTTTGAATTGGAAAAGGTAGTCCATGACTTATCTCCTTCTTTGCTCTCTCTCTTTCCTCCAATGCCTTTCTCTGTTGTTCATCTGCTTCAGCTCTTATTCTTAATTCTCTATCTCTGGCTCTGAGCTGTTCTTTAGTGAAATGTGGGGGTCTGACAGTAGATCCTTCAGGGTTATCCATTCTTTCTTTCTTTTTGGCAGCATCATCCTGTTGTTGTAACAGAATGATGTTTGTAGTTTCAGCTGTGTTGATCAAATTGTCTAACTTGGACTCAATGGATGTGAACTTCTTGTCAAGATCTGTCAACTTTTTGACCATACTTCCCATTCTGGTGCCAAAAGCTGCTGCCATAGCCTCATTCTCCATGGATACATGACTCCCTAGGCCAGAAAAGTTTTTAGTGAAGTTGATATTCATTTGGCGCATCAAGTCACCTTGCTTTTGCACAACAATGTCCTGTGCATCAATGTACACAACAATAGCCTGGAATTTGCGTTCCATATGTACTCTCACTTTTGAGTGCTGCAAACATGGATCTAAGATGCGTTGCTTGTTGTTACAACTCATCCACCAATGAGTCTACTGCTTTTTGAAAAGATTCATTGGATATGCTAGTGTGAGAGTGATCTTGTCTTTCCTCAGTTGGTGGTTCTGGAACCGGTGTTTGCTGTTTCTGTTCCTCTGTGCCTTGTTGTGTCAAAGTAGGAACAGCTAGGGCAAGAACCAGGATAAATTCCTGGGTGTGTGCTGCTGGTTGAGTAACATCAGCCTCACCTACTCCTTCTTCAAGTACTTGAGTGGTTGTGATTTCAGGTTCACTCAAGCCTCTGATTCCCCCTTGCTCTGTGCATCCTTGTTCTTTCTTTGAGGATAGACTTAATCGGAGTAGCGGTGTTTCATCCAGTGTCCAACACTACTGTGGGATCAGCTGATACATCAAAAGAGAGTTGGCTCTGAGTTGCACTCACCGCCTCGATTCTTGTTAGTCAAAGATCGGTGGTGGTGTTTGCTTTATCGGGGTTGTTTGCTTTCCCCGCCACCTTTGTTTGCGTAAATGCATTAAGATTGATATCATCATCAATTGCATCATGTCTGCTTCATTATCTCCATCTTGACCATCATTATCATCATTGTGGTCATCATCATCATCATCATCATCATCGGGTTTACCATCATTTCCACTTTGGGATTTGAAAATTTTGGCTTTGGCTTTTTCAACCATTTCCCAAAGTGTTGTCTCATCAATACTCCCACAAGAGTAGTGACGCCTAGAAAGTTAAAAATCCAACATGGAGGACTTGTGTTGTTTGAAGTTGAACTGCTCACACAACTTATCCACCAAGCTATTCACAAATGGCTTCCCATTATCTGTGATGATGTATCGTGGAACCCCATAGCGATATATATGGTTTACCCGAATGAAGCGGACTACATCCTCTTTCTTTACCTGGCGTAGTGCAACAACCTCAGCCCATTTTGAGAAGTAATCAGTGGCCGCCAAGATGTAGAGATGTTGGCCTGAAGACTTCGGCAGCGGACCAACCACATCTATTCCCCAAGCATCAAAGGGCCATGCCGCTACAGTTGGATGCACGACGGGAGGTTGATGAATAAAGTTAGCATGGAATTGGCATGCTTCACATTTTCGGGTGTAATCCATGCAATCTTTTACCATGGTTGGCCAATAATATCCCATCCTTTTGATGCGGAAGTGGAGCTTTGGACCAGATTGATGGGCGCCGCATATCCCGGAGTGAGCCTCTTCTATAGCGTGAAGAGCTTCATCCTCTCCTAGGCAACAAAGAAAGACTCCTTCAAAAGATCGGCGATACAAGGTATCGTTGTGGAGGAAGAAGCGTGGAGCCCGACGTCTTATGTCGACTTTCTTTTTCTGATCGTCAGGGAGTCTCCCGTGTTTTAAGTACTCCACTAATTGATGGCGCCAATCTTCTTGATATATTTCATAAACACACACATCATGACTATCATTATCATCTTCCTCCTCTTCTTCAAAGTATGGAGGAACCACCCATTGCTCGCAGACGGGGACTTGCATCTTCTCATCACCGATTGCTAGTGTCGCTGCCAAATTTGCTAGAGCATCTGCTTGCTTATTTTCTTTTCTCGGGACATGCTCAATTGTGACGTCTCCAAGGTAAGCAATGATTTTCCTTGCATAGTTGCAATATGGGATTAATTCTGGCTTTTTTACATCGTAGACCCCTTCAAGCTGGTTGATGATCAACTGAGAGTCTCCATAGATGTTCAGTCTGTATTGCTTCACATCCATCGCCATCTCAAGCCCTAAGATCAAGGCTTGGTATTCTGCAACATTGTTGGAGCAACATTCCGCCAATTTGAAAGAGTACAACAAGACTTCTCCCTCTGGGGAAACAAAGACGACTCCGGCACCAACTCCATCTCGTCGCGCAGCCCCATCAAAGTACATTCTCCATGGTGGAAGGACTTCAATCACCATGACGTCTGTTAGGTGTGATGCCCGAAAGACAATTTTGTAATTGTTTTATTTAATAAATGAAATGATATTATTATTCATATTTATTATTCTCATAATCACCGATGTGACAATAGTATTTACACTACTGAAAAACCCTAAAGTATATCGTTTATGTAATCACTTAACTCGATTGTATGGTATATACACGGGAGGATTGAGTTAGTGAAGATGTACTTAAAATACAATTAGCCCATAGTGAAGTTAATCGAGAGTATCGGGTCTCTCCTTTAACGTGCTATTAATGTGCCCATAACACAATAGGTGTGATTGTCTTATCAGGACTTTCGGTTAAGAGAACCTAATGGGGCATTTATATATGATAGATATATCATATAGGGTTGGACCGATTTGATTAGAGTTCACGATATAATTCCGTGTCGAGAAGTCTTATCGAATCAATGGATGATCATATTTATGGATATATCTTAATCTGAGGTGATCACGATCAAACCGCTTGAATCGATATGAAGTTTGACTTGACGGTTAAGGATTACACCGAGTCTGTGGTCCGAATTACCCCATCTTGGCATTGTCTTGGATTGAGTGAGTAGTCCGTGTTATCACGGATACGAATCCATTCCTTCCATTTATGGAAGTAGATAGACGATTCCACTTATTTGTTAATCCTAGAAACCGATCGATCCATGGAGTTCATATTACAGCGATTAGCTACCAAAGTGAGTTGTATGAATTAATTGATCACTAGGGTTAATGGTAAATAAGGATAAGAGGTTCTAGAAAGGGTTAACGGTAACTTCCCGATTTAGAATGAACGATCATGGAGGATTAATTCATATGTAATGATTATATCAATGGACGCTTATTATTATTCTCGTGAGAGATAAATATAATCTCATAATCGGCAGAGTGCGATCACGGGATTATGGTGGCATATTCCATGTGATTGATTTATCGAATATAATTATTACATTAAGTAAGATAATTATTTATTTGATTTATCGGAGCCGCTGATTATTAGTCCATGGTCCCCGACGTGCCTCCTAATATAGCATAGCTATTCTCGGACGTCGAATCCTAATAATATTAATTTAGTTCTTGTTGGACTTTATTAAAACGATATGTGAATTAATTGTTTAGTTGGACTAAATAATTAAATACACGGAAAAGACATTTTTCGTGACTTGCTTTAATTGGTGTGTTGACCAATTTTGACCCAAATTGGTCAAATATGCGTGGACTTTGAATTTGAAGGAAAAGGTGCGCATGTTATATTATTTAATTATTAAGGAATTTGTTTTCTTGGATAATTATTTAATGTGTGATTTATCTTTTATTTGTTAAATGATAAATCATGGAATATTGGATAATATATTTATTTATCCTAATTTGTTTGGGATAAATATTATATTTATCTTTTATTTGGAAAATGATTAATGTAATAATTATCTCTTAATTATTTAATCCTTGGAGGTTAAGTTTTACTCTCCTATATAAAGAGAGTTCTCCCAAGCCTTTTAACATACATAAATTTCGACTTCTCTTAGAGAGAAGGAGCAAATTTTCGGCCAAGGGGAATATGGGGAAAATCTTGGAGATTTTTCCGGGTAGCATATCGGAAGGATTCGAGACGAGGATTTCCTTCCACCGGGAGTTGCTTGGATCACACGTACGGAAGATCGTGGTGCTCTTCACATCTTCTTTTCTATTGCGGTTCTCCAACTTGGATTTTGAGATCCAAGAGGTATGTTCTACAACCCCCTTGTAGATGTAGATCTAGTTATTTTATTACGTGTATTTTATAGATCTAGATCCTTAAATCGCTTCCGCTGCGGATGATATTACTCAACATGTTGGTGTAGCATGTCACTTTGTAACAGTATATTCCCTTAGGAGTTCGAAATGCAGTGAATTCTTCATCTTCATGAGCCATTCGAATTTGGTTATACCCAGACGATCCGTCCATGCAGGAAAGAACTTCATGACCTGTGGTTGCATCTACCATCAGCTCAGTGATTGGCAAGGGAAAATCATCCTTTGGGCACGCATTGTTTATGTCCCGGAAATATACACATACACGAATCTGACCATTCTTCTTTCTCACGGGGATGATGCTCGAGATCCACGTTGGATACTTAACCTCACGGATGAAGCCTGCTTCAATGAGATTGTTGACTTCTGCCTCTATGAGTGGGATAAGATCTGGCCTAAATCTTCTTTGAGCCTGCTTGACAGGGCGTGATCCTTTCTTTACGGCCAACTGATGGACATCAACCTTTGGATCAAGCCCGGGTATCTCTTTGTACGTCCAAGCGAATATATCCTTGTATTCTTGGAGGATTTCGCGGTATCTCTCTTCTTCTTCTAGAGACAAAAGAGCACTTACGAAAGTTGGTCGTGGCTCTTCTTTAGTGCCGAGGTTGATTTCCTTCAACTCATCTACTGTGGATTTGACCCCTTCTTCTAATTCCGGGGGTGCTTCTTCCACGTCTTCTTCAACCTCATCATTTTCCAATGTGATATGATAGACGAAAGCATGTTCTTTCACTTCGTCAAGTTCCATGACTTCTTCTGATCCCGTTTTAGTCTTGGTGGGGTAAGGTTCTTCACCGACGGAGATAACATACAAGGACCCAACGCTTTCTTCAGGCTCATTTTCTTGCCATATCGGATGCACATGCTCCATATTGTGCGTGGCATCAGTTTTAGTGTACACTACCGTGCGCACCTTAGCTTTCATTACGTTTCCACAGTGTATTTCAAGACCTGTGTGACGCTTCATTCTGGACGGGACCAGACTCTTGATTTCTTTAGAGTCGATGTTTGTTACATCCTTCCCCAAAACATCCTTATGTGCTGATCGTCTTCGCTTCTTGCTGACTTTTGGTCTTGACAGATTCTTGGTCGTGACAGAAAGCCTTTCGAAGACTGAGACGCGTTCTTTCTTTGGTTGTAAACTCTCAAACACCGATGGCCTTGGAGGTAGAGGTTCCGGAATGTTCGTTGGAGATGATTCATCTTCAACCCCGATGTAGTTATTGCTTGCCTTCCTTATTGCAATGCGGACGGGTGGTGAAGGATTATATCCCAGGCCTGTCCGGGACCCAATAATGGGAACTTTTGCTTTCGTAGCCTTATGTGCTTCTTTAGATTCTTTGCTTTTTGCCCCCATTTTTAGAGCAGGGCTTCGGGATCCATTTGCTGCCTTTTCGAGGAGTTTGTAAGCAATAGGATCAAAACCTTCCCTTCTTGTGGCTGGAAATGTTCCATGTTCTATAACCGGACCTTCTTTATGACGGGTAAACCCCTGTAGAGCTGACGTGGCCTTTTCTAGTGCTAATACCAGTCCTTAACCGACAGTGTATCGGGTCAAACTGTAGTGCTAGTATGGCGAGTCAGAGTATCGTATCCTCAGGGAACTTAGTAATTCTTCTAAGTGTGGTTAAACACCAAAGAGCTGTTATTAACTCGATCTAAATCTCGCTTTATAACACGTATCACTACTATTTTACTTAACATAAAATAAATGCATAATTTAAAATTTATTCTAATATAATAGATATAGATATATAAATATATATAGATATGCATAAGTTGCAGAATATATATATAGATATAAATATACAGATGCCAAATATATTATTAGAGAACTAGCCAAAGTTTATATAATTGATTTATACGATCTTTTCAGTGAATGGAATGTGCTCGATCTTTCCTTTTATATTAGGTTCAATTGAGTAAATGAAACGGTGCACTCCTGAGGTTAACAATTCCTCCTCACATAAGCGTCATTTAAATTGTCATATGTCCAATGTCATCACCCAAGATCCACAATCATTACGGTTTTTCCGAATGAGTCCCGAGTATGCGATTCTACCTTTGAATAAAAGGAGTCATTCCGTTCGTCAAGCGGTCAATTTTATTTAAAGGCTCCGGTTGTCAAGGCCGGGCGATTCAACTTTCCGTTTAAGTTTCAATTAAACTGATGATTAAACATTATTACGATCTCGAGTACAAATTTCAATAAGATTCATCTTTTTAGGACAAATCTGCCCCCGGGTAGGAAACTGGGTTCCGTTGTCACGTTATTCACTCGGCCAATTTTACCCTCCGGTTTTTCTATTAACGAGTTCATAACCTAACTCTCGAAAGTCAATTCATAATTAGATTATGAATTCTTTCGAATCAAACTTTATCAATAGAAAAAGATTCAATTAACTCAATTTTAGTCAATTTTACTTAGCCAACATTCCTTTACCGAAAAGATCGAAATAAAACGATTACATAACTTTGGCTAGTTATTAGATTTAGCCTATTAACATTATACGAAAATAAAAACAAACATAACAAACATAAATACTTTAGAAATTTTACCCGATTACAACAATTGAATCGGAAAATTTGTATTCTTCCGGATGCTACAACGACTTCAACAACATTGATCTTCCGATAATTTCTAAGCATTATAACGATACTACTTTATTTATGGCATAAGGCCTATATACATACCTACTACTAATAAAAAGAGGTAAATAAAATATATTTGGTACCCCCCTATGTGCCTGCAATGCTGCTCTATTTATAGGCAGATTTTTCCAAGCCGGATCGATCCGAGAAAGGGCGGATCGATCCGGGAATAAAAATCTTATCCCCTGGATTTTTCTCTGCGAGGCCACATCTTTGGGTAATCATCATGTCTCTTCGGATCGATCCGAGGTAATTCCGGATCGATCCGGATAGATTTTTTCCAAACTTGATCTGAAACTTGATAAAATCATAACTTGAGCTCTGGATCTCCAAATGACATAATTCAAGATCGTTGGAAAGCTCTTGAGAAGATCTACAACTTCCTGAAGGACTTTTCTTCAGAAAATACCTTTTTGATGGGCCATTTGTTCGTCGAAAATATAACTTGATACGGTGTCACGAACCATTGATCCACTTGAACTTTAAAACTCGTGGCACTTCCTTAATTCCTTCAAAAGATATGATTTTACTCCAAAAAGTGTCGTCACTCGGGTCTTGGTTTACCTAAGATCTCAAATAAAATACCAAAAATACCCACGTGAATCTGACATAACACTCCGGTTATTAACCCGGTACAAAATTTATAACTTTTTATCATTTTTACTAGATTTTTATAGTATTTAGATTTATTCATAACTATTAATATTTTATAAGATTATCGTTATAATTACTTATATTTTATATAAAAAGAGTCGATAATGTATATAAAACATCGTAATTTTTATCATATAAATGTTATACATCAAGGAGCATCCATCTTCACGGCATTGATCTTGGGAAGTGGCAGGGTCAGTCCACTCAACGCTTTGGATTTTTGAGGTGGATAAATGTCTTCACATTCCTTTGAGGCATGGGGAGGTGCTGATGACTTTATCTCTTCATGCTTGCCAACCTCTCTCTTATCTTCAGATGGGGTGGCCTTCTCCTCATCATCTTTTTCCCATGATCTGGAAGCGCCTACTATCTTCAAAGGAGCTGGCTTCAGGTAGAATTTTGCATCTGCAAAATGAGTTTCGGCTTCAGTGAAAGGTTTTTCATCAGCAATGACCTTTCTTACCACGCCATTGCGCCGATACTTAAAGCATTGATGAAGGGTTGAAGGGACGACTCTATTCTCGTGTAACCACGGCCTCCCTAACAACATGTTGTAGGACGTTCTGGCGTCAATCACATGGAACAATGCGCTTGAAGATAGCTCATCAATCAAGATGTCAAGTCAGATCACACCAATGGCTCTCTGCCCCCCTTGGTTGAATCCGTGGATCATAAGGCGACTTTCGGAGAGTTCATCCATAGAGACACCCAATTCTTTCATCACCCGGAGCGAAGAATATGTTGACAAATGATCCTCTATCTAGTAACACCACGATTAACTTTTTGCTCGCGTGTATATCTTTGTGACAAATAATGGACGATTATGGCGCCGATCCGAGAAGCATGTAACATCTGTGAAGGTGATCTCAACTGTGCAAGTGAGCTTCGTATTGTTTGAAGGATCTTCCTCAGTCAGTGAGTCTTCACTTTCCTTTGCAACGTCCCTTTCCTCTGCGTGGATAGCATAGCATGAAACAACTTCATCCTCTAAGTTTTCTTCAGTCGCCCCAACCTCGACGACTCTCTTAGGCATGTACTCCAATAAGGTGATTGGAGTGCGAGGGCTTCTGTATTCAACCTCTTCGGTGAACATGCTCTTCACTTTCTTGTTTATTTTCATTTGTTTCTTTTTCAACTTTCTTGCCCTTCGGGCTCTCTTTGGATTGGAAGAATTGGCATAATTCATCTTCGGTTCTGTTGGCTTGAAGTAGGGTGACTTCCTTTGCTTTTTCTTATGGGTCACCAGAATTCATCCATCATCATCTTGTTTGATGGAATTTGTGGTTCTCTTCTCTTCCGCATCGGCTCTTGTTTGTTTGCGAGACGTCCCGGACTCTTTCTTGGCCATGGGCAGAGAATCACTGAATTTGATCTCAACAGGGTCGAGTGATCCAAACTGGATAGTCGTACAATGACCATTCATTGGCTCTGCTACGGTGATTTGATTTGTGCTTGCTTTCTCTTCTTCAAGCACGATCTTTCCTTCCTCAGCCAAACGCATAACTTTGTCCTTGAAGACAAATCATTTCTCGATGGGATGACCAGATAATCGGTGATATTTGCAATAGTTGCCTTCATGAGCTCTCGCTACATCTCCTGGTCGTTTTGTTTCTGGAAGATCAATGAGCTTTAATTTCAACAGTTCATCAAAAATTGCAGGTATGTCAGAATCGAAGAATGGATACATCCTCTATTGCCTCTCATTCAAGGTAAGCCTACGCCTTTCACCTTGTCGTGGTTCGACCTTCCTCCACTCGGGCTGGATTGGCGATGGATTGTTGACCTTTACGGGAGCTATGGTGGTGGCGTTCGACTCATTCTTCTTCGTTTTGGGAGAAGCTTTCACAGACTTCTTAATTTCTTGTTTCTCCTTCCTCTTTCTTGGATCTTGAACCGGGGCCTGACCTCCATTGGCGTCAATGCTTAATTCCATATCATGAGCCCGAGTGGCTAACTCCTTAAACGATCTCGGCAGAATCCCTTTAAGGATGTACTGCAGTCCCCAGTGCATGCCTTGGATGCACATCTCAATAGCGGAGGCTTCAGAGAGTTGATCGTTGCAGTTGAGGCTAAGGCTTCTCCATCTATTAATATAATCAACTACTTTCTCCTCTTTCCATTGGCGGGAGTTAGTCAACTCTACCATGCTCACGGTTCTACGAGTGCTGTAGAAGCGAATCAAAAATATCTGTTCCAGTTGCTCCCAACTGTCTAGAGAGGCAGGGGTGAGATCGGTGTACCAATCGAAGGCATTGCCTTTGAGTGAACGCACAAATTGCTTCACCATGTGATCTCCATAGGTTCCAGCATTGTTGCAAGTTTCCACGAAATGGGCAATGTATTGCTTCGGGTTGCCCTTTCCATCAAATTGCAGGAAATTCGGTGGTTGATAACCGGCTGGCATTTTCAGATCATCAATTCTTTTGGTGTATGGCTTGATGTAAGTCTGAGACGACTTCATGGATCCTCCGACTTTGTCATTGATCGTCCCCATGATGAACTCCTGCAGTTGGCTGATAGGAATGGTTCCGTCGGGGGAGATCTTCAGATTGCTTGCCGAGGTAAAGGACTTGGAACCTTCCTGGTCCTTGAAAGGGATTTCTGGAGCAACCCTCAAGTTATTCGCTGTGCGGAAATATTTGGAGGCTTCTTGATCATTGGAAGTGACATCATGCTCGTCCTCTTCATCGTGCTCCACCTCTTTCCCCTTACTTGCTTCTCCAATGGAATCAAGTTTGTTGGTGAGCTTCGAAATTTGCATGTCTTGTGTCTGAACATGCGATGTGAGGGCCTCAATGGCCTTCGTGAGGCTAGCAATATGCTTCTCGAGAGTTGTGGAATTCGTCATCATTACGTCAGCAGCCATTAGGGAAGTGGGTCTATCAGAAGCTTCATGCGGGAAAAGGAGGTTGATGCCAAACTCCTTTGACATACTTCGAGTGATAGGTCCAGAAAGTTGTCCTTGAGATGAAGAAACAGCCTTAGCAGCAGCAACCTTCATAGTAGCGCCCTTCAAAGCCACAGTCTTAGCAGCAGCAGCCTTCGGAGCGGTAGAAGCAACCTTTGGTGTCATTTGTTCTTGACTTCTTTGGAAAGGAGAGATGAATGGAGAGATGGGTCCCACCGGGCGTGCTAGAAATTTGTAACGCAAATTTTGTGTTAATCCCTGAAAATGACAAAGAAAACACAAAATTGTAACAAATCGAATTTTTTTAATTTATAAAATAAAAAGCGGTTACAATCTCTTGAATCCTTTGATTCTCCTCTTTAATTGTTGACAATTATTGGACACCCGGATTTAGCGGAAGATCTTGAATTTGGTTGATTTCCTCCGGATATGGCGAAAGATTTTGACTTTGTGGTTGATTACCCCCGAATATGGCGGAAGAAATGGACCTTGGTTGATTCCTCCCGAGTATGGCGGAAGATTTGAATATGTGGTTGTTCTCTCCCGGATATGGCGGAAGATCTTGACTTTGTGGTTGATTTCTCCCAAATATGGTGGAAGAATGTTTGATTTGGGTGGAGATTTAAAGAAGTGATTTGACTCACCTTCGCCCTCCTGACTGGGTTAGAAGATCCTCAAAGCCGGTTGAAGAACTCTGGATTTCTTGGTGGATGATCTTCAAGTGATGGTTGAAGAACGCCGGATTTGATGGAGAATCCTCAAAGATTGAAGAACACTTGAATGCTCTTTGTGCTCCCTAGATCCCCTCCTTCTTGGTGCTTGAATGCTTGAATGGAGTGCTTGATGCTTCCTCTCCAATCTTGAATCCTTGTGTGCTTCCGTCTTCTGTTTTAATGCTCTGTGTTTCTGTGTTTGCAAATGACCAATGCCTCTCTTATTTATAGTGCTGGATGAGTGCCTTGGAAGTAATTCGCATTTAATGCTTTCACACTCATTTAATGTGTTCACACTCTGATTGATTCCCATAATATCCGCATTTAATGCGTCCAGACTCTCCTGATTGGCTCTAGCAATTTGTACATAATCTCCGCATTTATTATAAATCAATAAAATCTCCTAATTAATTGATTTTAAGATATTTTTATGATTTATTGATTTTTATATTATCTACCAATATTTAATGTTGGAAATAATATAAAAATACCTATATTTTATGGCATGTGTAGTATGTGACAAATATAATATGTCGCATATATATTTTATACATCTACATAGCCATTTAATTATAAATAATTAAATCTCTAAATTTCTAAGAGATTTTAATTAATCATTTATTTATTTATATCATTTCCTATCATTTTGTATAGGAAATAATATAAAATGAATTTAATTTCGAGACAAATGTAGTACGTGACATTTATTTTATGTCATATAAAATATTTATATCTACAAGTAGGAAGGACTGAATCGACCAATGACATGGAATGCTTTCACAGAAGAGTTTTACAACCGCTTCATACCCACTTGGGTATGGAACCAAAAGGAAGAGGAGTTTATGAATCTAAAGCAGGGTTCCATGACAGTAACTCAATATGAGGCAAGATTCACTAAACTTGCCAAGTACTGTCAGCGGTTGGTAAATACCGAAAATCACCGAACCAACAAGTTCCTGAATGGATTGAGGTATGAACTCTAGACAGCCATAGCTGTAGTACCCCATACGACCTACAAGGCAGCAGTGGAGGCAGCCACAAGGATAGAAATTAAGAGGAGAAATGAAACTAATGCTCGCCAAGCCGTTCAAGCTCGACAGGCAACCAAGCGAGCATTTCCTTTTGACGAAGGATCTTTATCCGTGAATGGAAAGAAACAAAAGGCATCTGCACCTACTCCAAATGCTACACCAGCAGCTGGCTCGACGGCCCCTACAGGGGTATGTTCATTCTGTGGGAAGTCGGGACATATCGATACGCAATGCCGAAGGAAGTTGGGACTATGCTTATTTTGTTGAAGTAAGGATCACATAGCATGAGATTGTACAGTCAGTGCAAACCGCGCGGCACAAACTAATGACCCTGCACCAAGAGTTGCCCCGCAACAAACTGGAAAGCTAGACTATGGAGGGAAGAAGCCCCAAGTGAATGCTAAGGTCTTTGCCATGGCTCAGGAAGACGTAACGGACGATTCAAATGTGGTGGAAGGTACGGTACTTATTCTTGGTCTTAAGGCTAAAATTTTGATCGATTCTGGTGCATCTAATTCTTTTGTGGCTACCAATTTTGCATCTAAATTGAATTTTATCGAAGAGGAACTCCCACACATGGTAGTAGTCAATACCCCTACAGGTGCTAGGATGGTAACTGATAAAATTAATAAAAATTGTGTAATGATCATAAATGGTAGGAGTATGAATGTGGACTTGATATCACTCCCAATGAAGGGATACGATGTAATCCTCGGAATGGATTGGCTTTCAAGACATTATGCGCATGTGGATTGCAAAAGAAATTTGGTGTGATTCTGTGAGCCTGGAAAACATGAAGTGACATTTTACGGAAATAGACGCCGAAATGGAGTACTTTTAACTACGGGAACTAAGGCCAGAAAAGGGACAAAACAAAACTGTCTCGCGTATTTAACTACTCCGCCTAAACAGACTCCAAGCATTATTGAGGTGGACGTAGTTAAGGACTTTGAGGATGTCTTTCCGGAAAAGTTGCCCTCATTACCACCAGAATGTGGAGTGGAGTTCACCATCGAACTGACGCCTGAAATTGAACCAATTTGTAAGACCCCGAATAGGATGCCGCCTAAGGAGCTCAAAGAACTAAAGCTGGAGGAATTGTTGGAGATGGGCTTCATACGACCAAGTACCTCGCCATGGGGTGCACCTGTCCTATTTGTTAAAAAGAAGGATGTGAGTATGAGACTTTGCATTGATTATAGAGGGTTGAACAATGTAACTGTAAAGAATAAGTACCCCTTACCCTATATTGATGGGTTGTTCGACCAGTTACAAGGGTGTGGGTGGTACTCAAAACTGCCTTTTGGGTTGTTGACTGTGAGTTCCCTCCTTTTTATTTTCTTTTCCCCTCTCGATGTCCTATTATGTTATCGTACTTCATATTTTTACTTGACATTATTTTGGTCAATTGATGTGAGTTCTATTTTATTTTAAGTCTTTAAACGTCTTTTTGGGCTAAATTACAATTTTGGTCCTCTAACTAGACACGTTTTTCGATTTTGGTCCTGGTTTTTCTCCGGCGACAATTTTAGTCCCGTAAGTGGTCTTTTTTTTTGCAAAAATAGTCGGAAAGACCACTTACAGGACTAAAATTGTCGCCGGAAAAGACCAATTTTAGTCCTGTAAGTGGTCTTTCCGGCGTTCAGGACTATTTTTGCAAAAAAAGACCACTTACAGGACTAAAATTGTCGCCGGAAAAAAACCAGGACCAAAATCGAAAAACGTGTCTAGTTAGAGGACCAAAATTGTAATTTAACCGCTATTTTATCTTCTTTTTCTCCCATCGTTAATTTTTCTCCCATGTGCCAAATGCTTCAGGTCCTAAGTACTGATTGTAACTATTTTATATATATATTAAAGCCCCATAGCTTTTGTTTTGACGTCTGCTAAGTCTTTCTAAGAGCCGATGCGTGGTTTATTTTATTGAACCGATATAAATCGAAAGGATTGTTGAGTTTTATCTCTATATAAGAGCAAAAGCTATCATTTTTTTTCCCATATAAATAAAAGTTAGTTCTCATTTTTGTAATAGTAAACTATGATGTTTTTATCAATCCATGTTTTAGAATGCTTCGTCCATATTCTGTTTCTAGTGTATGTAAAATTGTCAGACTCTTGGCTTCCAAACATTACTAGTTTAGCTTTAGATGCTTATAAGTTGACAATTATATAGTTATCCGAAATTTATTCCTAGGAGGATGAGAATTTTAATAAGTACCTCGTTTAAATTTTACAAAATGTGTTATATATATATATATATATATATATATATATATATATATATATATATATATATATATATATATATATATATATATATATATATATATATATATATATATATATGTAATACAAACTTCCATTTGAATAATAGTTGTCATTACAGTCTTACAAAGTTTGGTTTTGATGTACATCGATCATCGTGAAATTTATGAAAAGATCAGCATGATAACCAATTCTTGTTCCTGCCTGATGCAAACTCTTAGCGACTAGAGGAGTTAGGGTTATTGCACCGCATAACGGCTAGTCACCGGTCTCGGGGCCTCTTAACTTTGGCTCATCGACAGTCCTAGAGTGATGGTACCAAAATTCCCCGACGTTCCATGTGCATGGCTGGGAAAGCAATGGCCGACGACTATGTCATGTTCGGAGGGCAGTGGGGTTGGCTGGAGCCTTTTGGGAGGTTCACTGGGCGAAGGTCCGAATCCTTTCCCTGACAATCGTCCGGAGTTGTCAGGTAATAGCTTGCTTGCTTGTGGAGTGCGGTAGAAAAACATGCTGGAGTAGGATGGTAATGACTCATCGGCTAAGGCAAGCCTGTGTCAAACATTTAGTAAGCTTAATTTCAAGAAAATTACTTGGCGTGGCATTTTTTTTCCAAATACCATATCTTTGTACTAACTACTACTATATGCAGGAAAAGCCTTTTCCTGTAACATATTAATATATTGATAATTGTTATTTTCCTCTATAAAGGTTATAGACACTCGCATCTGAACTCACTGGGCTAAATTTTTTTAGCTCACACGTTTGTGAAAACTTTTTTTTTTTAGGTATGGAGGAAGGACACCAGGGCGGTGAGGTAGGTGGAGTTACCTTGGAGGCTGTTCTGGGAGAGGGAGTGGACGAAAAGTTCAACGTTGACCTAACAGCTTAGTGTCAAGCTTGATTTTCAATTTCCTTTGAGTTTCATTTTTCTGTTGTAATAATAATTTTCATTTGGAAGTGTCTTAAATCAGCCTTACCAGTGTCAACTATAATTGCTAGGAGGTTTGGCTCTGTAGCTGACTATTGTACAGCTTGTGGGGAGTCCTTAGAAACTATCGATTTTTTATTTATTTCATGTAGCTTCGCTAAAAATGTTTGGAAGTGTGCAGGTATTTCTTGGGATGTTCACTCCTTACAAAATGCCACTCTTTGCATGTGGTGGGAAAAGGTTTCGGCTAGTCCTTTTTCGCTAGATCGCATGGACATAGTTATATTGTCTTGTTTTGTTCTTTGGTATATTTGGAAGGATAGATGTAATAGAACCTTTGGAAATGTTAACTGGAGCTTTATGGAAACTGCCACTTTAGCTATCGGGGCAAAATTTGACTTTGAGCAGGCCTCTTCTTCGGGAAGGAATAACACTAATATTTTTTCCCCTTCCTCTGATTTGCAGCACATTGCCTTTCCTGATGATGCGGTGAAGGCTTATGTTGATGCAGCCTGGAAGTCAGACACATGCTCTGCTGGTTTGGGTGCAGTCACTTATGAGGCTAATGGTTCACTTCTGGAAGCTTGGGTCTCTCCTAGAACTCGCTATCCGTCAGTTTTTGCGGCCGAAGCTGGTGCACTTAGGTGGTGCTTGATAACGGAAAAATTCACAGTTATTTTTATAACTTTTCACCCCGTTTCTGATATCATTTTGAGCACTTTTGTATCATTTCGAGTCTTTAATTCCTAAGTTTCATAAAAATATAGAAGTAGTAACTATTATATAAAATATCGTATTTTTATCGTGTTTTTATTAGTTTTTGTACCGGTTTAGTAACCGGAGTGTCGTGTCGGATTTACGTTTGGTATTTTGGTGGTTTATTGCAGAATTATAGGTTAACCAAAATCCCGAGTAACGACACGTTTTGAGGCCTAAAAGAGGTGTTTTTAGGGATATAAGAGTGTCTTGTGAGCAAAAGTCCAGTGGATCGAGTGGTTCGTAAAGTGCCACTAGCGATTTATATCTTCGACGAACCAATGGCCCATTAAAACGGCATTTTCTGAAGAAGTGGCCTTAATGAAAGTTGTAGATCTTCACATAAGCTTTCCAACGCATTTTGAATTACGTCAATTGGAGGTCTACAACTCAAGTTATGACCAAGTGGCTAATCGATTCGTAATAGTAAAAATCCCGAAAACGACACGACATACGAATGGCTCATCAAAACGGCGTTTTCTGAAGAAGAATCCTTCATGAAAGTTGTATATCTTCAAGAAAGCTTTCCAATGGATTTTGAATCAAGTCAATCGGACTTCTACAACTCAAATGGTGGTCAAGTGGCCAATTGATTCAATTTCGTAAAAATGTCGTAAAACGTTCGGAGGAACACGAGGTAATCAAGAAGTCGTTTTCTGGAGAAGAGTCCTTCATGAAAGTTGTAGAGTTTCTCGAGACCTTAATTTTGGCATTTCGTTTGCAATTTTTGGAGGTCTACAACTCAAGATATGAATTTTAGAAGTTTTAATCCAAATTATATAACGAATACGACAACAAAAACGGTTACAGCAAATCTTTGAAGATCTTGCAATTATGATCCCGGACCGGTCCGGCCTAACCACCGGCCCGGTCCGGCCCTTCAACATTTGCCTATATAAAGGTTCATACAGAGAGCAGCGAAAATGAATCCTAATATTTATATTTGCTTAGACGAAGTTCGAGAACGGCTTAGGTGCTTAACCCAAATTGCTTGGCGGTTGTTATGACAGTTGACATCTAAATAGCGGATTAGAGCTCGGACTAGGCTCCGTATTTCAATTTCTTAGTTTAGATTTTTATATATAATGAGTAGAATACGATATTCGATCGATGGCTTGGTGGAGTTCATAAATGGGATCGTTGTATGAATTCAAGGTTGATATCTTTTATGGATTCGGGATTCAAAAGTCTTGATCTATAATGTTTTGATCCTCATTATTGTGAGTTTTCGATTTCGATTTGTTTTCTCTCAATATGGTTTTGATTGTGTAGATCATTAGTTTGATGAAATTTACTCTGGATAAAAGTTTTGATTCATATCCTTGTTTATGTCGTGAAAGAATAAAAGCTTCGATCTTTTGTCATGTTCATATACTCTTTGTTCTCAGATTTTAACACGAGTTTTATATTCGATTCAATTTCTCTTGGGACGACCTCGTACTCCTGTAGCTATCCTAACAATCGACCTGCACTCTGCTGCGCCAGAGAGTTGGTTTACCCACGGTTTTGCGAGTCTTTATAAATGTATTTTTAGTGGGTGAATTTTTCGCTCATCAGTGCTTACAAAGATGCTTAGCTCTTGGAATCACGAAAATTGCCTGCTTCACGGATAATATTAGCTTAGTTAACTGCTGCTCCAGAAGTCACGACCCTCCATCAGATTCTTGGGCTATTTTGGAAGATATTTTTTGCCTTATGAACCATTTTGTACATTGTAAAGTTATGTATATCAGTAGGGGTAACAACGGAGTAGCTCATAGCTTAGTTGCTGCCTCATTTGCGGTGGATTTTGGTATCGCTTACAGGCACTCTATCCCTTTTTGGCTTTGTAATTATTGACTCTTCGGGTTAATATAACTTTCGTCTTTGGTGGAAAAAAAAAAGATTGAAAGATATGAGTGTTTAAAAAATATGGATTAGAGAGAAAGTGTATTGGGTTTTTTTTTTTTTTTTTTTTTTTTTTTTTGTGTGGAAGGGAAATGGCAGCAGAAAAAAAAAATAAAATAGTTTGTCCTTTATGCAAAAGTTTCAAAAACCTGTCATTCCCCCTTAATTGATGAAATATTTGTGTCATTCTCCCTCATTACTTTTTTTTTTTCATTCAAACTTCGTACATAAATATATTTAAGCGAATTCGATTGATACAACTTACGTAAATAATTTCGGCACCACTTTATAAATTTTTGGGGGAATGAGGGAGAATGAAAGAAATATTTCATCAATTGAGTAGAAGGACAGTCTTTTGAAACTTTTGCATAAATGACAAAAATATTTATTCACTGTCGAAATTCACTGTTTAAATTCACTAATTTTCAAAATTCATTATCGAAAGTCACTGATTTTCGGGATTCACTGTCGAAATTCACTGATTTCGGGATTCACTGGGGAGATTTATTGATTTTCGGGATTCACTGTTTGTCCTTCTCGCTATAAAAATTATGCAGCTGTCCTTCTCCCTATAAAAAATATGTAGTTGTCCTGTTACTTAAAAATATTCCAGATTGTGTCATTATCCTTAATTATTCTTTAATTGTTATATCTATAGTCGTTGTATGATATTTCTTTCATCTTTCTAATTAGGTGCATGTACATACAATTAATATGATTATATGTTTCCATTTGTGTTTTGCCAAATAATCTAAATAATAAAAGGTATGTCCATGAACCTTGTAGCTCCGAGCCCCTATAAAAGCAAGATAAACTCCATTTCATACGCATACATTCAAATTATATACAGAGAAAAACAATGGCAAAGACACAACTTTTCCAAATAGTGAATATTCTAGTCGTGGTTTGTATGATGTTGAATATCACCATCCCACGGGCCATAGCCATAGGGTTTGAAGATATTCAAATGATATACTTCGATTGTAGTGATTTCATTGATGGTGATGATCCATTACCAAGTGAGGATGAATGTTGTGGTCATGTTGGATTAGTCGCTGAAGCCTTGAACTCAAAAGAGGATCGTCAGGCTGCTTGTGGTTTCTTTAATCAGCTTAATGAGTTGCATGATGATGTTGAGATCAGAAGAGTCGATGCACTTGGGAGACTATGTAAAGTAAATTTTCCTATGACCATTACTCGTAATATGGATTGCTCAAGGTACGAGATCATATCCCATTTTATATATATATACACACACATCAAATGTTTTGCTTCCTGATTATTGAAGATATATATTTTTTTTTTCAGGATTGGGCTGATATAAAGAAGAATGGATCTTACTTCTGTCAAAAAAATCTATATGCCTTATGGAATTGAATTTTATATGGTTCTTGTTATGATATTGCGAATATATCATTGTCATAATGACATTTTAATCTTTCTTTAGTCAATGAAAAGATGGTATTTGAAATATTCATTGGTAAACCCCTTAAAAAAAGACATGTTCATTGATTCAATTGACGTTTAATTAAGTGATTAAATTATTTAAGTCACACATTTTAAATAAAAAAAAAGCCTAGCTATTGACCTTTAATTATGTATATCGTGTCGAATCCGCAATAAATACAAGCAACATGTAATAGATCATCACCAGCCCAGCCGGTGCCCGGTGGAGCAAAATCAATGATGCTGAAACACTAATAGAGGGTAACAAAAATTATGAGACAATGAGATGCATATAATTGTAAGTGAAAAGAAATAAGTGCAACATAATTATTTATTAAACATAAATTAACAATCACATTGAACTATGGCGGAAAATTGAAATTTTATTACATATGATCATAGTAAGTACTATAAAACAATAAGTATGTGAATATAAGTTGGAACTAAAGATGGGAATGACTCATATTTGGAACTTTTGAACAATTAATAGATTCCAAAGTTTCAGCCTCAATTTTGTTCAACAACTGTTGAATATGCCATCATCATTTTCAATATTCGCAGATTCTTCAACATTTTGAAACGAACAATTATCGTACAATTGATTCTCCTTCCAATATTCATAGTGACATTTTACTCTTTCTTTAGTCGATGAAAAGATGGTGTTTGAAATATTCATTGGTAAACCCCGAAAAAAAAAAAAGACATATTCATTGATACAAATGACGTTTAATTAAGTGATTAAATTATTTAAGTCACACATTTTAAGAAAAAAAACACCTAGCTATTGACCGTTAATTATGTATCGAGTCGAATCCGCAATAAAAAGAAGGCAACATGTAATATATCATCACCAGCCGGTGGAGTAAAATCCATGATGCTGAAACACCGATAGCAGTAACAAAAATTATGAGACAACGAGAGGCATAAAATTTTAAGTGAAAACCAATAAGCGTAACATAAATTAACAATCACATTGAACAATTAATGGCGGAAAATTGAAATTTTATTTAGTCTGATCATACTAAGTACGATGACACTTTATATTAAGGTGTTGTGCTTAACTAATTTGATAATTTAGTGTTTCTGGACTGTGGTTTGACTGATATTCTGACTAAATCATTCTGGGAAGGAGTGTGGTCCAAGGGAGGACAAGAAGTCTAAGAATATTCAGTCAAAGGGTCAGTCCACCAAATAGTAAGATTTTGTGAAGGTGAAGTTGTGTATTTTGCTTCCTGTTTTACCCCTTGTTTGTTGACTGAATTGGTGAATTTCCCTTCACTCATTCAGGGTCCTGTTTGTGTCTGTGCTTGGCTGTTTTACGTTTACCTTTCATGACATAATACTGCATCTGCCTTGGCGGTTTGAGTTACATTGCTGAACCTTCCTATCTGCTGAAACCTTTGTGAATTAACCTGCTGTTTCTCATTGAACTTGTTGTTGCATCTTGGCTTGTGGTACAACTTATTTTCAAATTTCAATCAAACCGTGTTCATCACATTTTAAATAATTGTTCCTGCATATCTTTTTGGTGGATAAGTCGTCGTATTGTTTCTGATCACATATAGGTATTCAACCACTTAGTCTAATAATTAATTAAGTTCTGTGCTTCCGAGACTTGGTTAATTAGGACTAAAAGTTGTAGTAACACACTCTGAGTTTGCATAAATCGAATTAAGTTTAAAAAGAGACCCTGATCTATTCACCCCCCCCCCCGGGATCACAACTGCGCAAAGATCTAACAACATCAATTGTGAGTAGGCGTACATTTTGGTGGCTTTGTCTGTAATAGATAATTGGAAAGCTTAACTTTTATTATTCACAGTGGTGTTACATATATATACTGAGTACAATAGAATAATCTAGGTGATTTACATTAATTATAGGATCAATCAAATATTCTAGACTAGGAAAATATGGGAAGAAATTATACTATCATAAATACAGAATATACTACAATGAATGATATTAATGTCTAATCGCCCAAAGTGGGACGGGCGGAGTGGAGGCCAAGCTTGGATTTGAACCAATAAACGATATCCTCGGAGAGGGTTTCGTGAGAGCATCCGCAAGTTGGTCAAAATTTGGAGACATGAGAGAGACGCGAACAAGACCTTTCTGAACTTGATCCCGAATAAAGTGATAATCAATCGCGACATGTTTCATCCGAGAATGGAAAACCGGGTTCGCAGAGAGTTGAGTGGCACCGACGTTGTCACAAAAGATGACTGGAACCGGTGTGGAGGAGAAGCCAAGGTCATGAAGAAGATACGTCAGCCAGTTGAGTTCCGCAGTAGTGTCTGCAACTGCACGATATTCGGCTTCGGTGGAAGAGCGAGCAGGGGAAGACTGCTTTTTAGAGCTCCACGAGACCAAGTTCCGTCCAAGAAACACAAGAAAACCACTGGTGGAAGAGTAATCTTCTTTATTACCACCCCAATCGAAGATCTCGAAAAGGCATGGAGATGAGGAGAGAGGCGAAGCAAATAACGGAGACCCTCGGTGGCGGTGCCGATCGGATACCAAGTAAGCGTTTAACCAATGCCCAATGATTAGTGGTCGGGGCATGCATATACTGTGACAATTTATTGACCGCATAGGATAAATCCGGGCGTGTGAATAGTAAGTACTGAAGACTGCCCAGAACCTGGCGATATTAGGACACGTCGGGGTGAGGGTCAGCCGGAGCAAGCATAAAGAGTGATAGCATCCGAAGGGAGTGGAGTGGCGACGGGTTTAGCATCCTGCATATTAGTCTTGTGCAATAAATCGAGAGTATAACGGTGTTGTGTAAGAAGCAAACCACGAGTTGGAGTGGACCTCAACGCCGAGAAAAAATAAGATAAGGGACCTAAGTCCTTAATAGAAAACTCAGCGGCGAGCGAGTCAATAACTCTTTGAATGTGTGAGAATCACCGCCGGTAACAATAATATCGCCCACATATACAAGTAATAAGGTAAAGTCTTTGCCAGGCCGATATATAAAGAGGATGAGTCTGCGGTAGAGTTAAGAAAACCAAGGGAAATGATAAAGGATTTAAGTTCTTGGTACCAAGCCCTAGGGGCCTGTTTGAGGCCATAAATGGCCTTGTGAAGTTTGCATACATGGGTGGGAACATCCGAGTCTTCAAAGCCCGGAGGTTGGGCCATAAAAACATCCTCAGTAAGAGAACCCTGCAAGAAAGCGTTATTAACATCGAGTTGTCGTAAAGACCACTGAGAGGCAACAGCCAAGCTAAGAACAAGGCGAATTGTAGTGGGCTTTACGACAGGACTGAAAGTATCAAAGTAATCAACTCCGGGGCGTTGTGTGAACCCCTTAGCAACGAGACGAGCTTTATATCGATCAATAGAGCCATCAGGATTGCGTTTAATTTTGAAAATCCACTTGCAACCAACAACGTTGAAGGAGGGGTCAGGTGGCACTAAGTCCCACGTGCCATTCTGGACAAGGGCATCAAATTCATCATTCATAGCTTTGCGCCAATGGGAGCTTTGTAATGCTTGTTTGACAGTGGTAGGTTCAGTATCAGAGTATTTAGAGTCGAGGCTGGCATGGAGGTTAAGGAGTTGACGAGGTTTGAAGATGTGATTTTTAGCACGAGTGACCATGGGGTGAGTAGTGGGGGCCCACAGATGAGGACGGGGATGGAGAGGCAGAGAGGAAGGAGAGGCGGATGGGGTGGGCGTAGGGAGGAGGGTTCGGGGAGGTGGGTGCGGGGAGGCGGGCGCGGGGAGGCGGGTGCGCGGGGAGGGAGGGGAAGAGGTTGTAGAGGAGAAGAGTCGGGGGTGTGGTGGGGGCGGGTGGAGGGGAAGAGAGGGAGAAGGAGGGGATACCGGGCATTGGGAGGGGCTCGGGGGAGGTGTGAGGCGAGAAGCAAAGGAAAGACGCTCTTCGACGAATTTGACATCACGAGATACATACATGCGGTTGGTGGAGAGATCAAGGCGATGGTATGCGCTTTGAGTAAGAGAGTATCCAAGAAAAGACAGGGAACGGAAGAAGGTTCGAGTTTGTGCTGATGATAGGGTTTGAGCCAAGGATAGCAAAGGCACCCGAAGACACGGAGTTTATTATAATTGGGAGGTGTAGAAAAGAGTTTTTCATAGGGCGTGAACATGTTGAGAGTTTTGGTGGGCATACGGTTAATGAGATAAGCAGCAGTAAGGGCAGCATATGACCAATAGGTGGAGGGTAGGGAGGCGTGGTGAAGAAGTGAGAGTGTGGTTTCCACGATGTGTAAATGCCGGCGTTCAGCCATACCATTATGTTGAGGCGTATGTGGCGGTGTAGTGAGGTGACTAATGCCATGCGTGGCGAGGAAAGTGCGTAATTTTATGAACTCACCACCATTATCGGAATAAAAAATGCTAATTGACGTGTTAAAATAATTCTCAACCAGTGTCTTGAATTTTTGAAAAATAGTGAGGACCTCGGACTTGTGGCGTAGTGGATAAAGCCAAATGTAGTGAGTAAAGTGATCAACGAATATAACATAGTATTTAAAGCCATCAACAGAATAAACAGGGGATGTCCAAACATCAGAGTAAATTAGTTCAAGAGGACGGGATGAATGTAAAGTAGAATCAGAAAAAGCAAGACGATGACTTTTATTACTAAGGCACGAGCCACAATGCAAAATAGGAACAGAAGTAATGTCTAAAGAATTATTTTTAATAATTGTCTGAACAACAGGAAGAGCAGGATGTCCACATCTGGAGTGCCAGACGTTGGTGGACGCTTTATTTGCGGAAAAAGCAAGAAGAGGCGGGAGACCAAAGGTAGACACCATCTCTACGAGGACCTTGGTGGAGGATTTGACTTTGTCTCATGGGTCCTTCACAAAGAAAGAGTTACGTAAAAATTCAATAATAACATTATTGTCCTCACAAAATTTAGAGACAGATAAGAGATTACGAAAGTTGAGGCACACATAAAACATGCGATAATGAAAAAGTAAAATTAGAGGTAGGTAAGGTAGTGAAACCAGGTGTGTGTGATGGGAGAGCCCGCCCATCACCAATGATGATGTCGTCGGGACCGTGGTATGGCTCATGTAAGGCTAAAAGATTGAGGTCCGATGTCATATGATGCGGGCGCCGCTATCCAGAGCCATGAAGTGGGTGCGGCTTGGGCCGAGGTGGGCTTGAGGCTGGGCCGAGGTGCATTAGAGTCTCTTTCTTCTTTGGAAAAATGGGTAGGTGGGGCATCTCTTAGCGAGAATGACCGTAGACACCGCATAATTGACATTTACCCTGATATGGTCGAGGTTGATGAGAGGACCGGTTGGGATCGGCAGCGGTGGAAGAAGGAGTCGGTTGGACGGCGAATTGGTGGTAGGAGGAGGAGGGCCACGGTTGCAGGTGGTAGGTCGCCGATAATTACGGAAATTTTCTTTGGGCATAAGCGCGAGTGAGGAGTTGAAGGAGGCACGATTTGTGCCATTAAGCCACCTCGAAATTCAAGAGTTTCTCGTGCAATTCATCAAAGGGTATGGTGATCACGTGCTTGGGCGCCTCGACCAGTTCAGTATATTCATCACCCAAATTGTGCGAGAATTTGGTCAATTAAATCCTCTGGATCAAGGGGTGAACCGAGAGCCAAGTTCATCGATTTAGTTTTGACACTGCATGAAAGTGGAAATTGGTGGGACCCTTAGTCATAGTCACGAAAATGATGCCTCAATTGTTTAACTCGCCTCTGGATGGCTTAGCGAAAGTATCTGCAAGGATTTTCCAGCGGCTGTGATGTTTTCGTGCGGGATATGAGGATGCGACTGAAGTGTGAGAGAGCCCAAAATAGTATTGAGGATGAACTTGTCTTGTCTGATCCAGATGCCATGGGCTGGGTTTGGGCGAGTCCCTTTGTCATCGGTGATGGTGGCTGGTGGACATGGTTTTGTGCCGTCAACGTAACCGAATAAATCATAGGCCGTCAGAAGGGTTTCGAACTGAAGAAGCCAAGCAAGGTAGTTCGTGTTATCGAGTTTGATGGGAGTTTGAGTAGGAGAGAGAGGGATGAGACCGGGGGTGGAGTTGATCGGAGCAGGGCCGGAACTTTCTGCTGTAAGTTCAGACGCCATGGCTGGGAGGAGAGCTTGAGAAGGACGAGGAAAGGAGAGAAGGAAAAAAAAAAAAGAAGGGACAGGGAGGATGAAGAGAGTAACCAGGACTCTAGTTCTCTGATACCATAATAGATAATTGGAAAGCTTAACTTTTATTATTCACAGTGGTGTTACATATATACTGAGTACAATAGAATAATCTAGGTGATTTACATTAATTATAGGATCAATCAAATATTCTAGACTAGGAAAATATGGGAAGAAATTATACTATCATAAATACAGAATATACTACAATGAATGATATTAATGTCTAATAGTCTGTTCTATGCATCAGAATTTTCCAGAATCTAATTAATACCATACATCAAGAATTTCATGAACGAGGAGTACTCCTCTTCATATTGGAGTCGTCTCATTTTGCTGAGTATAATAAAAGAAATTTTCCTTTTCAACATGTACTTCCATGACCTCAAACATGTTCCTTGCAAAAATGTGTTTACAGAATTTTTATGGAAAAACAGCTTACTTTTTTTTTTTTTGTTGAGGGAATACTTTTTTTTTAAGTGGAAAAAAACAGCTAACTCAATGCAACAAATCATACCATTTGATTTCTTATACAAGGGTCAAGTAAAATACACTTGCTCAAGATTCACTTGAAAAATGTCCAAACGAACAAATAATGGGGATGGGGTTTCTAAGTACCTACCATGAGTTGCGAAGCTTAATTCCTCAGTTAGCATGAAACTAAAGACTTTGATAATAGCATGACATAGTTTTGTTTAATATTGTAATCTATCATACATGTTTTCATGTATCACACCTACATTTTTAAACATATTAATTTCACATTCACACATAATATTACACAAGTTTAGTTGTCCGGTGTTTTATGGTTTTCCTACTATAAATACTTCAAGATTACATCATAACTTGACAACTTAGGGAGTTAGGTTAGGGACTTAGGCTATTTATAAAGCTAAAAAACCCCACTAGCTAAAATCCTACACTTAAAAGCCCAAAAGATTATCTATTTAACTCAAACCTAATAAAATGACTCTTTACTACTTTTATGTCGTGCTGATCAACCTCGATGCCTCGTCATATGGCCGCCTAAAGCCTGACTGGAGGAAAATGCAATTTGACATATATAACATTTATGAATCTTGGCAGGTTTTCCTTGAGATAAAAGGATTAAGGAAATAGCTGCCATATACATCTCTTCTCCAGATCCTTCCCCCTCCGGCGCCATAGAAGGCGACAAATTGAATAAAAGAGGAGAGGAACGTCTCTTGCGTTCACTACTGCGTGCGTTTAGGGATTTGAACGCCTTTTGTCCATGACCATGCTAGACTTCATGTCCATGCCAGAATTTCTGGAAGTTCTTGTTTCATTAGTTATATTTTACTAATTTAATAATAATTTTCAATAAACGTGTTATGCAGATACAAGTGTGTGTGTGTGTGTAAGGATCTCGTTAAAGTCTCCGGCTATGAGCCAAGGACCTGCGCATTGATGCAAAAGTTTTCTCAAAGTCTCCCATGAGTGTCTTCTGGAAGAAGCCACGTACAGGATGACCGTAATAACATGTAAATCTGAATAAACAATTTGGGGTTACTCTAAAAAAAAAAAATACAATTGGGATTCACAGAGATAAGGGCATTTATGTAACCAGAGGAATACGACAACTACATTATTTGACCAAATACAAGACCACCACTACGACCATTCGAGCTTGCGTACACACCAGAAGGAAATAAGAAACAACAAGATACCCCATCTGGACATCCTTGAATCAAGTTATTGCCATGCCCCGAGAAGTACAAAGTTCCTCCAAGTTATAGTGAACATAGGCTAATTAAGCAGAACACATATCTTAAGTAACAAAGAGACAGTAATGTTCTGTGATTCTGTCTTGTCGATCTACATCTATAGACAAAACAATACTACTATACTACTGCTTTGAGATACCAGCCATATAGCATGCCCTAAGTGCCAGCCCAAGAAAACTGAAGAGGAGAATAAAGATGGGCTTGGATGATTTATTTAGTTGTTGGACCTGATTTACATTATTTTTGCATTGGACTTATTTAAATTTTATTATCAGAATATTGTGTAATTACTCTCGCCAGCAAGGAAGGAGGTGTTCATTAAATCATCTCTCCAGGCTATACCTACGTATATGATGCAATGTTTCAAGATACCTATCACTCTGGTACGAGAGATAGAGCAGGCGATTAGAGGCTTCTACTGGGGCGATACGGAAAATAAGCGCAAGATACATTGGAAAAACTGGGAGGCCTGCTGTCTACCAAAGAATCTGGGAGGCTTAGGATTTCGGGACTTGGAATGCTTTAATCTGGCATTATTGGCAAAGCAATCGTGGCGAATATTGACTAGTCCAGGTTCTTTGGTAGCCCAGGTATTGCATGCAAAGTACTTTGAGGACAGTACTATTCTTGTTGCTGGTTTGGGAAGGAGACCGTCTTTTTTGTGGCGAAGCATCCTTGAGGGCCGGGACCTTTTGCTTAATGGGATACGGTGGCGAGTGAGGGATGGAGAGTCGGTGTATGTTTTTCATGACACCTGGGTAAACCGGCAACCTTCGTTTCGCATACCATTTGCAGGGCATGAGCTTTCGGCGGATCCCACTGTCTCGGACTTATTTATACCTGGCTCTAGATTGTGGGACGTGCAAAAAATGAGACAAGTTTTTCGACCATGGGAAACTGACGCCATTCTCGAGACCACCGTTGCCCCAGAAGGTCACCCTGATCGACGCATATGGCACTATGATCATAGGGGAGTGTACACTGTCAGGTGATGTATTACTTTTATATGATTAAAAATACGTTATATTATTATGTTTTATTAACGAATTCTATATAAAATATATGAAATTATGGTATAAAATGTTAATCTTTATAGTTTAGAATAGTTAGTAGTAAAAATAGTAAAAGTTGTAATTTTGTACCGATTTTAGTAAATCGAAGTAATAAGTGTCGATTTACGGGTATTTGTGGTATTTTATTGCGGTTATATAACCCAAGACCCGAGAATCGACATATTGAAGTTTAATCATATCTCGGAATGATTTAGAGAGTGCCACGAGCTTAATTGGTCAATTGAATAAGCAAAGTGGTCAGTGGCCAATCAATCTGGTTAAGTGGTAATCAAGAAATGTCTTCGACAAACGAATGGCTCATCAAAGCGATATTTTCAGAAAAAGTGTTCTTCACGAAAGTTGTAGATTTTCCGAAAGCTTTCCAATGCAATTTAAATTATGAAGATTGGAGGTCTACAACTTAAACAGTGATCAAGTGGCTAATCGATTTGGGTTAAGAAAAATCCCGAAATAGCTTCGGAGGTACACGAGGTAATCAAGAAGGCGTTATCTGAAGAAGAGTCCTTCATGAAAGTTGTAGAGTTTCTCGAGACCTTAATTTTAGCATTTCGTTTGCAATTTTGGAGGTCCAACTCGAGATATGAATTTTAGAAGTTTAATAATTATATATAAAAATATATATAATCTACGCACATCTTTGAAGAGATCAAGTTAGTGGATGTAATCATTAGTCCGGACCGATCCGGCTTGATCCCGGACCGGTCCGGCCTTGAGACCTTTGTCTATATAAGGAGTTGATCAGAGAGCAGTTCGAGAGAGTACCAAAAAATATATATCTTCTTCTCTTTCTTTTCTTTTTATTTTTAGTAGTAGTTGTAAATAAGGCCTTACGCCGTAATAATGTAGTTTTAGTATCGTTATAATGCTCGGAAAATCTCGGAAGTCGGTTTCTTTGAAGAAGTTGTAATGTCCGGAAAATACGATTTACGAATCAACCGCCGTATTCGGGTAACTTTTCTTAAGTATTCATGTTTGTTTTATATTTTTCGTTGTTATAATGTTTTTAGGCTAAATATAATACTCGGCCAAAACTATGTAATCGGTTTTATTTCGATCTTTTCGTTAAAGAAATGTTGTTAAGTTAAAATGATAAAAATTGAGTTAATTGAATCTTTTTCTATTTTGATCGTATTCGTATTGACATATTTAATCGATCTGAGGAATTCATAATCTAATTATGAATTGACGCCTCGTAGTCAGGATATGAGATAAAAGATAGAAAAACCGGAGGGTAAAATTGGCCGTGTGAATAACGTGATAACGGAATCCGATTTCCTACCCGGGGGTAGATTTGTTTTGGGAGAAATGAATCTTATTATAATTTGTACTCAAGATCGTAATAATGTTAAATCATCAGTTAATTGAAACTTAAACCGGAAAGTTAAATCGTCCGGCTTTGACAACCGGAGCCTTTTAAATAAAATTGACCGTTTGATGAAACGGAATGACTCCTTTTATCTAAAGGTAGATTTGTACTCGGGGACACATTCGAAAAAAAACCGTAATGATTGTGGACCTTGGGTGATGCAATGGACATATGACAATTTCATACGCTTGTGTGAGGAGGAATTGTTTACCTCGTGAGTGCACCGTTTCATTTACTCAATTGGACCTAAAATAAAAGGAGAGATCGAACACATTTCATTTAATCGAAAGATCGTATAAACCAATTATATAAGTTTTGGCGATTCTCTAAAATTATCTCATTTAATATTTTGGTATCTATATATACTTATATCTATATATATAAATTGCGGTTTATGCAGATCTATATATATTTATTTATTTATATATATCATGTTAGTATAGTTTTTAATTTTAAGTATTTATTTTATGTTGACTAGAATAGTAGTGATCCGTGTTATAAAATTGCGGTTTAGATCGAGTTAATAACAGTCTTTGGTGTTTAACCACACTTAGAAGAATTACCAAGTTCCCTGTGGATACGATACTCTGACTCACCATACTAACACTACTGGTTTGACCCGGTACATCGCCGGTTAAGATCGTTTAACCCGAGAAGCGTCTGCCGATTTACGGCGCCGTTCTCAGGGATAGGTTTAGGTCTGTCATCAGGTCCGGTTACTTCTTGGCATTATCGCTCTATCGGTCATCGTCGGTGGCGGGACCGTCTACTTCGGGGGGCCAGGATCAAAGGAGAAACTGTTGGCGACTTCCTGTCCAACCGCGTATTCAGCATTTCTTGTGGAGATGCTTACATGACTGTCTTGCCATTGGCCAAGGTCTGCAGAGGAGGAACTTGGGGGATGATATTTGCTTAGCATGTGGGGAAACATTCGAAACTATGCGGCATGTTATCTTTGAATGCGAGATGGTTGCTAAAGTTTGGCATGCGTCGCCGTACAACCACACATTACAGCATCTGCGGTCCGCCACCTTTGCGGAGTTCTTTATCGATCGATTATGGAGCGGGTGTTCAAGACGCGCCATGTTTGTTTGGCTTATGTAGAAATTTGGAAGGCTCGTTGTTCGGCGGTTTTGATAGTCGAGCGATTTATGTCCTGCGGTGTGTATATCGTTCTTTGGCGACTTTCGGTGAGTATGTGGAGGCAGGCGAGTATCGGACCCAAGGATCGTGTCCACCTTTATCGATCGATGGTCAAAACCGCGGCCGGGGTAGTAAAGAACAATGTTGATCGTCTGGCATCACGAGACGGGTGCGGTATTGGGGTGATCTTTCGTGACTCACAAGGCTCGATTTGCACTCCTTTGCGTATCATTTGATCCCGGCAATTAGCCAAATATTTGGAGCTTAAGGCCATCTCTTTGGCTCTGAGAGGAGGCATTACATTTACGGATCCGGAGGTTAGAGGTGGAAAGTGATTGTTTGGCATGTGTTGCGCGTCTTGAGCGACCAGGGAGGATCTTCGCTACTACGGTTGTCTGTCAGTTCGGGATTGTTTGACATGTTTACCTAGCTTTTCGCATGTTTTCTTTTCTTTTATTCGGCGTGTGGGGAATGTCCCGACGCATCTTTTAGCTCGACATGGATTGATGGTTTCTTCTCGTACACTTTGGGGATCTTCACCCACGGGTGACGTTTTGACCGCTTGTTTGGCGGATCTTAAATAATAAAAGTTCGGTTTTTCAAAAAAAAAAAAAAAAAAAAACGGTAGAGTCGTATAATATGGACTTTTCTATTCAAATTTGTTATGTAAAAACATTGTTTTTTTGGTTTTTTTTTTCCCTTCCCTCACCCTTGTCTCTCCCACGTGGATAATCTTTTATTCCATTTTAGGTTACTTTTGTAAAAGTATACGAAACCTAAAGATTTTTCCGAATAGAGGGATCTTGATATATAATTCAATTTGTGGTTGAAATAGACAGACTAATAAAATAATTTAATAACATGACCTTACATTTGAAAAAAAAAATTGTTCCGTGATTTCCAAAAGAAAATATATTTAAAAAAATTCATCGTAACCTACATCACCTTCTCGAGTTGTAAACAGTAAAACTAGAATATAAGTACATACACACTTAGTAAGGGTAGAAACATCGAATATGTTCAAACAACAACAAGATCTATATATATATATGACGATGTTGGATTTTGTCATGTATAATTTGAGGCCAATTTAATCTAGGGATGATAGAATCAAGGATGATTTTGGGGGTGATTTTGGTGTTTTATGGTTGAGTCCAAGAATGTATCTTGGATTGCCTACGATATCTCGTATCTGTGTCATGTCCAGGAATCAAGCCTTACGTAGTTCCTGGAATGATGTATTTATAAAGCACATGTCCTTCTCTCGCCTAAATTTGGGGCGGTTTGGTCTATTGACATAATTACCCTTAAATGGGCGCTGCCTCTTGCCCAAGTAACTTTCTTGGATGGTGGGCCTAGGAGCCTGGGCAAGTCCATGGTATCGACTTCGATGGACACCGACATGGGTACTCGAGATGGAACACTTGCAAGATCTGCTTTGTTTGCGGTGGTGATCAGCGATTAAATCTCGTATTCGACCCGACGCGGATAATATACTTGGACTTTTCACATGCCACCGGACCAATTAGATAATTCCACGTGGAGGGTGAAATCCGTATCGTCATAAGCCCCCGATCTGTCAGAGCTCTTGAGGTCGGTCCGATCTGTCAAAAGGCGTATCTCGTATCCAATCTTTATGCCGCCATGCAGACTTACTTCTCCTGGGGAGTCCGACATCCGGCAATATGCTTTGCAAACTTTTTTATCTTAGCATTATCTCGGTCCCATTATAACGTGTGGATAAGTTGACATCGCCGATGCGTAGTTAGTCGAAGGAATGATGAGATGTCCAACTTACTCGGTCGAGGTCGACTTCTCTCAAGAATTTGACTTGCCTCGACTTTGTCCGGATCTCGAATGTCGACTTGAGACTTTGCCTTAGCGCCGTGAGATGATGCTTCTTCTTAGGCTTTGCCCTTTTTTAACCAAACGTTGTCTTTGGCTTCCATCTCAGATAAACATTTAGCAACTTGGCTTATTTTTCCTTTTGCGTTTTCCTCTTAAGTAGACCATCTATTTATTATGCCTTTGGCCTTATTTGCACATCGGCCTAGATGCATATATGTCGATATATCCAAGTATCATGAGAACCTTAGGTGGATAATTTGGCCGATTTTGTGACTAGGCTTTTTGTTATAAATGCTGAAATTTTTACAAGTATTTGGTGTCAAACACTTTTGTTGCATGTCGTTCCCATTCCTTTGCTCTTTTTCTCGAGTATTCAATGGACTGTTGTTGCCTCCATATAATGATTCATCATCTCTGAGATTTATCGCACCATATGTAACATGTCTTCCATGCTTTAGCATTTTTGGAATTTTCTTTGTTGTTGCGTGGTAGAAGAGATGCCTGGTTGTCTCATTTCGTTTAGTGGATGCTCTTTTCGATAGATATTTCCGCTTCGATGTCCTAGTACTTACCGCTCTAATAAGACTGTATTTGTCGCCTGATCTCGGTGTAAGTGGTGTTTCTTTGTCGTTCATGACTGCGACATGATTTGCCTTAGCCTTTTGTTCCATGGAACTTTTAGCTTCACCGGCCGTCGATCGAAATGATCATGTTGCCCGGCCTCGATGCCCTAGTAAATTCTCTCTCTTGGAGTCTGATTCGCCGATGTCGACTCGAATGTCGACATCGAAGGCATCCGACTTGCGGATCCTCGTGAGACCGTTGAGTAGATCCTTTACGGAGTGGATCCTCGAGATACGCCAGTGTCGCAGAAATAAAGAAGGCTCTTTAGCTCGACCCGCCGCCTGGGTAGGTGAGTTCCAAAATAAGATAGCGCCGATTCGGTAGGGTGAGTTCCAAAATAATATAGCTCGAGAAGATGCCGAGAGTCGAACTCGACTTATTACTTCACTCATCGTGAGCTTATAGCGCTAGTTTTATTTTGCTTCAATTTTTGCATTATGTTGCTTGTCGCTTTTGTTGTCTGTCTTTCACGATTTTGAATTCTCGACCTTTCCTTTGAATGTTGTTTGTGTTGTTGAATATTTGCCTAGGGTGTAGTCCTTGACTTAATTCCCTTGCAAAAGTTGTCTTGTGGGGTGTAGTCCGCCTTGTGGGTGTAGTCCTGGACTTAATTCCCTCAGGGCTCCTCAAAGTGTAGTATGAGTACATGACTCATGGTACACTTGGATATGAGTCGACCTAGCACAGCTATCGCCTTATCGGCTTGACTTGGCTATCCGGTCGGAGCTCGAATCGTCTGCTTTGCCTCGTCGGGCTTCGACATGGTCGAATTGAAAATTCCTACTCACCGCCGCACTTCGCGTGGTGCTTCCGAATCGGTCGAATAGGGTATCCATCGTGGGATCTTCCAACCGCTTAGCATCGTGGCTTCATGGCGTGTCGGGAGTGATATAAGCTCACCGGTGACTTGGCTTTTTCAACTTTTATTTCTAATTGCATCGTGTCGAGGTGATATAAGCACTGCCGGTGACTTGGCTTTATTCACCATATTATTCCGACTTCATCGTGTCGAGGATTTGTAGTTGTGGTTGACTTTTGCTCTTTTATCTTTTAATCACACGGACTTTTTTGCTTTAAGGTCGGTCGAATTTTTGCCTTTGCCATTTTGTATCGTGGTAGATTTGCAATGTGAAGGTCAGAATCATAACAAACACAAAAGCGTCTCGAGGAAAGACATGCTTAGTAGAATATTTATGAAATTGTCACATGGACTTATTACAAGACATAAAAATGTAAAAACAGGTTAATTGAGATAAGGCTTAGCTTATTTGGTGTAGTCTGTTGGTATCATGCTTAGATGGCGAGGCGGGACTTACATAAGATTGCCTTCGAGCTCGAATATTATGTCGAGGCGAGCTTGGTCTTATTAAAGATGCGCTCGAGAGAGCTCCAAATATGATGCGAGGCCAAGCTCGGTCTTATAAAGATGACGCCGAGCCAAGCTCGGTCTTATAAAAGAGATACGCTCGAAGAGCTCCAAATATGATGCCGAGGCAAGGTCGGTCTTATAAAAGATACGCTCGAGGCTCCAAATATGATGCGAGGCGAGCTCGGACTTATAAAAGATACGCCGAGAGAGCTCCAAATATGATGCGAGGCCGAGCTCGGACTTATAAAAGATACGCCGAGAAAGCTCAAATATGATGTCGAGGCGAGCTCGACTTATAAAAGATACGCCGAGAGAGCTCCAATATGATGCCGAGGCGAGCTCGGTCTTATAAAGATGACGCCGAGTAGCGAGCTCTGGTCTTATAAAAGATACCGCCGAGCCGAGCTCCAAATATGATGCCGAGGCCTAGCTCGGTCTTATAAAAGATACGCCGAGAGCTCCAAATATGATGCCGAGGCCGAGCTCGGTCTTACAAAAGATGACGCCGAGCCGGGCTCGGTCTTATAAAGATAACGCCGAGCCGAGCTCCAAATATGATGCCGAGGCCGGCTCGGTCTTATAAAGATACCGCCGAGCCGGGCTCGGTCTTATAAAAGATACGCCCCAGAGAGCTCCAAATGATGCCGAGGCGAGCTCGGTCTTATAAAGATACGCCGAGGCGAGCTCCAAATATGATGCCGAGACGAGGCTCGGTCTTATAAAGATACGCCCGAGAGCTCCAAAATGATGCCGAGACGAGCTCGGTCTTATAAAGATACGCTCGAGACGAGCCTCCAATATGATGCCGAGACGAGCCTCGGTCTTATAAAAGATACGCTCCAGAGAAGCTCCAAATGATGCCGAGACAGGTCTTATTAAAAGATACGCTGAGACGAGCTCCAATATGATGCCGAGACGAGCCTCGGTCTTATAAAAGATACGCCCAGAGAGCTCCAAATATGATGAGCCGAGAGTCGAGCTCGGATGTAGGGCAAGACGAGTCCGTAGAGCTCGATGATGGCGGTGCTCGATATCTCGAGTCTTTGTGGTGCAATGCGATTGTGATAAAACATTACACATATAATAAAGACTTACAGAGTATAAAGAATTTAAAATAAAAATTGTAAGAACCTCGAGAGCTAAAGAGCTCGGCTCGATCCTTGGAGCTCGGAACTCGCCATGATATAGCTAGATACTGATGAACAACTCGCAGCTTCGAGGCGCCACAGCAGTGTCTTTTGGTGGCAATAAGACCTCGAAACGGATTCCGATCGGTACGAAATTTTGAGGGTTTGTTCATCCTTTCTTCTTCAAACTGAACGGTGGAATTTGTATTCCAACGGCTCAATCTTCGGCAATAAGCCGCCCGATCTGGCAGCGCCTGCTGTCCAGAATCCTCTTTCTGCGCTTTACGGTGCCTGCAGGTAATTTCCTTGCCAGCCGATCGAGAAATCAAATGAACTCCGATCGGCCTAAAATTTTGAGGCTTCTTCGGTCCTCATAATTCTGAATCTGACCGGTGGAAATCTTGTTCCAACGGGTTGAAACTCCGTCAAAAGCCATCGATCTGAGCAGAATCTTTCGGCGGTTTTGGGTGCAATAATCGATTGTGATAAAACATTAAATATTGATATCTAAACGGACTCGATCGTCACGAAATTTTGAGGGCTTGTTCTTCCCTCCTTATCCTTGATCTGAACGGTGGGAATCTTGTTTCAACGGTTGAAACTCCAACGATCTGACTGCGTTTTTGGTGGCTGCTGAATATGTTCAAACAATGTTCGATAATCAACCACCGATCAGATCTATATATATATATATATATATATATATATATATATATATATATATATATATATATATATATAGATCACCAAGATCCACACACAAAAGACGTAGCCAAAAATAGGATGGACACCGACATGGGTACTCGAGATGGAACACTTGCAAGATCTCAATGGCTGATCACTGATTCCTCAGATATTCACCCGATGCTAATATACTTGGAAAAATTCTACAATATATACGTAATATAACTTATATATATATATATATATCAATCAAGATAATCAAAAATAAAGGCTAAGAAGCCCACAGCATCTTATTTAAAACATCTTAAAAGCATCTTATTTAAGCCCACCCGATTATTCTAATATAATCCACTAGCATACCCGACATCCAAATCCTGGCTCCGTCTTTGTCCACCCACGCTACCAAGTATGTTATAAAATCACACTCCCCTCCGGCTAGCCCCACTAGCACCTCACGAAACAAGGGGATAAGTTGCATAAAAGCCTAATGACACATTGCTTGGTGTAAGTGCACCACGACACAATCAACCACTTAAAAGGTACAGGGCTCCCCGTCCTAAGTGGAGTCCAAGGCCCTAAGTCTCCCCGACCCTGGGGCGTTAATTAATCTATTAATTAAGGCGTATTAATTTAACTCGTGCTATTTAGTTTTTGAGTACTCGTGGAGAATAATGCAGACACTTCTATATCGAGTTACTTTTTAGACAACAGTAGTAGTAGATTAGCATTATAATTACTGTGGTGGAAGATTAGTAGATTAATATTAAATATTATATTTTTCGGTTCTAATTATCTAAGTATGGTGATTTATGCATATCTCTAAGAATAATAAAATGAGAAAAAGATGATAAGATAAGTATCGTGTTGTTGATGAAATAGCTAAAAACAAAAAGAAAATATATTTAAAAAATTCATCGTAACCTACATCACCTTCTCGAGTTGTAAACAGTAAAACTAGAAGATAAGTACATACGCACTTAGTAAGAGGTAGAAACATCGAATCTGTTCAAACAACAACAAGATATATATATATATATATATATATATATATATATATATATATATATATATATATATATATATATATATCACCACCAAAGATCCATAGCCAAAAATAGGGCTAAGGGGGGCTGAGCCCACCCGACAGAAAAAATTATACACTAAAACACCTATATAGACCTATTAAGTAATCAAAACATTTTATTTAAGCCCACCCGATTATTCTAATATAATCCACTAGCACACCCGAGATCCAAATCATGGCTCCGTCTTTGTCCACCCACGCTACCAAGTATGTTATAAAATCACACTCCCCTCCGGCTAGCCCCACTAACGCCTCACGAAACAAGGAGATAAGTTGTATAAAAGCCTAATGACACATTGTTTGGTGTAAGTGCACCACGACACAATCAACCACTTAAAAGGTATAGGGCTCCCCGGCCCGTCCTAAGTGGAGTCCAAGGCCCTAAGTCTCCCCGACCCTGGGCGCTAATTAATCCATCAATTAAGGCGTATTAATTTAACTCGTGCTATTCAGTTTTTGAGTACTTGTGGAGAATAATGCAGACACTTCTATATCGAGTAACTTTTTAGACAACAGTAGTAGTAGTAGATTATCATTATAATTACTGTGGTGGAAGATTAGTAGATTAATATTAAATATTATATTTTTCGGTTCTAATTATCCAAGTATGGTGATTTATGCATGTCCCTAAGAATAATAAAATGAGAAAAAGATGATAAGATAAGTATCATGTTGTTGATGAAATAGCTAAAAACAAAAAGAAAATAGATATAAATCATCAGAAACGTGAGAAATTCAAAAATTCGAAATGTAGAGTCTTTGCCATTTAAAAATTAAATTGTTATCCTCTCAAGAAAAGGATTCAATTTGGATAACGATAACATAAAAAAGAACACGGACAGATTAACTATGGCTTTATATATATATATATATATATATATATATATATATCACAACACAAATTTTACTATTAAAACACGACAATTACAGACAAAAGAACCTTGTATACCCTAAACACAAATTAAACACAACACGGTTCTGATTTGATTAATTATTGAGAAATCTTGCTTAATTTGTGCGAGCCATCGATGGAAGAAGTTGGAGGAGGAGTAGGTTGTCATTTTGGTCCATGGGAGACCGAAATAATCGAATGGTTGAAGGCCGCAGAATCCCAAGTTCCGCAGCTAGTTGTGAGGAAACAACTTTACGGTGAAAACTCAACTCCATGGGATATCCTTACAGATGAAGATCCTTGTTGGATTTCAGAGGGCGAAGACGACAATTGCACCTCCAAGAAACACTCTATTTACGTCTACACTAAACTAACATACCTTACCGATATCAAAACTACAACAACATCTGGCAGCAGCGGAGGATCATCCAAAGGAAACAACAAGAAGATAAAGAAGAAAGGAACAAACGTATCAAGAAAAGCGGGTCGTGGTTCTTGGTCCGGACAGAATAAACCGACGGAGATTACTCTTCCAGACGGAACGGTGATCGGAGAGAAGAAGCTGTTGACATATGAAATACGTGGAAGTGGTGGAGATGATGATGAACAGCACGCGATGGAGGAACAACACGGTCGTTGGAACATGCATGAGTACAACCTTGCCGGTATTTACGAGAAATCCGATTTTGTGATTTGTAAGATAACTAAAGATGAACCCTTGTTTTTGAAGAAGCTGAAGAAGAACAAGAGGAAGTCCTCATCGTTGTCGTCACTGTGTAATGAAAATCACGCTACCAAGAAGATGATGACGATAAACATAAACAGGCCCCATGAATCGATCCAAAAGGCAGGGGCAGGTTCTGTTGCCTTTAATTCAACATTATTGCCGACGACGACTACACAGAAAGAAGTGGTAGACATGGATTCGTTTTGGAAATATAGTTTTGATTCGTATTCGCAGCCAGGCGTTGATCGGTGGATGGACGTCCACCCACCAGAATTCTATGACGCTTCAACAACTTCATTACCACCGGATTTTTTTGAAGGTTTAACTTTTGATAATGAAACCAGAGCAAACAGTACTGAAGAACAACAACATGCAGTTCTTGATATTGACCAAACAGAGTTAAACAATATATGGTGCCGTAGCTCGATCGGATGGTCAATAAATCTATCACCACGTGTAACAAATACTACCTATACTTTATAAATAAATAAAAACTGTATGTATCATTAGATTGTCTAGAATATTTTTATATTAAATGTGTCTTTAATTATAATATGTTGTGTCTTAAACAATATATGGTTCTGTAGCTCTGATGGAAAAGTTCCTAGATTTTTAATCTCATTAGAAGCAAAATTTTATTGTTTGTAAAAAAATGTTGAGATGGAAAGTGTTGATGATGCGTTTGGGTGACATGCTTATTTTTTTGGCCGGAAAAATGGTCCAGTAAGCAATTTCCGGCATCGATGACTATTTTTGCAACTAAAAAAAAAAAACCACTTGCAGGACCAAAATTTTCGTCGGTGAAAAACCAAAACCAAAATCACAAAACATGTCCAAGTTACAAGACTAAAATTGCAATTTAGCCCAATTTTATGGATCTCATTGTCTCATAATTTTTGTTACCGCTCTTAGTGTTTCACCATCATGGATTTTGCTCCAGCGGCCGGTGATGATACTTTACATGTTGCCTTGTTTTTATTGTGGATTCGACGCAATACATAATTAATTAACGATCAACAGGCGTTGTTCTTCTTTTATTTATTTATTTAAAATGTGTGACTTAAATAAATTAATCAATTAGTTCACGATCATTTGTATCGATGAATATGTCTTTTTTAGGGTTTTAACAATGAATATGTCTTTTTTAGGGGTTTAACAAAAAAAAAATTTAATCTTTCAAACACCATCTTTTTATTGACTAAAGAAATAGTAACATGTGTCGGTAAAATTATCAATCTAGCATGCTGTTTAACATAAAAATTCATTCAAAAACGACAACGTAAAAGAGGATAGAAAACTTATTGCCTGAGGCGAGTGCAACACTCTGTCCTTAAGACGTTTTTGCCCTAATTATGTGCCCACGGTAATGGCAATCGTCTCCCAAGATACAACAGTCATTCCTTCATCGGATTATTGCACTTCAATGAGAAGAAGACGACGAACCGATCATGTTCTGTAAATCTCTTATTTACTCGAAATTATGCAAAGTGTTTGGATGAGTATTTGAAAGCATTTGGCCAGAATTTTTGTCTAAGGAAAACATATAAAATCTTTGCTTTTTTCATTATAGTTATGGGAATTTATAGGAGAAAGATGTCCGTTCATTTAACAGTTGCAACATTTAACCGAAGAGTTATAACCTTTATTTGGTTGTAACCTTTCACCGAAGTGATGCAACTCTTAGCATTAATATTCAATTCAAATTTCTCCAACAATTCCCCACATGAATGAAAAATAATGCAAATGCAATGCAGACTCTGAAGAGATCACAGGCGGAAATCTGTTGCATCTGGCGAGGTGGTTTGTTGCCTTGAACCTTCCGTAGTAGAGTACCATCGGACATACTCGGTTAAGCAGTGAACTAGGTCGTGAACTGCTCAGGCTTTGTGGCATGCCTAGACAATGATACCTACACAACAGATCTCGTAACATTCTCGAGGTTCTCATGGTTGTGTCCATTTTGGCCCTGGAACACCTTGGTTTCAGAAAGTGTGTTAGAGAATTCAGTCCTCAAATTCTCACAGAAGCGGCCTCACTTCCATTTACATAGGCGACCTCCTATAAAGAGTACTCTGCAAAACCCCACTTGGCTTGACCAAGATATAGGAATCATTAAAAGCTTAATGCTTAACCTAACAAAATCACAGAAAGCACTTATGTTTTTAACAGAATGGGTAAGTGCTAACTGTCCCTCATAACTTAGATATCTCTTTTGAACCATGATCTTGGGATCTCCAGTCACTATGGTTGGGTTGCCATTAAAAGGGAACATGCATAATAGGCTTAAGTCCCATTCTATTTGTCAAAAATATGACACTTTATCTCTAGCTAAACCTTTTTATAAGAGGATCCGCAAGATTCTTCTTCGACTCTATATAATCGAGGAAATTAAACCGTTAGAGATCAATTATTTAATGGTATTGTGTCTACGATGTATATGTCTAGACTTACCATTCTACATACAACTTTGTGCCCTTCCTAAAGCCATTGATTATCACAGTGTATGCTAATAACATTCACTACTTAGGCCAACATGGAATATCCTCATGGATATTCCTAAGCCATTCAACTTTTTCTCCACGCTAATCCAATGCTATAAACTCAGATTTCATCGTGAAATGAGCTATGCATGTCTGTCTCGTGGACTTCCAGGACACTACACCACCACCAATAGTGAATACACATCCACTGGTGGATTTTGAGTCTTTACAATCAGATATCCAGTTTGCATCACAATATCTTTCCAATACTGCTGGATATCTTGTACACTGTATTCCGAAGTTCATTGTAATCTTCAAATACCTTAACATCCGGTCAAGGGCTATAGATTGAACTTGAACCTTTTTTCTCTTTAAATTTACAAGAAAATATCTCATCAATAAATACGACAATTCATTCATCAGTGATGACATTTTAATATACATCATGAATGTCTTACTTGTGCATCAGACCCGATAGGCACTACTACACATTCAATGGTTTTAGGTCCTACCTTCACATGCTTTTCTTTAGGTACTTCAACCTTTGCCAAACACCCCCACACTTCTATGAATTAGTAGTTAGGCTTGTAGCCTTTCCACTATTCATGGTGGGTTACATCCTTCTTCTTTGAAGGGATCTTATTCAGAATGAAGTTTGCTGAGAGGATAGCATCCCCTCACAAGTTATGAGGTAAACTCAAACTAATCAACATAACATTCATCATCTCTTTGAGAGTTCGGTTCTTGCATTCTGCATTCTGCAATACCGTTTGACTAAGGCATGTATGATGTAGTTGTTTGGTTAATGATGCTGACGCCTTAGCAAGTCTGGTTAAACAAAACATCATATCCACTACCAGATTACCACGGATACATTAAATCCGTTTGCTGATGACCAAAATAGTAACGACCAACCTTAACCGGCAGAGTACCGGGTCGGAAGCACTATAGAGGTGAGCAAGGTCGTATCCCACGAGGAATCAATCGAGTATCAAAGCCGTTTTCGAATTTAGTTTAGGTCAACCAAGATATTTCAAGTTTAATTACACTAAAACAAAATATAAACTAAAGAGACTAAAGAGAGAAAGAGACATAGCCAAACCATGATCCAATTGATTACTTTCACCCCTCCAATCGATTAGCTTGGGAATGGGATTAACCAACCTACCAACCTCTACTTATATCGACTCATTCATGGGTGCAAACTCCTAAGCTAGTGTAATGACGCCATACAACAATCGAACACCCTTTGCCCGGTTCAACAAATTACTTTTAAGAATTTAATTGACCGAAACAAGATTAACGCGCTAGAGTTGCCCGATTTCACAACCGATTGAACCTCACTCTCTAATCAATCTAAACAACTCAGTTGATTATAAAGAATGATCTTAAAACCCCTTTTCCCACACCCCTTCGCAACATACATTTATAAAAGTGGTGTGTTTGTTCATGAACTAGGTGTACAAGCTAATTCAAGCATTAAGAACAAGTTTTAAGACATGAATTAGTCAATATAACAACAATTAAGCACTACCCATTCCCAATTTCATCAATTAGAGGGTGATTTCTTCAATTTTCACATGATTTGACTATGAGATGTTTAGCTACTCATCACAAAACAAGAAATAACAATCAAGGAAAGGATTAAAGCCATAAAACAAGAAGAGAGATGCTATTAATTACCAAAATCGCAGAGAAATTGTGATTACATCAAGTATCTTCAACATCCATGTCCAAAGATGGAGAAGAGAAGCCAAAATATAAATCTAACTTGATTGAGCTAGAATCTAAGGTTGATTTAGCTCAATCTAAGGAAGGAGAAGTAGAGAAATTAATCTAAGGGAAAGAGGGGGAAATTTCACCTAAAAGGGTGAGGAGTGTCTAAGAGTGTGTGTGTGGAATTGGGTGAGAAAACTCTGCTTTTCCTCTCAAAAAACGCAGCTTATAGATTCTGCAAATCTCGGTAAGCACCAAGAATAGTCCGGTAACTACCGAGATTTCATATTCATCTCCGCCAACATATGGTGAGTTCGTGACCACCAAGATGACTTCGGTAAGTACCAGAATGCAGAGTTGTGAATTTAAGTTTTTTCTTCAACTTTTCCATCCCCGAGCTTCGGTTTCATCTTTCTAAGCCTCATGCCCCAACTTCCGGTATACGAGTCACCTATTTCCCGCATTTCACATACCAAACAACATATCGAGCGTAATTCCGCAAAAACATATGGCTCAGTAAGGACCAAAACATCGTGAAAAATGTGAGATTTTCCATCTATTTGATGGTTTGCCTCATAGTGAATGCTCAATGTGATTTCGCCTATAAACAATCCTAAAACTACCCAAACCAAGCCAAAAGTGTCGTAAATGGGGCTAAAACATGCACCGGAGCATAGTGAAGTTGACTCTCATCAACCACCCCACACTTAGCGCTTGCTCGCCTCGAGCAAAGTGAGCGCTTTTAAAAGAATCCAAGGAGTCAACGCTCACACGCGTAGGTCAAGTCAATCACACCTCAATGATAACTGGAAAGTAAATGAGTGAATGCATAACACTTAACCCTATCTTATCAAGCAAACATGATGTGTGTGAGTGAATAGCTTTTCCTACATTTACCACGGTTCACCGGTTCGGATTATGGATGCTAGGTTAATACGACTACACCAAAGGCTCATACTTCATAAGCATCTCCACTAATCGGGCCAACCGAGGCTAAGTGAGGTCAAGTAGACTTGCACGGTTGTAACGTTAGGCTAGGGACGGGGCTAACCGAAGGGAATTTCTGGGGAATAAACAACAAAGAGATAAACACGAGCAAGCTTAATCTTGGGGTGTACAATGTAGAACGTAGCTAGCTCTACCCTTCACTAGCTCAAAAATGAAACTCGAAACATGATCCAAGATGATAGAATGCCATATCGCACTATGTCTCAAGTGTAACGAGGCAAAGGCATACAAGAATCATGTTTCTAAATTAAGTATTCATCCCAAACACCAACATCATATAACAAATCAACAACACAAGTCTTAAAACGCTTAGCTTTCTTTGACTCAACCTTTATTTCACTTTTATTGCAAGCTTTCTTTGATTGATTTCATTTTCTTTTGACTTTTCTTTTTTTTTTTTTTTTTGAATTTAGAAAGCTGCATTATATACTTTAAATAGTTTGAGTCAAAGGCCATCACATACATACAATATAAAAATGAGCTCATACCCTCCAAATCGTGAAATAGCTCGTAAGAACCAACTCCTCTATACATGCGCATTCTCCACACCCCACACTTGCTTTAGCAAGTGTGCTCTAAAATGAAAAGATTAAGCTTGACTCGTAGGGTGTCCAAGGGAACGTAGACCACAAATAAGGCTCAAGGGTCGGGTAATTACGGGCTAAATAACGAAGGCTAAGTGTCGGATGGGGTCTAACCATCCTATCAAGGCTTAGGGGGGTTACTGTGGAATATGTCACGGGATGGCTATTTGGCTCTAGTTAGGTCAAAGAAACGCCATAACTGTCATCCCAAACACTACCAAGGTCGGCCCTTCTATTTCGTCTCGAGGTTAATGATATGAGTTATAGGTAGCCGAATTGTGCCTAAGTCTACCATAATCGGTCACTAGTTACCATGGCTCATGAAATCGAGGCTATACGTGCGTGAAAAATCCCATTTTCAAGATAAGGTAGTAAGCCAAGTAGCATGCATTCAAACATCCACTAAACCATTTATTCTATCAATGTGAAGGCTCAACATACTGAATGCAACATCAAAATCAGGAAAATTTTAAAAAATGCTCAAATTTTACTAAAGAGGCGACCAAACGATAAGCATACAACACTTTGGCGGAAAACAATGAAGACATATCAAAGCTAAGCCTACCACCCCCACTTTAAATGCAACACTGCCCTCGCATGAATGATAAAGGAAAGAAGGCTTAGCTTAACCCGTTAGAGGCGCAAACCATGTACATGACTCATCCACGAAAGCTCCACTCGAATACCTAAAGCATTGGGACAAAAACAACAAGAAAACGCATGCACGGGGAACAGTCACCGTGCCAAAAGCAAGCAACGAGATATCGAGATATAATCAAAAAGCGCAAAGTCACATACACGATCATATGAAAACAAAAGGGAACCGACTCAAGCGCATGATGCAAAGACAATCAAACAAGTAAAACAAAGATCCATGCAAAAAGACATGAGCCAACAACGGATCGAAGAAGAACCACTCAAAAACGGTACTCATACCCCCAAAGTATCACCCTAGACCACTCCTAGCACAAAAACTAAAGCAAAAAAAAAAAAAAAAAAAATTGGTGGGTTGCCTCCCCCGAGCGCCTTTGTTTTACGTCATTGGCTTGACTTAATAAGAAACGAAAGAAAGAAAATAAGCACGAGTGGAATGAAAGAAAAAATTGCACATCTTTTGCTCCGAAAGCCTCAAGAACATGACAATTAAAAAAATTCATCCACTTTTTTATTTTTAACAAAAATAAAAACATCTACCTAAAACATTCTAAGTTTAAAGTCCTTAGTTCGACTTTCTACCCCCAAATAATACTAAGGATAGTTATACCAAAAGAGAGCAAACCGTTCGTCCTCCCTACACACATCATAAGAATTGAGCACACCTTTAAAATAGAGCAAGAAAAACAAGGGCTCAATCCCCACCACCATGATTGGTTCAAGAAATTTATCATGCAACACAATGAATTCAACTTCCCCGAATGAGAGCATATGCCAAGTAGCAAAGATTCAAACACCAAGCAATAACATTTTGGCTCAACCACAACATCAACATATTCAATATGATCCACCACCACAACTTTTTCAACAAGGTTCAAAGAAGAAGGAATAATTGATTCACTAGTAGCATGATTCGTACCTTCTTCATAACACTCATGATAGGTGTTTACCTCAAGAGTCGACGGTGGAGCAAATGAAATTTCTTCATTTTTAGCACTCCTTTCAGCCTTCCTCTTCTCAACCAATTGCTCTACCCGGTTCTCCAAGTTCTTTAATGCCGATTGAAGAGTAGTAGCATTCATTTTAATATCCCTCAACTCCCGACCATGCTCTTGTAGAGTCCGGCCTTGCTCTTGCAAAGTCCGGCCTTGCTCTTGCTAAATCTCATTTATTTGCTCCAAGAGGATGTCGGTTGAGCTCTTTTGTGGAGGAAGAGGTATTTGTGGAGGTTGAGCATATTGAAAATATGCACCAGGGTGTTGAAACTGAGAACTTGAAAGACTCTCCCACTCATTGTTGTATGGTGATGTGTATGGGTTGAACTGATAATATGGTTGGAATCCAAAACCCATAGCACCGAAATTAAGGCCTCCAAATGAGTAGGGAGAAGAGCCCTCATGGCCATACGGACCCATACACTGCAATTCAAGGGAAAAACAAGAACACAATCAAGGTATCTAGTCACCACCACTACCGCAATAGATGGTGTGACTTATCAACAAAAACCCAACATCAAGAAGAAAAAAAAAACAAAAGAAATAAAACAACCTAAGCCTAAGTCTTCCAATGACTTAAGAGATATCGATTAATTCCCGGCAACGGCGCTTTAAAACTTGATGACCAAAATAGTAACGACCAACCTTAACCGGGCAGAGTACCGGGTCGGAAGCACTATAGAGGTGAGCAAGGTCGATCCCACGAGGAATCAATCGAGTATCAAAGCCATTTTCGAATTTAGTTTAGGTCAACCAAGATATTTCAAGTTTAATTACACTAAAACAAAATATAAACTAAAGAGACTAAAGAGAGAAAGAGACATAGCCAAACCATGATCCAATTGATTACTTTCACCCTCCAATCGATTAGCTTGGGAATGGGATTAACCAACCTACCAACCTCTACTTATATCGACTCATTCATGGGTGCAAACTCCTAAGCTAGTGTACGACGCCATACAACAATCGAACACCTTTTGCCCGGTTCAATAATCGCTTTTAAGAATTTAATTGACCGAAACAAGATTAACGCGCGCCAGAGTTGCCCGATTTCACAACCGATTGAACCTCACTCTCTAATCAATCTAAACAACTCAGCTTGATTATAAAGAATGATCTTAAAACCCTTTTCCCACACCCCTTCGCAACATACATTTATAAAAGTGGTGTGTTTGTTCATGAACTAGGTGTACAAGCTAATTCAAGCATTAAGAACAAGTTTTAAGACATGAATTAGTCAATATAACAACAATTAAGCACTACCCATTCCCAATTTCATCAATTAGAGGGTGATTTCTTCAATTTTCACATGATTTGACTATGAGATGTTTAGCTACTCATCACAAAACAAGAAATAACAATCAAGGAAAGGATTAAAGCCATAAAACAAGAAGAGAGATGCTATTAATTACCAAAATCGTAGAGAAATTGTGATTACATCAAGTATCTTCAACATCCATGTCCAAAGATGGAGAAGAGAAGCCAAAATATAAAATCTAACTTGATTGAGCTAGAATCTAAGGTTGATTTAGCTCAATCTAAGGAAGGGAGAAGTAGAAATTAATCTAAGGGAAAGAGGGGGAAATTTCGACCTAAAAGGGTAGAGGAGTGTCTAAGAGTGTGTGTGTGGAATTGGGTGAGAAAAACTCTGTTTTTCCTCTCAAAAAAACGCAGTTATAGATTCTGCAGAAATCTCGGTAAGCACCAAGAATAGTCTGGTAACTACCGAGATTTCAGACATCTCCGCCTAACATATGGTGAGTTCTGTGACCACCAAGATGACTTCGGTAAGTACCAGGAATGCAGAGTTGTGAATTTAAGTTTTTTTTCTTCAACTTTTCCATCCCCGAGCTTCGGTTTCATCTTTCTAAGCCTCATGCCTCAACTTCCGGGTATACGAGTCACCTATTTCCTGCATTTCACATACCAAACAACATATCGAGCGTAATTCCGCAAGAAACATATGGCTCGTAAAGGACCAAAACATCGTGAAAAATGTGAGATTTTCCATCTATTTGATGGTTTGCCTCATAGTGAATGCTCAATGTGATTTCGCCCTATAAACGGTCTAAAACTACCCAAACCAAGCCAAAAGTGTCGTAAATGGGGGCTAAAACATGCACCGGAGCATAGTGAAGTTGACTCTCATCATTTGCTATGTTTTCTCACCTTCATTCTGATAATCATTAAAGACATCATTCGTTGCACAACCATACTTCACATTTCTCGGTACTTCTCCAAGCACATGATGTGCTTAACCAGTCACGGGTGCAACATATAGGATGTTCACAAGTGTCACAACTGACACCTACACCCGTGGATTCACCTCGGTGGTTCCTTCATTTTTGTTGAGTGACAAAAAATAAACAATAAGTTTGCTCAAGCTTCCAAATTTATATTATGAAATCAAACACTCTTGTGTATTAGACATAATCACTCAAATAAGTATCGATGTACTAATTAACTTGTTTTGCATAGAATATTACTTGAGCCAAACATTCAACGAAACAATTAATATATATGGGGGATTGTTGGAAATTATAATTGAGTTAAGAAGAGATTACTAACCAGGCTTTTGGGTTCGCTGCTTCTGATTCATTTAAGTGTGAACTGATCAAAAGGTAAGGATTGTTGTATCTTAGGAGACGATTGCGATTACCGTGGGTACGAATTCGGCGCAAATTCGTCTTAAGCATAGAGTGCTAAACTCGCCTCAATCCATAAGTTTTCGCTTATTTATTTCCGATTTATTATTTTCTGAATATGTTAAGTTATTGTTGCAATGTCTGTTATGGTTTTGTTAAAATCAACATGTTAGAACGGTTAAAAGTGCCAACAATCTTAAGACGAATTTTGTTGTGTGTGTTATTATGCGTTCTTATCTGTTTAAATACATTAGGTATCTTGATCTGGATTTTTAGTAAAACTAATAAGATTGACATGCTGGTTTGGTCGTTCTTCCATTGCGTGAAATTTCGCATAAAAAAGAAATAGATGTACATTTTGGAAGTAAACAGTAGTATGCAATACGAATGCACTTGGAACAAAATGTTTGAGTCAGTGGTTAGCCAAGTGGAAGAATTGCAAGTTATCATTTCTGAGGTGCTTGAAGAAGAAGGAATGTTGATTAGTGAGGCATTCCAGGTTGTTGCTATCATTGAAAAGCTTCCACCTTCGTGGAAGGACTACAAGAGCTATCTAAAGCATAAGCATAAGGAAATGACTATGGATGGCCTTGTGATGCGACTCAGAATTGAAGAAGATAACAAAAATTCTGATAATGGCATAATGATAGGGCATTCCAAGGCACACATGGTTGAATCCAACAACAATGGAAAGGGCCAGAAAAGGAAGTTCAAAGGTGAAAGCTCGAAAAGCAATCAAGAGGTTAAGAAGTTCAATGGTAAATGCTTTAATTACGGGAAACAAGGACACCACAAAAATGAATGCAGAAAGCCTCGAAAGATTGAGCAAGCAAACATAGCAGAAATAGTTACTGAGACTATGGATGAGTTGAATCTCTCTGCATGACATCTCTGCATGATGTCTAAAAATTATATCTATGAGTTCCTTTTATTAAATATGACTTTATGTCGTGGTTTATAATAAACAACTTAATTTATGCAATATTATGTATGTGTAATATCTGTATAAATTTGTATTTGGATGTTCAAGTAAACATCCTAATGATTGTATGTACCTAATGTGGTGACAAGTAATTATTATGAATATATGTACATATATTGTTGTTTATATTCATATTAATTGTGGATTTGCTTTCACTATTATGATATTCATTTAAGATGTAAAGATGAAGTTGTTGATGTGTTTAAAATCGACATAATAAACAAGTTAAATCAATTCGTGGTGATCAAGGTGGAAAGTGTGATGCAGGGTTTAATGAATTTTTTATGGTACCAACATCATGCATCAAATCATTGTATTATACTCACCTTAATCAAACAATATTGCGAGATGATGATTAAATTAAAGTTACCCAAAATTTGTGAGGGAAGAATATTCTCTTGACTAAGACTTCATCAAATTCTTGGAAATGTGGGGGTGATTGGTAAACGGAAATTTACCTAAGTAAAACCAAGTAACAAAAGAAAGAAACAGAGATATAAATAAGATAGAAAGGAAAATGAATCACTTCAGAATTCCTTGAAAAATAAATATTACATGTGGCTCAATGTCTATCACTGCTATAAGCATGCAATAGTCGGTTAGTGATTGAACATGCACACAATAATATATACAATGGTAAGTTATGACTCATACATCGTAGACCAAATACCATTAAACAATTGATCTCAAATGGTTTGATTTTCTCGATTATATAAAGTCGAAGGAGAATCTTGCGGATCCACTTATAAAAGGTTTAGCTAGAGATCGAGTGTCAATTCTTTGACAAACGGAATGAGACTGAAGCCTATACGCATGTTCCCTTGTGATGGTAACCCAACCATAGTGACTGGAGATCCCAAGATCATGGTTCAAAAGGGACAACTAAGTTATGAGGGACAGTTAACACTTACACATTCTGCTATAAACAAAAGTGTTGTCAGTGATTATATTAGGTTAAGCTAATGCTTTTAATGACCCCTATACTATGGCTAAGCCAAGTAGGGTATTGCAGAGTACTCTTGATGGGAGGTCACCTATGTAAGTGTGAAGTGAGGCCGCTTCTATGGGAATTTAAAGGCTTGAATTCTCTAAGACACTTTCTGAAACCAAGAGTGATCCAGGGCCAAAATGGACACAACCATGAGAACTCGATAATGGTCAAGAGTATATTGTGTGGGTATCATTATCTAGGCATACACCAAAGCCTGAGCAATTCAGGACCTAGTTCATTGCTTAGCCGAGTATGCCCGATGGTATTCTACTAGGGAAGGTTCAAGGCAGAAAACCACCTCGTCCGATGCAATAGATTTCCACTTGTAATCTCTTCCGAGTCTGCATTGCATATGCATCAACATTGCATTTTTGTAATGGAAAATCATAATTTCTCATTCATGTGGGGGAGTGTTGGAAATTATAATCCGATAATCATTTATACGGGTTAAGGGACGCATATTTCCGAATAAGTGATTATAGTTTATTTGATGTTATAAAATTGATTTTTAGTGAATGAGAAATTTTATATATATATATATATATATATATATATATATATATATATATATATATATATATATAACATGATGTATTAAGAGATGATGTGAGATCTGAAAAGTTAACATATTCAGAATTGATAAAAATGAAAATGATGGAATTAACTAGATTTAAGTGGTTGGTTTTGTTTCTTTTCCTCACTTCTCTGCTCGGACTTCTTACCTTTTGTTTCACTCATTCAGTTTGAATTCATTAAATTGGAACTGCTACTTTATTTCACACTATATTGATTAAAGTTACATGGTTCATTTCTTTGTTCTAATATTAACTTTGCATACTGCTATTTAAAATGATACCGTAATAGAAATAAATAACATATCGAATACACCCTCTGTTAATACTTAATAATTTAATTACACTATTGTGTTTTTGTGAAATTGAAGTACATAAAATAAAGTTAGTCCGTTGATCTTCTGTTGGATACAGGAATGGAAGGAACAATTGTGACTTCAAGGGTTGAGATGCCGATTGCACCGGTACATGTCCAAGAGATGAACATGGCTGCAGTAATCTTGGAGTGCAATACAGTGGGGAATCCACGTGAATGCTTTGTGGATACAGGAGCCACACGTCATGTTTGTGCAATCAAAGCGATGTTTTCTGACTGTCAAACTTTAGAAGGAGAACGGTTGTACATGGGAAACTCTGCGGTTTCAAACGTTGAAGGTCAAGGAAATATAGTCTTGAAGATGACTTCGGGAAAGCAAGTGACTCTTAACAATGTTTTGCATGTGCCAGATATACGCAAGAACCTTGTTTCCGGATCCCTTCTTGTGAAGAATGAATTTAGATTGGTGTTTGATGGAGATAAATTCACTTTATCGAAAAATGGTGTATTTGTAGGAAGAGGATACAATGCTGACGGGATGTTCAAAATGAATGTCTTAACTGTTGTACCAAAAATTAAGAACACCTCTACTATTAATAAGGCAACTTCTACTTCGGTGTATATGCATGAGTCATCATGTCTATGGCATTATAGATTAGGTCATGTTAATTACAAATTTGTACGCAAAATGATGAATCTGGATTTGTTGCCTAATATGAAACTTGACACTAATAAAAAATGTGAGACATGTGTAGAAGCGAAAATGACTAAACAACCGTTTCCATCGGTTGAAAGAAATACAAAACCTTTAGATTTAATTCACAGTGACATATGTGATTTAAAATTTGTGCAAACCCGTGGTAGCAAAAAGTATTTTGTCACATTTATTGACGATAGCACTAAATACTGTTATGTGTATCTTTTGAGAAGTAAAGATGAGGCTCTACACGCGTTTAAAAATTACAAGACTGAAGTTGAAAATCAACTAGGCAAACGAATTAAGACAATTCGTAGTCATCGTGGTGGAGAATACGATGCAACATTTGATGAATTTTGTGCAGAATCTGGCATTATTCAACAAACCACTGCACCATATTCACCACAGTCCAATGGTGTGGCTGAATGAAAGAACATAACACTTAATGAAATGATGAATGCCATGTTGATTAGTTCGGGTTTAACCCAGAACTTGTGGGGGGAGGCTATCCTCTCGGCTAACTTCATTCTTAATCGAATTCCGTCTAAGAAAAGAGACGAGACTCCATACAAATTATGGAAAGGCCACAAGCCTAGCTATAAATTCTTGAAAGTGTGGGGGTGTTTGGCAAAGGTAGAAATACCCAAGCCTAAACAAGTTAGGATAGGGCCCAAAACAATTGATTGTATATTCATAGGATATGCAAATAACAGTAGTGCATATCGGTTCCTGGTGCACAAGTCAGACATTCCATATGTACATGAAAATGTGATCTGAATCAAGGAATGCTGTGTTTTTTGAAGATATCTTTCCCTGTAAAAACAAGGAGAAGGAAGGTTCAAGTTCGCATAAGCGAACAAATGAGACGGTCGAGAAAGATCCTCAGGAAAATGAAGTGCCAAGACGAAGTAAGAGGGCAAGGATTTCAACGTCCTTTGGTCCAGATTTCCTTGCTTATATGGTTGAGGTGACCCTAAGACATATGTTGAAGCTATGTCTACTCCAGAAGCTCCATTCTGGAAAAATCTGTGAACAGTGAAATAGAATCCATTAAGCAAAATCACACTTGGGAGTTGGCTGATATTCCACCTGGAAATAAACCACTTGGATGCAAGTGGATTTTTAAGAATGACCTCTATAAGGGTTCTTGTTGCAATTGCTGCACTTTACAATCTTGAAATCCATCAAATGGATGTAAAAACTGCCTTCTTAAATGGTGAGTTAGAAAAAGAAATTTACATGGAACAACCTGAAGGGTTTGTAGTTCCTGATCAAGAGAAGAAGGTGTGCAGATTAGTTAAGTCATTGTATGGACTTAAACAGGCACCAATACAATGGCATCTAAAGTTTGACAATGTCATGATGTCAAATGGTTTCAAAATCAATGAATGTGCTAAGTGTGTCTACATCAAGAACACATCTAATGGATATGTGATGGTATGTCTCTATGTTGATGACATGCTGATCATGGGATATGTGATGGTATGTCTCTGAATCATTTTTTTCTCGAGCTGAATATCATTCGGTGATATTCAAAAAACCGTTTTCATCTTTTTGGTCTCGTTGTGAACGAACCATATTTTGATTGTTGAACTTCTGTTTCTGAACAGAAATGACTACTGAAAATGATGCGTCATTGACATCCACTCCTAGTGCTGCGGCAAGTGGAAGTGAAAACGTTGTTGCTGCTGGTGTTGCTCAATGTGAGAAACCAGAAAAATTAAATGCGAAGAATCACCGAGGTGAATCTTAATGTGAATGTGTTGTTGTGACACTTAATTAAGTGTTCGAGTGAGAATTGTTAAAAATAATTCTTTCTTTGATTATAGTGATATAATCTACCGTGACACAATATTATGTTGTAACTAAGAAATATTATTTCGATGCAAGTTGTATGCGAAATAACAGTTTATCTTCTGTTTTTTAACAGAAATGAAAGAAATTCAAGTAAAGATCGAGAATGACGTGGATCTAATCGATGAAGAGACATATGGTTGGTGTGTAGACACTGGTGCTACTCAACATATGTGTGCAAACAAATCTTTATTCTGGGGATACCAGGAAATTAAAGAAAACGTTTTCATGGAAAATTCTTCAATGTCCGAAATCGTTGGATATGGGAATATCACATTGAATTTAAAAAGTGGAAATTATCTGGTTATCCGAGATGTTCTGCATGTGCCGGACCTAGGTGGAAATTTTATTTCGTCCTCACTACTTACCGACTGGTTACAAGTTAGAATTTGTTGCAAACAAATTCAGACTTTCACAGAATGGATTGGTAATTGGCGAAGGCACTCTGGTCAATAAATTGTTTTTAATGGACCTTCGTCTTGTAAAATAAAATTAGAATAATTTTATGTTTGCATAAATGTGATTGTGGGTATGTATGAGCTCAATGTTTTGACTATTGTACCTAAATCAAATTTGCCCGTTTAAGGCATAAATAATTAAGACATGGACCGAGACTTCATGTTTGTGGCATAATCGATTAGGACATGTAAATAATAAATCAATTCGTAGAATGATGAATTTAGATTTATTACTTAATCTAAAGTTTAATGAAACTGATAAATGCTTAATACGCGTAAAAGCAAAAATGACTAAGACATCGTTTCCTTCAGTGGAAAGGAACACAAAACCGTTAAATTTAATTCATACAGATTTGTGTGATTTAAAATTTGTGCAATCGAGAGGCGGTAAAAAATACTTTGTAACATTTATCGATGATTGTACAAGATACTGTTATGTCTATTTGCTAAGTAGCAAAGATGAGACAATTGAGGCTTTCAAAAACTATAAGAATGAAGTCGAAAATCAACTTAGCAAACGAATAAAAAAGGTTCGTAGTGATAGAGGTGGTGAATATGATGCACCGTTTAATGAACTATGTACAGAGTCTGGCATTATTCATCAAACTATTGCTCCGTATACACCTCGATCAAACGGTATTGCTGAACGTAAAAACCGCACATTGAAAGAAATGATGGATGCTATGTTGATAAGTTCGGGTTTACCTCTGAACTTGTGGGGGGAGGCGATCCTCTCAGCAAATGTCATTCTTAATCGTATTCCATCCAAGAAGGTGGATAAGACCCTATATGAGTTGTGGAAAGGCCATCGGCCAAGCTACAAATACATAAAAGTGTGGGGGTGTTTAGCAAAGGTAGAAGTGCCTAAACCTAAACAAATAAAAACTGGGCCTGAAAAGAAGGTCTTGATATCTTCGATATATATTCACCGGTAACTAGAATCACTTCAATAAGGGTTCTTATTGTGATCGCTGCGGTCTATAACTTGGAAATCCATCAAATGGATGTTAAGACTGCCTTTTTAAATGGTGAATTAGAGGAAGAAATTTACATGGAACAACCCGAGGGTTTTGTATTTCCAGGTCAAGAACACAAAGTGTGTCGACTGGTTAAATCATTGTATGGGCTGAAACAAGCGCCAAAACAATGGCACAAAAAATTTGATCAAACGATGTTGTCAAATGGGTTTAAAATTAACGAGTGTGACAAATGTGTCTATATAAAAAACACTTCTAATTCTGATGTGATAGTATGTCTATATGTTGATGACATGTTGATCATGGGAAGTACTTGTGATGTAATCATGAATACTAAGAAGATGTTGACTCGAAACTTTGATATGAAAGACATGGGAGTTGCAGATGTAATTTTGGGGATTAAAATCTCTAGAATATCTGATGGACTTGCGTTGACACAATCTCATTATATTGAGTCCGTTCTAAAAAGATTTAATGTCTTTAATTAAAGTCCAATAAAAACTCCAATTGACTTAACTTTGCATTTAGTCAAAAACAAAGGTGAACCTGTGTCTCAGTTAAAAAATTCACAAATAATCGGTTGTCTGATGTACATAACTAATTGTACTAGACCAAATGTAGCATGTACTGTGAATAAACTAAGCAGGTTTACGAGTAATCCAAATGAGGATCATTGGAAAGCTTTGATAAGGGTACTGAGGTACTTAAAATATACAATGAATCTGGGATTATGCTATACAAGATATCCAGCAGTATTAGAAGAATACTATGATGCAAATTGGATATCTGATTCCAAAGATTCTAAGGCCACAAGTGGATATGTATTCACTATTGGTGGTGCTTTGGTGTCATGGAAATCCACAAAGCAAACATGCATAGCTCGTTTCACGATGAAAGCTGAGTTTATTGCATTAGACAAGGTAGGAGAATAAGCATAATGGCTTCGTAATTTCCTAGATGATATTCCATGATGGACTAAACCTATTGCTCCTATATAGTGATAGTCAGTCGGCTATATGTCGAGCACAAAACAGTATGTATAATGGTAAGTCTCGACATATACGTCGTAGACATAATACTATTAAACAATTGATCTCTAATGGCGTGATTTCCATCAATTTTGTTAGATCGAAAGAGAATCTTGCGGATCCGCTTACAAAAGGTTTATCTAGAGATCAAATGTCAAAATTGACACTCGGAATGGGATTAAAGCCTATTGAGACAAAAACTTTGTAATGGTAACCCAACCATGTTGACTGGAGATCTCAAGATCATGGTTCAAAGGGACAACTAAGTTATGAAGATTCCGTGAACACTTACCCATTCTGTGAATAAAAGTGTTATCTGTCAGTGGTGTAAAGGTTAAGTGAAAACTTTTAATGATTCCTATAACTTGGTTAAATTCGAGTGGGGTATAGCAAAATACTCTTGATAGGAGGTCACCTATGTAAGTGTGAAGTGGGGCCGCTTCTGTGAGAATTCAGAGGCTAAAATTCTCTAACGCACTTTCTGAAACCAGGGGTGATTCATGGCCAAAATGAACACAATCATGAGAACCAAATATGATGCTTAGAGCAATATTGTGTGAGTACTATTGTCTGGTTTTACAATAAAGGCTGAACAGTTTAAGATATAGTTCACTGATTAGCCGAGTAGATCCGATAGTATTTCACTAAGGCAGGTTCAAAGCCAGAAGCTACCTCTCCTGATGCAATATTTTTCTGTCAGAAATCTCTTCAGAGTCAGCATATGCAATAATATCCATTCATGTGGGAGATTGTTGGAGAAAATAGAGGAAAAAATGATTTAATCGATTTTATCGAATTTTAATCATTTTTTACAATTACTTTTAAAAGCGAGTTCGATAAGACTTTTATTAAAGTTATTGAGACTTTATTAAAATCATTGGAAAATACGTGCTACGTAGTTGACAATAGGATTTTAAATCATTCGATTCGGTATACGGGTGAATGAGATATTAACGCTTTAAGTTGTTGAGATATGGGAAGTAAAGTAGTGTAAAAATTTATCCTACATTGTAACATAAGTGTTCCAATGTCAAGTATTTATATAATGATAGTTGATGATTGGTATAAGCTCCTAGAGAAAGGGAGAGAGTTCATAATGGTTTTAGATGGACGATGTTCTGCTAAAATTGCCACACGTGCGCGCGCGCCGCCGCCCGTGCCTGTGCCCGTTGACCTTGGGCTTGGGCTTTGGCTTTAGTTTTTTGGGCCTTCTTAGGCCTGAGGCCTTGGGCTGGGTTTGTATTATCTTTTTAGACAAACTCAAAGAGTGGCAAGTCACCGATGGTCGAGTCTCAATCGAAAATCGAAAGTCAAAATCGAATACCGAAAGTCAAATGTCAAATTTGAATGTTGAATGTTGAATCTTTGAATGCTTTGAAAGTAAAGTCAAATTAATGCCGAAAGTCAAATTCGAATGTCGAATACTAAAAGCATCTTTGAAATCAAATTGACCAGCCAAGGCACCTTCAGCAGCAGCCTGAATGTTTCAGTGAGTTGAGACTTTTCATCTTATGCTGAGACCTTTCATCTTCAAAACTGTCATCATTAATAATGATATCAAAGTGGGAGTAGTGGGAGTAAATGCATTAATGGTTATCAATGCAGAGACCTTTCCATTGCCTGCTCAAGCCTCTATATAAACAAGGATTCACAGGATGGAAATACACAAGTGATACACTAGCAACAACACAAGATAGAATACAAGCATACATTCAATTGCATAAACTTTTCTTGTGCATTCATAGTGAAGAGCTTCTGGGCATTGTCAGAGTTCGACGTAGTTCAGAAATTGAAGTACCTCTTTTCTGAACAGGTAACTAAGTTATCCTGGGTGACAATTGCAACAACCGTGGGTACAAGCCGGTGCAAATTTGTTTTAAGGACAAAGTGCAACTCATCTCAGTTTTCATATCCTTTTATATTTTTTATGTTACATATTTGTAATTATATTTATATTTTGAATTGGAAATAAAATTGTTCTTTATTTTCTGAATATTTATTTTATTCGCATACGGGTATAACACTTTACAGGTTACATTGACATTATCTACTATCAAGCGAGTATATGGCAATCGATGTATGCGACAAAGGAGGCGATGCTGGTTGAAAGGGCTAGTCAATGATCTGAGTCTGCATCAAGATCAAGCTAGATGGTATTGTGACAGTCTTAGTGCAATATGTTTGGCTAATGATCAGGTTCATCATGAGAGAACCAAGCACATTGATGTTAGGTACCATTTTCTAAGAAATGAGAGGAGGGTTAAAGTGGAAAAGATCAGCACTGATGTGAATCCTGCTGATATGTTCACTAAACCCAGCCTGGGCATGTTTCAGCTTGTGTCTGGACTTGCTAAATATCCAAAGTCAGAATTTAAATCTGGGAATACTCAAATGAAGGTGGAGGTCTGCTGAGGTATTCAAATCTGAAGACAAAGAGGATTTCTGCACTTGGTTGTGCATCCGGTCGGGTTTGCATGCAGATTGAAGTCAAGATGGAGATTTGTAATGGTGGCTTAAACTTATGCTACGAGGTCCGTGTGGAAATTATAGTGGTCGCAGAGCATGAAGCATCTCGCCGAATCTGTGTTCGTTCTGGGCGTGAGCAGCAGAGTTGATCATCTTGCTGAAGCGGAGTCTCACCGATCTGAGGTATCGCAGAGCGAAAGTCTGTTTGTTCACAAAGCAGACTTAAGGAACACGTCTGCATGGTTTCCTAATTTAGTGGAGTTACTTCTGGGGTATTTCAGTCATTTACAGGGTTGACTGATTAGTCGGTTAGGGTTGGATTCCCAATGCTATAAATACCATCTGTATTAATTGTAACTTGATGTAACTTTCTGTTGATAATAAAATATCCTCGTTTGTCCGTGGAATAGTCGGCATATTGCCGGAAACAACGTTAAATCTGTGTTCTTCTTGTTTCTGTGTTTGTTTACTTGTTTATCTTTTATCTTTATTCACAATCACCATCACTTCTTGATCGATCCGTAATAACAGACATGCATCAAAATTTTCCCGTCTACATCACTATCCTAAAACATAGGGGGTGAGAATATGTCCCCAAAAAAAAAAAAAAATATATAGGGGTGGGTAAAATCTAAAGAAAAGATACTAATGCTTAGAGCAACCCTAGTGGGTTGCTTTTAGATATATATTCTAGACAAAAAGTTGTTTAATAGATAAACAAAAATTGGAGAATGTAAAATAATGGAGGTTAAATAGAGAAGAATTTCTAAGAATTCTCTAAACCATTATCAATCTGCAGAGAATGCAATAGACAATAATTGTCTTCTCTCTCCATGCCCCTGCATTTAATTTCCCAGGAAATTAGCATTATTGTTTCTTTTACTTCTGAAAGAAAGAACAACGTGAAAAACATATATAAAAAGAATATAAAAAAGATAAAGTAATCCAAATAAAATACAAAATATGACAGAGAGAAGTAAACAAATTTTCACCACTATTTCATCTTATCACCATTACAACATCACATCACACACAATTTATCCCTACAATCTTTCTATATTTATCTTCCACTCATGTTTCTCCACATCACCCAAACAACACCAATAAATGGCCTTATCTCCTGATCACCATTAGGACCGCTCTTAGTCTGTCCACCTTGGACCATCCTACTTACATCCCAATCATGACACTTGAACACAGAAAATCATGAACCCACAAGAGTTAATATTATTTCGACTTGTACCTTTCTTGTTAAGAAAGACCAACAATTTATGTACACTTGCCTCATTTGGAAAATAATTGGGGGGTTATTCTTGGGACCCCAATCCTCTGCCGTTAAATGAGCACAGCAGCCCGTGCTGTGACGTTAAAACGACATCGCTTACCAAACGACGCTGCCGGCTCCGACTTTTTTAAAAAAAAAAAAAAAAAAACAATCAAACGCGCGTCGGCGACGCGCTGCTTTGGTTTAGCCAAGACCACACACAAGCAGACGGCAACACATAAGAGGATCCCAATTCGTTATTCTTGCGTCTAACGAGTTACCACGTGTGGCTTAATTAATCTCGATCGTTGATTTTTTTTTTTGGGTTTGAACCGTATATATGCTACCTTCAGATTCAGATTAAATCATATGTGGTATATCGTTAAATAGGGTTACGGCACAAGAATTTCTAATAACTGCATGGTCCGTTTGTATGAAATAGTACTAGTCGTTAATTCTTAATTTATTATGTTTATACTAAACTTAGGTAAACACATTTTTAAAGACGTGCACGAATTTAATAACACGATTACTATTGTTTAAATACAATACAATATATCAAAGTATTAATGCCTATTTGACGCATCACAATAAAAAGTTGCTTTCATTTCAATTGAAAACGTTGATTGAAAATGATATTAATTTTGGAATTGAATCCAATACATTATCGTACAACAATACGTGAACAAAAGGTCCAACTCTTTTTATAAGGTTACATCGAAGTACGTAGATGTTGTGTTAACATCGTCCTTTTTATTTAAGTTCCTAGTACCCGGTGCTCTTTTTATTACAACTTGAGGACTCTATAAACGAGGGAAAAATGAGACATTGGTCCCTCATATTTTCTGGTTTTATAACCGCCTCTATATTTCATTGTTACGATAATCATTTTTATATATATGTTTTTATTACGATAAACATGATTATGTTTTATTATTACGAAAAACAAATCAATGTATGTTTTAATTGTTGCGAGAAATACCCCTATGCATGTATGTGTTTTTGTTACGATAAACACCCCGTCAGTTTTTCTATAATCGTAACAAAACACACACACACACACACACACACATATATATATATATATATATATATATATATATATATATATATAAACATTCCATATATATAACTTATATTACGATAAACATTCCTATGTATATAATCTTCATATGTTTTATTATGATAAACACTATATATATATATATATATATATATATATATATATATATATATATATATATATATATACATATATATACATATAAGTTATATATAATCAAAACATATGGATGTTTATAATAACAAAAACATATACAGGTATAATGAAACATAGATGCTAGTTTAGAGAAAATCAGAAATGACAAGGGACCAAAAATGTCATTTCAACCTCTATAAACAATAAGCATTCTTGATATTTGATTTTATGTATGTTAAACTAAAATATTATGCTAGTACATGTTGAGTTTTATATATTTACACATATTCCTAACTCATATGAAACTAAGATTGTAAACGAGTCAAGCTATTTGTGAGTATTATAAGTTCGGTTTGATTTTCCGCTCGAATAATTTGGTTTGATACGGATTGAGATCGAATAGCCTCGACTTGAATACTTCCGAGTACTAAACGCGCGAGTCAATCTTAGATATTCTTATACTTGTCTCGTTAGTGATCAATTCACAAACACACTCGAATTAAGTGTGTGACGTCCCAGTATTTAAGAATTAAGAATTTGCTTCTCCTCCTAAAAAAGAAAAAGAAAAAAAGAAAGTAAGAAGGAATCAGATTCTTTAAATCAAATTCCTACCTTATGTTGAGGCACAATGACAATTCTACCAAAATATAGGGTCAAAAGAATATAATGAATGACTCATTTTCGATCAGTATGGATTATAACAAAACTCACTCCCCCTTTAATATTTTTAATTTAGTGTAAAAAGATGCTTATTTTGGTAATTACCTTTAATTAAAAAAAATAGGTTTTTGCCAAGAATGACATATTAATAAAAATATCAGGATTCAAGGAAACTAAAATTTATTCAGAACAAAACCTATAGAAACTTTCCAAAATACCCTTTGTAACAAAATAAAAAACCCTATATATCTATTCTCCGCCCAACAGCAGCACCACGTGGTCGGAATTCGGAGGTTCAAAGCTACCTACCACACCAAGCCACCACTATTCTCCTCCACTGGACCACCACCACGCCACCATTTTTCCCGGCCATAAGCAGCAATAATATCCATCCAGACTTTAGTCAGGCAATGAAAGGTCCATGGACCATCAAAGCGGCGGTGGGGAATTACGCGGCCTGTATATTGGGCAAAGCGTTGAAATGCAATAACTATTTGGGCGAGAATTACTTTGAGATCGAAGTAGATATCGGGAGCTCGGCGATTGCAAACTCGATTTTGCATCTGGCGTTAGGGTACGTGACGGCGGTGATGATTGATATGGGGTTTTTGGTGGAGTCTCAGTAGGAGAATGAGCTACCGGAGAAATTATTCGGCGCCGTTAGGATTTGTCAGATGGTCTTTCTGTAGTGCTAAATCGAAGCTCTGAATTTTTGATTTTTGAATCGAAGCCCCGAATTTTTGAACGATTTGGGGAGGAGAAGCAAGGGGTTGGGGAGGAGAAAGAGGGGTGATGGCTGTGCTACCGGAGCTGAACGATCGGATTTGAACGCCGGAGCTGAACGCCGGCGAAGGAGTTAACGGCGGCCATGGTTTAGGGTTTGAAGCTGCATGCTGTATTTTTTTTTATTAGTTTAGGGTTTATGGTTGTTACTATTAATTTTGTAACGTTACTACATTTGTTTATGTACTTTATATATTTTATGGTTATTACTTACTTGTTTATTGGCATTACTATATTTTCTGTGTCATTACTATTTGTTTTTAGGTTGTTACTACTTGTTTATTGAATGTTACTACTTTTTCATTAGATGTTACGACATTTTATGGGTTATTCTTACTGTTTCTTTAATTACATATATTTTTCCTTAGTTTATTACACTTTATCTAAATACACTACGCCATTTAATGTGTAAAAGGTATTTTTGTCCATTTATTATGAATTTGTCTTTTTTAATCACATAACATGTAGTAACGTCCTTCTGGACCCATTTATGATTTTTTTTGTCCTTCTAGCCCTTCCCCCTAAAAAAAATTGATTTAAAAGGCAATTATCTTTAATAATACTACCTTCACCCCAAACTGTAAGACCGTTTAGCCTTTTGATTTTGTACCATAATATAGATCCATTTAGAAAACCAATGATTAATTTATTATATTTTTCTCCTTTTTACCCTCATTTATTATATACTCATCCACTTTTCACTACTTGCCTTAATAACAGTTACAGGTCATTTTAGAATTTTTCCATCAAATTAATAACACATAATCAATTTAATCAATTTTTTTAATTTGTGTGAAAAAATTCAAACGGACTTATATTTTGGTACGGAAGTACTCCTTCCGTTCCTTATTATCCGTCGCATTTGAGAAAAATACACAAATTAAGAAAATGAGTAATTGCAATTACTTTCATTATTAAATACTAAAAAAATCTTGAAAAGTGTAATGGTGTAGTGAATATGAAAGATTGATAATATTGAAAAATGAAAAGAGTATTAAAATATGTATTAAAAATTTAACTACGACAAATAAAAATAAAATTTTGATTTTAGCAATTACAATAATTAAATAGCAACGATGGGAATAGTAAGTATTACTGTTCGTAAAACGTCGATTTTATGATCAAGTGCATCCTCACAAACAGTAAATGGAAAAAGTAAAATCTCAATTATTAATGGTAAGATGATACGTACATTCCAAAAATAAATCCCATCAAGAAACAAATCTTATCTCATTTCCAGTGGCCCTTATGCAACAAAAGACACGTAGATGATTATTTTATTGGAAATGATTTGTTTCCCAAAAATAATTCAACCTTGTGATGATATGTGATAATTTTAGAGCAACTACTCGGGCATCATGGTTGACAAAATATACATTTGTATCTTCAATCGTAAAATATGACACATTGATAATGATGTAATCTAGATTCATAATAATCAACTACAAGAAATACACGCTGCCACTACTCGGATATCTGTGTAATGTCATTCTTACTCATAATTTTACACTATTGGCTATGATATATTATTTATGGATCGATATGTTATATATGGAGCGATATACATCTAATGTGTGAAGCTAGGCTCCTTTCGGCGGGAGGAAGAGTTACCATGATTAGATCGGTACTTGGCAGCATTCCTTTGTTCTATTTCTCCTTGTTTCATGCTCCTAAAGCGGTGTTATCCATTATTGAGAGATTGAGAGCAAATTTCTTTGGGGGGAGGGAATGGGGATGAGAGAAAAATCTTTTGGGGGAGGGGGGGAAATGGGGACGAGAGAAAATTCATTGGATTAAGTGGTCTAACATCACTAAAAATAAAAATTTGGGGGGGCTGGGGGTTGGTTGTCTCTTTTCTCAAAATTTGGCTCTGCTTGGAAAATGGTGGTAGAGGTTTAGAACTGAGGTTGATGCTTATCTATGTTCTTGCTGCACTGACACGCAGCGACACTGGCAGTTCTAAAATTTAAGCGACAAATTTGCACTAAAATTTAAGGACACGACACGGCCCCGACACGTTACATAAAATTTAAGGACACGACACGGCCTGGTGTGTGTTATTGGTGATTTTAACTCTGTTTGCTATAGACATGAAAGAAAGGGCAGCACTTTCCATCAAAGCGATGCAAATATCATTTTAGACTTTATCTCTAATGCGGGTTTGATTGATCTTCGTTTGGAAGGCAGAAAGTTCACTTGGATCAACAAAGATGGATCCAAAATGAGTAGAATTGATAGAGCCTTAGTTTCTCCAAATTTTCTTAACTCTTGGCCGAATGCATCCCTTATCTCCCTCCAAGGAAGCCTATCTGATCACTGCCCTATCCTCTTAAAAAGTTCCTCTCTTGATTTTGGCCCAACTCCTTTTAAATTTTTTGATTTTTGGTTGAAACACCCAGAGTTTAACGAGATTGTATTTACTGCTTGGAAGGATGAGAGCATTACCGGAAACCCATTTCACATCTTTAAAGAGAAACTTAAGAGGGTAAAAGTTGCCTTAAGAAATTGGAGTCGTTCAACCTTTGGTCACTTACAGGAGGAAGTAAATCAAGCCAAGATAGTTGTGGAGGATTGGGATAAACTAGCAGAGGAGAGAACTCTAAGTCCCATTGAGATGGAGTGTAGGATCAAGGATATTAATTTTCTCTATGAGAAAGATTCTCAATTGGAAAGTATGTTGAAACAAAAAGCCCGTGAAAAATGGATAAAAGAAGGCGATGGAAACACTAAATTCTTCCATAACTCCATCAAAGGAAGGCGCAAGAAAATAATTTATCCGGCCTTTTGATCAACGGACGATGGTGTGAGGATGCACAAGAGATAAAAATGAAGCGGTCCATCATTTCAAAAATCGCTTTAGTGAAATCAAAAGGAATAGGCCATCTCTTGAGTCCGATCTCTTCAAAAAGCTTTCTTTAGATTTGCGTTCTAATACTGAGAACCCATTCACGGAGGAGGAAGTGAAACTTGCTGTTTGGAATTGTGGATCTAGCAAAGCCCCGGGGCCGGATGGCTTCTCGTTCGGTTTCTATAAATCACAATGGAATCTTATTAAGGATGATCTTATGAGATGTGTCAAAGACTTTGAGCGCCCGGAAGAATTGGTAAAGGGTGTAATAGCTCCTTCATTGTCCTTATACCTAAAAGACGCAACCCCACATCTTTTAAAGATTATCGTCCCCATCGCTTTGGTTGGGAGTCTTTACAAAATAATTTCAAAGTCATAATGGGAAAGGCTCAAGAAGATTATTCCTACTCTTATTGATCACCATCAATCTGCTTTTATTAAAGGTAGACAAATTCTTGATGGTGTTTTGATCACAAATGAGGTAGTTGATTACCTCAAAAAAACCAATGGTAAAGCTTTTATCTTCAAAGCTGATTTCGAAAAAGCTTTTGACTCGGTCAATTGGGATTTCTAGATTCAATTCTGAACAAATGAACTTCGGTTTGACTTGGAGGAAATGGATAAAGGTTGCTTATCGTCGGCTTATGTATCTATTCTTATTAACGGCAAATTCCCGACTACGGAGTTTAAGATGCAGAGAGGAATTCGCCAAGGCGATCCGCTATCTCCTTTTTTGTTTCTCTTGTTTGCTGAAGCCCTCAATGTGCTTATGAGGAAAGCCGTGTCGATTGACAGATTCAAAGGAGTCGATGTTGCTTCTCAAGGAAAAAGTGTTAATCTCACCCACCTACAGTTTGCAGATGATACTATCTTCTTCGGTTATTGGAATATGGAAAATATTTTAAATTTGGGAAGAATCCTCAAGTCTTTTGGTCTTATTTCTGGGTTAAAGATCAACATGAATAAAAGCAAGTTATACGGGTTGAATATTCAACCTGCTGATCTGACACTCGGTGCTTGTTCATTAGGCTGCAATGCTGCCGAGCTTCCATTCTCATACTTGGGATTACCTGTGGGAAAAAATATGAATCGCATCAGTTCTTGGCAACCAGTGATCGATAGATTTAGAACAAAACTTGCAGGATGGAAGTGCAGATTGCTATCGATCGGTGGACGTGTTACTCTTCTTAAATCGGTACTTGGTAGCCTACCCTTGTACTACTTCTCATTGTTTCATGCTCCTATTGCCCATTCTGTCTGTCTTGCCCCACCGCACGCTTGCATGCTGATCCGATTAATCTTTAATTTAATGCTCCGATTTCTTCCTTCATTATCTTTGAGATAATTGATTGAATGACATTAATCCGTTTAAATAATAAAAACATCTAAATACCAAATATCATATTAATAATCACTTAACATTAAATAATAAATATAAACATGTGATTTAATATGAAATATATATTATTAATCTCGATTTAAGGTCATTGATGACTTTTCACGGGTATAATTTGACCGTCGTCAACTACCCCCCACTTGAACTTTGATCATTCCGAACAAAGCATGTCATTCCCCAAGACAACATTTTCCATTGTCAGATCCACACTCAAGTCAACTCATACTAGTCACGTCTTTCATAAGATATCCATTATTCACTACCGACTATGAGTCATCCAACCTGACTCTTTTAAATAACTTAAGCACGTATCTATGGGGTTTTTTGACCCGAGTTGCCGCGTACTATTCACACCTTGAAAAAAATTGCATAACATTTTTTCAAGTGATGGTGGAAGAACAGTTTTTGTGAGTATCCTCCTATCTTAGATCATGTATAGCATCGAATATTACCACCAGAGCACATTTTTCTCAAAGGACAGAGTTAACGCTAAGCTTATTACTCCGCTTTTGTTGGCAAGAAGATAAGAATACATCACCAATAAGTATCGACACTAAGTCTACATAACCAATCATCTGTACACATATTTCTTCAGTTATTATGATTTGGCAGTATACGATTCAATGCATTTGAGTAATTGAATAATAAATAACTACTTAACAACCAGATGAATATCCTTAAATCTACTTAACATAAGCACGCACTCATGAAACTTGGTTCCTTATTGTCAGATTCACAACTAAGCTTGATGGCGTGGTCAATCAGTTATAATATACTTGACCACCATAAACCAATAATACTTTCAGCAAGCCATCGGAGAAATACCAGAAAAATTAGAGCACATTTTTTCCGTGGGACAGGAAGCACCTTAGAAAAAATTAGAGCACATTTTTTCCTGGGTGAGGTGGAACAGTGAAGGATGGTGGATCCACACCTTAGAAAAATTATTAGCATACTTTTTCACACCTTAGAAAAATTAGAGCACGTTTTTACGAGGTGGGATGAGGAAAGAAGCGCAAAATTATTAAAACCACATTTTTAGGGTGACAAAACATAAAATTTTTTCCGGGTGGGGCCAAAGATAAGTTGAGGTCTCTCGGTCGACCAATAATTTTTTATTTTATATTTTAATTGAATTTCTGACGTATTACGACTAACCGATAATGTAGCCTTAATACCAAAATGAGAAAATAAATTCTATTAAAACTTCTGATATGAATAAGACAAATTATTTTGTATATAAAATGATGTTGGTCTCGGTCTCCCGGCAACGGCTGCGCTAAAATCTTGATGACGTAATAATTATCGTTATAATATACTTGACCACTCATAAAACCAATATTTAGCAAGAGTTCAATCGTGGTTAATGATATTGAGATCGTATTCAGCCTGCTATTGCTGTGATCCACACCTTAGAAAAAAAATTAAGGCACATTTTTGCGGGGTGGGACGAGAAGAAACAAATTTCGTGGATCTCTTGGTCCAATATCCTTAAACACAAATCTCAAGGCGGGTTGGGGGTTGGGGGGTTGGGGACTCAAAATATTGCTTTGTTGGGAAAATGGTGGTGGAGGTTTAGTGTGGAGAATGGGTGTTTTTGGAGAGATTTTATTCGGTTCTTTCAGATGGAGAGGGGGCGGATTTAGTCTTATGCCCGAGATGGGTAGGAAAGGTAAGGTTTGGAGCAACATTATTCAAAACTTTGATAGAATTGAGAAGAAAGGAGTGAATCTCTTAAACTATAAGGTGGAGGGTGGGTGATGGAAATAATATAAAATTCTGGAGTGATGTTTGGGTAGGAGAAGAGACATTTAAGTGCCGTTTCCCGAGACTTTACAATCTCGCCCAAGAAAAAAATTGTTTCATAAAAGACCGTAGAAAACTATGTGGTGATGTGTGGGAATGGGAGTGGGATTGGAGAAGAGGGATAAGGGGAAGAGAATTAGGTGAACTTGTAGATTTCTATGCCTCCCTCCCAGATATTTTCCTTGATGCATGCCAACATGATTCTCCTTCTTGGAGCCTCAATTCACGAGGTTCCTTTACGGTTGCTTTCTTGAAGAAAAATTGCTCGAAATTGAAGGCTCTTCTTTGGCAAATGATGCCCTCCATGCCGTTGGAATAATTTGATACCGTCCAAGGTGAACATTCTTTATTGGAGGGCTACAAGATGTAGGCTTCTACACTTTTGAACCTCTCGTTGAGAGGCATAAGTCTCAATGATCTACTTTGTCCAACATGCTCATCGGATACGAAGATGAAAATCACATTTTTCTACGTTGCTTCTTTGCTCTTAACATTTGGGATAAATTTTCATGTTGGTGGCGGGTTCAACACTCTCCAACTTCGGATTGGAGATCATTTCACCACTACAGCACTCCTCGGCATATAAAGGAAAAGAACATGTCCAAGATATGGGACGCCACAAGGAAAATAACATGTTGGAGCCTTTGGAAAAGAAGGAACAATCTTATCTTCAATTCAAAAACCGTGTCGATGGAGGATTTATTCGTTGAGATTCAAGCACTTAGCTTTTAGTGGATTAATACTAGATCACGAAAAGTTGACGCTGGATTGGAATTCATGGAAGGTGTGCCCCTTGGATGCTCACAATTAGCCGGACACGTTTTTGTCTTTTTGTTTTGTTGCTCTGGTTGTTGTTTGGTTATTGTTCGAGCTTGAGACTTCCTAATAGTTTGGCGTCCTATTTTGTGCCTTTATTTTTTAGGCCATGTAACCTTGTTTTTCGTAGCATCTTGCTACCTTCAATAAAAATTATTATTGCTGTTCAAAAAAATATATACATATATATAAGATATGTAATACTTAAACTCTATCAATATCTAAAATAGATATTTGTTATCTATACGGTGTCAAAAGTAAAAAGAAAATTATGATTTGACTTTCAAAATATTACAAATTAAGTGTAAAACGATTGTCTATAACAAAAAAACATATAAACATAATACAGAGTAATCAAAATAGAAATTGTATATTTTCAGGTTTCATCAAAAAAACATTGAAAAAATTGTGTTAAGAGGTGTCGGGAGGTGTCGGCGCCGTGTCGGAGGTGTGTCGGATATTAAAATTTTAAATAATATTAATTTAATCAGCCGACACGTGTCGGACACGGTGTCGGAGCGTGTCGGAGCGTGTCGTGTCGTGTCTTGTGTCGGACACGGCGCACGGCGCCCATATTGAAGTGTCGGTGCATCATAGATGCTTATTGAAGAAAATTGATATGTTCTCTTTATGGGGATGACGGGGGGTTTGGTCGTGGGGTTCATCAAAGGAGAAGCGGTAGGGTGTGGAAGGGGATAGTAAAGGCATGTGAGAGTTTGGAGAAAAGCGGGATTGAGCTCTTGAACTCCTTTGGGTGGAGAGTGGGTGGTGGCACTAGAGTAAGGTTCTGGGGGGACTTATGGGTGGGTGGAGACACTTTGATGAAAAAATTTCCTAGATTATACCAGCTTGCTATGAATAAATGTTGTTGTGTGAGTGAGAGGGGGAATTGGAAAGACGGTGTGTGGGAGTGGGGGTGGGATTGGAGGAGAGAGGTAAGAGGGAGAGAAGTTGGTGAGTTTTCTGAGCTTACTTCTTTGCTTTCAAATGTTTGCCTTTCTTTAGGTACTCCAGATAAACCTTTGTGGATGCACAAATCCAATGGAGTGTTCACGGTGGCAGCTCTAAAAAATTTAATTAATGAATCATCTTTGGTCAACAATCAGTCCGGTCCTTTCAAAACCAAGTGGTGTAAAGTCCTACCATCAAAAGTTAATATTTTTATATGGAAAATGTACTTGGATCGTATCCCGACGAAGGTGAATATTAGAAGGAACGGTATCAACTTGAGTTCGTGGTTGTGTCCCTTTTGTAATTTAGAGGATGAAGAGGTTGCCGTTTATTTTACTACTGTAATTTTGCTGCTGAGTTATGGAATAAGGTTGCAGTTTGGTGTGATTTTCAATGGTCTTTTTCCTCTAATTGGCTCGATTTTTGCTCCTTCTCGCCATCGATTGTGCGGAATAACAAGATACCTTGGCTCTGGGAAGCAGTTAAAAGAACAATTCTGTGGCTGATTTGGATCAAGCGGAATGAGACTGTTTTTCACTCAAAATCTTTTACGGCTGAAGCTGTTTTTAAAGAAGTGCAGATATCTTCATATGCTTGGATCAATGGAAGGTGCAATAAACAAAATTTTGAATGGAACTCTTGGACCTTCAACCCCTTCAAGGCTCTGATTCCGGATTGATGCCCTTTGGCGTTTTTGTACCGGTTCTTAGGCATAATCTCCGTTTGTTGTTCTTTTGATTTTTTGTCGTTTAGATCTTTTTTGCTCGCCTCTTGTTTGTATTTTGGATTGTCTCCCAGCTCCTTGCCGGCTATATTAATATATTTGCTGTTCAAAAAAAAAAAAAAAAAAAAAAAAAAAAAAATCTAATGTGTAAAAGTGATGTATGTCAATCATTATGAAAGTTTTGTTTTGACTCTAGCATTACTTAAAAAGGAACAAACAGTACAACAATAAATCACATGTGTTCGAGTTTGGCTTGTGAAAAATATTTTTTTGCCTTCAACTTGAGGTCGGTTTAAGTTTGACTTGTTAAAGTATGAAAAATCAAGTCCAAATTCATTAATAATAATTACAAAACAATATTCAAAAATCATACCTCCGAAGCATTAAAAGAACTCCATAAATATTATATAAAATTACTCGAGATTATCTATTAGATGAATAGATAACTTATTACTCTTTCTATACGCAGGATTTTGCCACATCGGGTGAGGCGCACATAGGTTTTAAGGAGATAGAGTTATGCTTCGTCTATGTAACTTGGTATAAGGAGATGACAATGATACGGCGTTGTACGAATATTTTCAATATTTCTTAATAAAAAGGTTCGTTCATTAAAAAAAAGACTTATTATTTTATGTGTTAGACTTGGGTTGTATATTGTTTATTTATATAGTTAGATTCACGAACATTCATTAGTAAGCTTGTATTCGTTCGTTTAGGAAACAAATTTATAATAATCTTATTCAAGCTTGGTTAGTTAAACTAAACAAACGAATGATCATGAATACCAACTAACGAATCGAACACGACAGTCATTGCCTCGGTCGCCTTTAACCACTTTAAAATCATGATTAATTAATATAGAATTCCGATGACGTGACATGTTGGCCCCACAGTTAAATCAAGGATAATTACACTGACACATCAGCTTATGTCAAATTGAACGTGATACTATTACTCTATTATGAAAATATCAACCCAAAAATCCGGGATAATGATATATTTGAATGTGAACAAGATTTATTATGTGAAAGAGAGTAAAAATGAGAGAAATTTCCATACTAGCATAACAAGCACAAGATTTCCATACTAGCATAACAAGCACTCAAATCTCTTCTCTTTTACTCTCTCATGGCTATCATAATATCATACCTTCAAGCTCTTATCATCTTTTTCTTCATACTCACTTTCAATAAATTTCTACGAAAATTTCTCAAAAGAAACCATTTACCCACAACATGGCCAGTAGTTGGAATGCTTCCATCTATCCTAAAAAATTCTCACAGAATCCATGATTTTGCAACAGATATTCTTCAAGAAACTGGAGGCACATTTAAAATAGAAGGTGGCTTTTTTCACAATATTGACATGGTTGTTACTAGTGATCCAGCCAATATTCATCATATATTGAGCAAGAATTTCCAGAATTACCCGAAAGGGCCCGAGTTTCGAAAGATTTTCGATATTTTAGGAGATGGGATTTTCAATACTGATTCAGAATTATGGGAAATGCATAGAAAAGTTACTATGTCATTGATGAATAATTCTTGTTTTTATAAATTATTGGAAAGGACTGTTTGGGAAAAAGTGGAAAATGGGCTGGTCTCTGTTTTGGATAATTTTGAAAAAAACAGGGTTTCTTTTGATTTACAGGATATATTTCAAAGGTTTACTTTTGATGGTATTTCTAAACTTGTTCTTGATTCTGATCCAGAAAGTTTGTGTATCGATTTACCGGATATTCCGTGTGAAAAAGCTTTTAATGATGTTGTGGAAGCATTATTACATAGGCATATAATGCCAGAAGGGTATTGGAAGATGCAAAAATGGCTTGGAATTGGGATGGAAAAGAAGCTATCTTTAGCTTGGGAAGCTTTCGATCGGTTTATATACCGATCCATCGAAGAAAAACTGAAGAAATTAAATGAAAACCGGGATGAATCATCGAAAAAAAAAGGTCCTGACTTTTTAACGGCGTTTATGGAGGCTTATGAAGGGCAGATTAGGGTTTCTTTTAGTGGCGTACAAGTATTCTTGAGGGATACTATGTTGAATTTGATGTTTGCCGGACGGGACACAACAAGCACCGCTTTAACTTGGCTTTTCTGGCTCCTGGCTACGAACCCGATAATCAAATCCAAAGTTCTTGAAGAAATCGCGACGAAATTGGGCGTAGTAAAAGGAGACAGAATGAGGCGCTTCACAGTAGAAGAGTCACGAAAACTCGTGTACTTACATGGTGCTATGTGTGAAGCACTAAGGCTATATCCACCGGTGGCGTTGGAGCATAAGTCACCGGTCCATGCAGACATTCTACCAAGTGGCATACAGTTAGAACCGAATACGAAGGTGATTTTATCGTTTTATTCGATGGGGCGAATGGAGCCTATATGGGGTAAAGATTGCTTGGAATTTGATCCTGAAAGATGGATTAGTGAAAAAGGAAGGATTAAACATGAGCCATCTTATAAGTTTCCAGCTTTTAATGCAGGTCCAAGAACTTGTTTGGGTAAAGAAATGTCTTTTATTCAAATGAAAATGGTGGCAGCTACTATTATACATAATTATGAGATTCATGTGGTTGAAGGTCATCAAGTTGCTCCTAAGGATTCTATCATCCTTCAAATGAAGAAAGGACTCATGGTAAGATTTTCTAAAAGAAATTAGTTGTGAAAGTTTATGATTATGGTATTATGCATGGAATAATGATGTAATTTCATTGAGAATTAGAGTGTAATTAAGATGAAAGTTTGTATTATGATTTGAATAATGATGTAATAGTATGATATATATATAGTTATATTATTTAGTGATCGATGGTTATGTTATAATATTTTCACCATTATATTTGTTAGGGTTTATAGTTGAGTTCAATCCTCTCTAGCATTATGAATGAAAAGCTAATTTATCAATTAAGAAGACTAATATTCTATAATTATTGTTGAATGAGTGTGTATGATGATATACTCTAATGAATAATTAATAACCGGAAAACGATACATCCATGACATAAGTTTCACAACAACTATTGACGTAGCATTGAGTCAGTCTTTTTTTATTTATACCTAACGGAAATTACAAAACGAGAGATTAGCTTATGCTATATATACGATAATAGTTATGAAACATGCATGTTTTTAGGTTTCAGATGCATAGTTTAATGGTAAAAAAAAAAAAAAAAAACAGGATGTTGTAACGACGTGTTTTGTGTTTGAACGATATCCCGTGAAAGACAAAACATGTAAGGGTAAGAAAAAAATAATAAATTGTACAAGTGAGTGGGACACATGATTAGTCTTTAATGCTAGATGATAATGACCTTCTTGACTATGTAAGTCTATCAAGTGATTTTATGGTGGTCCGGAAACACCATGTCAACATCTTTTTAACCAATCAAAACTTTTAAAAATGGAGGTTATTTCTAAACATATGGGACCTCATTGAAATAAGGATTGTGATTGGTTTCGGACCACCAAGTCATACTTGTGGCCGGACCAGGATAAAATTTGCCTAGTCTATAAGCTAGTAACGTATGTTAGTTTTTTTATTTTATTTTAAGAGGATTACCAATCTTCTAACTATTATTGTAATAAATGTTTCTTCAAAAAACTATTAATGAATGGATCATTAAATTGATAGGGATTTTGTTAATTGTAAATATGTATGACATTTGTATTATGTGAAAAGACAAAAGAAACCCCCCAAATTGTTAATATTTTAAACTAAACTTAGGTTCCTTATAATTTAACAAATTGGTCTTTAATCATTAATGTTTATGTGTTAAATTTTATATATATGGGACAAATGCACATGAAATATAGTTGGGTGTGTGTATACTATGATAGAATATCACATTTATACATGTTTAAAGAGACCTAAAATAAAAACAAACAAGGGATCCGACAAAGTAATTAATAATGATACTAACAATACTACCTAGATTATATGGGAAGCAAAACTGCTACGTGGGGGCCTTGGGGCGACAAAACCCTTCTCCTCCAACTCAATAATAATAAATAATACATATGACTCACAACCCGATACTGATCAGGGTTCGAGTCTCACTTAGGATGAAGAAAAGAGTAAGTGTGTATATTTCGTTTTCGAAAAGAAAAAAAAAGATGACCCACAACCCGATGGATCATGACGTCCCATCAGCTAAGTTTCGTGTCTGGTATAAATCAAGAATTATCTTTCACCGGTTCAATTTGTCTAAAGACTTTCTTTACACTTCTTTTTAATGAGAAATGTTGACTATTAATTTATGGAATCAAATTCTTCATTGTAACTCAAAAATAATATTGGCATTACAACACATACTATATACTCAAAAACAATATTGTCATTTTCTTTATATCAATCGTTCAAATATTAATTATCTTATATCTAACTATCTAGCAATTTGCATGAGTGCATTATGTTAATTAAGAGAAGAGTTCTGATATACCGGTTATTTCAGGTTAATACCAAATGATACTTAGGATATAATGTATCTTTATTTTTGTTACACAAAGATGTCGAAATACCTATGGGAACCGGGGGGAGGAGGGGGTTTCTAATCTCTAGGAAGATGAAGACATTGTTGATCCCGGAGGTTGTTCAACTTTAGTCACACCATAGGGAAGATTATGTCCCCGCCTAGCCATATGGTCATCACCCATATTTGCTTCACATTGTTTGAACATAATCTTCCAAGTAACGCTTAAAAGGTTGTCAATATCTTGTATAATTGCACAATTGTCTTCATTTATGCTTCATTTATGCTTTAATTACAATATAAAACATTGATCACATAATTAAGATTTGCGCAGTTTTTTACAGCCTTCATAATTTAAATTCGACATAAATAATAAACAAAGAGTATCAAATTATTTCTACAAGAAAACAAATTCAAAGTACTATTCCAATTTATGTAGAAATACAAAATAACAAGAGATCGATTACACCTAATCGGCCAAATATTCAAGTCAATAATTCACAATTTAATACTTTATATACATTATTCTAAACTGGAAAAAAAAAAATGTGGCGTGTGACCTTAACACATTAAGGTCACTATGTAACAATTGGACAATATCCGGTTGTACATGTTATAATGTAGGATGAGCAATCTGAAAAAAAGGTCCAATTGTGGAGTCGTCGGATGTTAATTAAACTCCGACTATGAAGCTGTTTGATGACTTGTATTGCAGTTATTTTGATTAGAGTGAAATTTTATTTTCAAGTGTGGTGCCTTAAGTATGAATGACAAATTTGTATGAAACTGTGATGCAATGTGCAGATGTAAAAACGATTGTGGTGCCTAAAATAGAATAAATGTGAATGTGTGGTGTTTGATGTGGTGTCCCTAAAGACTCCTTTTTTAAGGCATATATTTGCCACATTCATTCTCGTAGGTTCTGGAGAAAAAACCGATCCTTCTAAAATTGGTTCTCACGATACATTTACGAGAAGTCGGCTTTTGACTCCAGAACCGTTTTTTACGAGATCGATTTTGTTGTGGTGCACGAACAATATGGTGCACGAATTGAATGGATGGAGTGCAAATAATAGTCTCTTTTTCTTTCCAATATGTTGGGTGGACTTGGGCAACCAACTAAAATGGATAATGGATCAGGCGAAAATTGGGCTTGTAATTAAATATTTTTTCATATAGAACAAGAGTTTTTTCAGGCCCCATGAAATCAGTGGGTCCAACGCCTGAGTCTGGGTTGCCTTTGCACAAAGTCTAATAGAAGAAAAATACGAATCTAAGAAAAAAAGATAGAGTTGTTACATTTTTGGTTGGTTTATTTTTTATAAACGATAATGTTTAATTTCAATTTTTTCTTAGATTTGGATAGAAGTTTATTTTAGAAGTGTTAATTTTAATTTTAATTCTCTCACTTCTCCCCAGTAGGCAGGGTAAACATTTGGTTCATTCAATAAACAAATACAATATATATATATATATATATATATATATATATATATATATATATATATATATATATATATATATATATAGTAAGAAACTCGTGCGATGCACGGAGAACGTTAACTTTAAAAAGTAAAAAAAATTCTTGAACTAATCATGGATCAAGAGACGGGAGAAAAAGAAAAGAAGTAATATCATGGATCAAGGGATGCTGCATCATTGCTCCCCATATTCAAAACACAAAAGTGAGTGATGATCAACCATATCAGGCCCAACTTATATAGTATTGTAAAATTCTTATGTCTCACACGACCTATTACTTCCACTTCTACCTTGAACTCCCTCTCAGCTTGCCCCCTGCAAATTTCTCATGTATATAAAAAATTCAGTAAAAGAGAAAAGGAAAATCATTATACAGATGAATTCAGAAGAACACCATACTTGTTATTCAAGAAATTCTTAACTGCAATTTGGGTAATACAATCCTATATCCACCTTCACCAATCACATTCTCATCAGACAACCCATTAGTAGCAGCTTCAAGCTTTCGCAAAGTATACCATCTTCACCACCCTAAGTTTGAAACCTCTAGCAACTGTCCGCTGCCTCCATGAGAGCCGCTATCTGCCCCACAGGTGGCTTTACTATCCCCACTTGAAGCTCCCATATCTGAAAATACCACCCTATGCTCTACCTTTCCGATATCTATTTGAATATCTGGAACTGCCTGTAGAATTCGTAAAAAGCAATCAGTGGCATCAGACCTACAACACTTTTTTTTTTTCAATCTTACCAACCATTAATCTTTAAAGCTTCAGTCAGAAAATATTACTAAAGAATCCCAAACTAACTATGAAACTAATTAGTAAACAGCATCTCAAACTAAAGATCTCATTAATCATAATAAAATTGTATGCTATTGTATTCACATATGAACCTTTTTGTTAATCACAAATCAGAGGGATATGTTACAAAACAACATCAGCAAACCAGTTCATTTAAGAAATATATAATATAAATTAAAAAAAATGGAAACTTTTGATTCTGCGCAACAACTCCTGTATCTTCATCACATGATTCTTTCGAAAAACCAAACCATGCCCACAAATCAACTCATATGTCCTTTAATCATGTCCTTTAATAATCTTCAGTTTGCCAAATACATCAACTTAATTAAAAGGCTACATAAAACTACTTAACTCGCATAAGCAGAGCCCGATATTAAGCAACCACATATACAAATGATAAATAAGCAACCGCATATTAGTATTAGTGCAACCAGACAGACAAAACATAAATACCTGTGCACAGAAAAAGAAAAAGGTCACCACAATATGCTGAATAAAAGTTAAATCCGACAGCTCATTTGGTAATGGTATATGTTATAAATATGTGCAGAAATACTACTATCAACAAATACACATCATAGACAAAAAAAAGTTGCACAGCGGTTCATATACTACTATGAAAGTCGCGAAATCATTGATAGCTGTTACACATATTCAAGTGGATATTAACAACAGATACTGTGCTGAAACAATAGCTTATGAATAAATTGTACTCTTGCTTCTGCTTTTGGTAAAGAATAGTACCTCAAGTTTGAAGGAATAAAGATGAAAAAGTGAGAAAGTAGATGGCGTCAGGCTTGTAGATCATGAACTTAAACTGTGTTTAATAAACTGATGTTATGATGAAGATGCAACACGATCCGACTCTGTCATCGATTTAATGCAGAACTCACCAGCCTTGTATGAAGACCTAACCATGGGACCTGATGCAACATACCTGAATCCCTGTGGTAAAATAATAAAGAAAAACATAATCAATCTTATTAAACAGTATAAGTGAAGGAACCCGTGGAATGCACGGGACATCAATCGTGTGAAATACGAACCTGAAATTCAAAATCACTAATTCATCAAAATCTATCACCATTTCCAAAACCCGTGGGATGCACGTGACATCAATTGTATGGAAAATAATTGGAAAGAAAAATGTTTGACATACATGTAAAAACAATTAACAGCATATAGAGATTTTATTAATCTGAAATGAGAGAATCCAACACTTTTTTACATTCTGAAATCCACAACATATCATCGACATTTCTCTTACCACAACTACCAAACAAATCCGATTACATTGCTAAAAACAGTAAAAACTCAAACACTTCCACAGTTCTACTCAACACTTAACCACTCTTACTATCATTGTTGTATATTTCTTGGGGAGGACAACTACCACGAAAAAGATCGAAGAACATGTTGACGGCTAACTTACTACTATATGGCACTACTGTATCAAAAGGCTTGGTATCAAAATTAGAAACATTTGAATTCCTGCGCTGCCAGGTACTTTAGATTTATCCATGAAATATTTTTTTGATAAAATCTTAATCTTGTGCGAGGAAAAAGGGTCGGCATGCAGCCTTTTTCAGCAAGAAGAATTTTGTCATGTCATTGTTTGAACAATTGTACTCATGTAACACCCCGCTCCCGGATACCGAGCCCTTATCCGGAAGAGAACGTTCGGCGCGTATAACATTAAATAAATCCAATATTATACGCCAGCCTCTACGTCGTCGTATCGTAATTAAAGCAACGGAAGCCCAAAAGGCTCGGGTAAAATCATAAATGCTACTAGAATAGAATACAAACAGACTGGGGTAGAAAGGAAAAGCTTACAACAACGAGATAAAGCTTACAACGTACTACGTTACAAAATAAAGATACAACACTTTTCTTACAAACTTGGAATAAAAGTTCAACATGTTATTTAAGAATCTACAACATACTATAGTACAACCATTAAAAGAAAGTAAAAAAAAGCATCATCAGCACCAACGTCATCAAAACATCATCGAACTCCTCAACGAGCTCAAGAACAACTTGTTCGTCTTCTCACCCCAAAAGCACACAAAACAACATATGCAATTGAGGTAAGTACAAAGTACTTAGCAAGAGGAAGAAGCTAATGTATAATCAAGTCTTACAACGAAAGGTTCATTAATTATTATTAAGTTCTTTATGAGACCGACTCAATTCTGGAGTTCACTTCACGCTCATCAACATGTCGTGACTAAACGTTTCTAACTTAACTTATCTTTGTTACAAATGTTTTGCGAGGCACTACACTTAGTGAGATATGCACTAAGACAGAAGACGCAACCCTATAGAGATAAATCTCTAGCGGTCCCGAGATAATCATTCCACTTTATCTGGCCAACCCTAGAGAGCTAACCGGTGAATGCATATCTCGTTCGTGAGTTTGTCCGGCGGAATGATCACTACTTTATCTGGCGGGTCTAGAATCCGGCAGTGATCATCACCACTTTATCTGGCCAAACATCACATTGCCGATATTGTACTGTGTCTATCCAAGATCTCATGATGTTTAACCTTTTATCTAGTCAAATATGTTAATTAAGTGATTAGCTAGCCACCTAGGTTCATTCAGGATAAAAAGCTCCCTACTCCCTCTTCTTAGACTCTTAGACTCAAGCTAGCAATTACACAGACATCGATGAATACTAATTCATCAAAGCACAAGGCCACTCTTACTCTTCCGACGGTCCTGAATTTCAATTCCCTTTAAAAGAATACATCCGGTGCAGAACCAAGCGCATCAGAAGCTTATTCATGGCTTTGTAATGTTCATGAATGTTTCTTTTTGTAGATCAAGAAACAACACTTGAAACTCAACACATAGCTCAAACATCATATTTCCCAAAAGCAAGATCAATGCGTGCGCATTCAAGGGAATCGCGTCGCATTCTAACTCATCTGAGCCCCTAAACTCGATTTTCAACACTTCTCTCGATTCTACAACCTTTCTAACATGTTTATCACCAAAAATACACATCAAAACAGCAGGAAAACAGCCTTTAAACATACCATAACATCTTGTACTACAACAACAACAATTAACATGGTTTACAATCAAGAAATCAACACAAAAGCTCAACCTTAACATCATAAAATTTTAATTAAACATTAGGAAGAGCCTCTTACTTGATTGAAGCCACAAACCAAAACTAATCTCTGCAGCACTTAACCAGGCCTCAAACAAGATCTAAAAGATCACAATTAACATGAATTAATGGATGATCAAAGCTTCTAAACAAAGAACTACGAAACAAGACCCTAGGACATTAATTCATGATCCTTTTCATGAATTCAAAGCAGAAATTCGACTCCAACATACCTGAGAATCAGACCCAAATTCTGGTATCAAAGCGATCCTCGTCTTCTCACGATTCCAGCGGTACTTTCGGATTTCTAAACAGATTTACGGATCAAAAGTTATGCCCAAAACCCTAAAACACAAAACATCATGATCTTTTACGATTTGCAGCAGAAAATGAGTTAACCAAACCTGGATTATCTCCTGTAAGAGTATTTTTAGAATAATCTACGCTCTGAGGCGATCGTTTTGACTATTTGTGGCTGCAAAACGGAACTACGGATTGGAAGATATGAGTTTTGAATTTTATCTCATTTTCCAAAGAAAAGAGGAAGAAGGAACGCATAGCAGTTTTTTTTTTTCTTTTCAGATTTTTAGAAAGGAAGAGTTATGAGTGTGGGAGGTTTTAATCTTGAAAATAACCTCCAAGAGATTGATATTAATTATTAACTCCCATTAACTTCCCTTTATATTTCAAATAAAACTTAAATTATTTATTTAAATATTATAAATTTGAACCTTATGTTAAAAGACGTTTTTGCTCTTTTTCGAAAAGTCGGGATGTTACATTCTTCCCCCTTAAAAAAGTTTCGCCCTCGAAACTTACTAGAACAAACTCCACTTTCATCTTAGATACCAGCTTGCCTACTTTCTATTTCACCTGCAAACAAAACGTTATCTCCAACTGAGTTGAACCTTAGTATTTTCATCGTCCAGCCTTCAATGCGTCCAACACAACTAATCTTGTACTTCAGACCCCAGCACTACTCTAGCTTATTCACGCCTTTCAACTACCTTATACTCAACTCTACTAACCTAACTCCTTAAACTCCTCCTATAACACTTTGTCCCAAGTCATAAGTCAATCCACTAATTAACAAGTAGTATATTTCTAGGTTCTTCGTCCACTTTGTCACCCTTACAGCTGTTTCCATACTTATACGAGGGTTGCTTTGACCTATACATCCGCCTTACCTTCAAGAAACTAGCTATTAACTTAAGGAACTTCAACACCGTCTTGTTATCAATCCAGCACTAAACCATCTATAGCACACCCAAATCATATACATACGTCAATCTTTACTAGTCTTCAAAAAGGAAACCATATAAACATCTTCTACCAAACTTATAAGGCTTTCCTATAGACAAAAAAACAACTTTTGACAGTGAGTTTATCAGCAACCATAATTTTATAGTCCAACAGAAGACTCGAGTTGTAAAAGAATTTATTTTTAAGCAACACATATACAAGAAACAAAGTTTTAAACTTATTCTCACCTAGATTCCAGAAAAAAGGTAAGAATGGTTATAAAAGTCTTTTAAAAACTGAAACTACTAAAGGAGATAACAAATGGGAAATTTTGAGACGCGTAACACAAAATGAAAGATGGTTTGAACTTGGTTCACATGCATATAGTAAAAATTTGTTTGGACAACACAAATTGGATGACATATAAAATTTACCAAGATGAGGCCACTGTGATAAAATCGATAAAACAAAAGTTCTCTGGCTAGGACATTTGTTGCAACCAAAAGATCATCCTATATAATCCATATTGAAAATATTTTCCTTTCCCTGGAAGTAATTGGTATGATTGAATGTAAAAGAATAAATTTTCTTACTTATTTATTAAAGAGTTCAACGAAAAAGGTGCAGAAGTAGAAGAAGTTTCAAATCTTATTCAAATATATATATATATATATATATATATATATATATATATATATATATATATATATATATATATATATAATAATAATAATAATAATAATAATAATAATAATAATAATAAATTTGAAGACGAGTAATATTCTCTCGAAAATTTTCATGATGAAAATCCAAGTAAATTGGAGAAATGTTGCGAAGAGGTCATGAATGATAACGTGGAAAAGAAAGTAAATGAACTCAGAGAATGCATTTTCTATTTCTTTCAACAACCGTTGCAGTTTAAAATTTTTTTTTTCTTTTTTTTGAAAGCGGGGTACATAATCTCCAAAGGTTCAATGATAAAGGTAAATCGAAGAAGTGCTTCGTGAAAAAAAAATCATTAGTGACGACTGTGTAAAGAACACACAAGAGTTTCAAATAATGCATATTTTCGCGTCGTTCAAAGACTAACAGAAGAAGGGCTATTGTGAAATTGTTAAAAGGTTTGCATCAAGGGTGCAAATGTTCAAAGGAATGAGGACAACCCTTTGTCTAAAAAAAAAATCAGAAAGCCATTCTTCCAATTTGAAGAAGGAAGGTTTAAAATAAGACAAAACAACTTAACACTTGTAGCAAATTTTGTCGAGGAATACTCTTAATGAAATAAGTTGCAGGCTAAAATTCTTTATCAAAACAAGACTTTAAAAGACATGCATGAGACGTAAAGAGAGTTCGACTACTAAACTTATTCAAAAAAAAATCGTAAGGGAGTAAAAGATGCAGTACTTTGAAAGTAATTATCGATAGGACTTTTGAACATATGTATATATATAATTTTCTAAAAGTAGTCTGGAGCTATTAAATGACACTTAGGTAAGAAATTGTTTTTCACGTATTCTTACCGGAAGACAAAAGGATATGTAATTAAAATGGATGTTTTGAGAAAGTTTGATCTTTCAACCGGTTTTCGAAATGGTATAAAATTCTAATAAAAGAGTTGAGTCTTTAAACAAAAAGTTTTATGCACTAAAACATCGTGTAGGGGATGCATTGAAGGTAATCACTAGGATGCAAAAGTGTATTGACCCGAATTTGCTAAACATGATGCAATGAAAGGATATGCAGTTGCCGGTTCAAATAGTTCGAAGGATGAGAAACTTGTTTCCTTAAATCAAGCATATGACACTATGAAAACATCTTCATAAAAAAATAAGACACATCAAAGTATGTGCACACTTGGAAAACAAAACTTCGCAATGAAAGGACTTTTATCGAGTTCAAAAAGTTTCAAATGGATGATCTAGCTAGCACATTGGTTACAAATAGTATTCATGGGGAAACATTTGAAATTAGAGGTAACTAAGTATGAAACCAAATGATTATAGAAAGCACCTCGTTAAAGAAAACATGGGATTGGGAAGTCACCATGTAATTGTTTCTTGTCACATAAGGGTATTAAATCTACAACACTTAATACCTACCTACTAAACTTCTTACTTTGGATAACAAGTAAGTTAAGTCTTATGCTACAAAGCCTTCCCAACACCTCTAACCCCACACCTAAACTTCTAGGGTGAAAGAATGTTGTCTAGCCTTTCATGAACAAGTACTTAATTAATTGTTTTAAAAGTTTAAGTACATACATCAACCATGAAATGATTGACTTGCACAGAACAAACCAAACTGATTTTGAACATGATGTAAAAAAGAAAAGTTGTAGGTATACAAGTTTTACATATGCTACACAAAATTCAGAATTTATGGAAAAGCATTGTTTGGTTAAAATAATTATTTTTCATCGACTGCTGTAACCTGTCAAAAATTTCAGAAAATTATAATCTGCATTGTGTTGCATATGGTACTCAAACCAGAAGGAATTTGCACTTGACTCCAAAACAAAAATTCAAGAGCAGAAAGTTTCCTATGACATATCAAAAATTCATGTCGTTTGGGGGGGTGTTTAGCTTATTCAAAACAGATTCATAAGTAAGAGTACCGCTGCAGCATTTTCTGAACAGAGTACTCCTCCTTGTTAAACAATTTATGAAATCAATATTGAAAACTAAGTTGATGCCAAAAGAGAAATTGTAGATAAGGCAATTTTCTAAGTGACTGCAAATTTACAGAATTTTGGAAACATCAGAAATGATATTAAAAGACATATGGAAACGTGAACAAAATCGTTTACTCGTTTTACATAACACCAAATTATAAAATCAAAGAAATGATTAAATCAAAAAGTCGCAATAAGAAAACTTTAAATCCTCCAAGAAAAGAGTAAAGAGAGAAAAGTCTGAAAGGTCAAAAGAAGATAGTGATTCTATTAAGGATCCGAAAAGGAATAAACTTGAGGGCATCACATAAAAGATGTGAGCTTAGAACTCAACATAACCTTCACCTAAGAAGACTCTTCACTTGGCTTTAGTGAAAACTCACCACGGTATAAGGATTATTAGCTTTACAAAAATTACTACCAAGAACAAGAGAGACCAGAAAGGTTCTCAAAGATCCAAGATACCTTATCTTGAGAACAGAACTTAGGTTAGTAAAGAAACTTCTACGGGTTCCTACCATTCTGAAAGATCAAGGAAGTCAGAATCGTAACTAAGTGGTCTAAAGAAGTCTTATCTTAAGGAATAGAGAGATGGAAGCCTAGAAAAGCAAGGAACGTTTCGCTCTGATACCAACTGTAACGCCCCGCTCCCGGATACCGAGCCCTTATCCGGAAGAGAACGTTTGTCGCGCATAACATTAAATAAATCCAATATTATACGCCAGCCTCTATGTCGTCGTATCATAATTAAAGCAACGGAAACCCAAAAGGCTCGGGTAAAATCATAAATTCTACTAGAATAGAATACAAACAGACTGGGGTAGAAAGGAAAAGCTTACAACAACGAGATAAAGCTTACAACGTACTACGTTACAAAATAAAGATACAACACTTGTCCTACAAATTTGGAATAAAAGTTCAACATGTTATTTAAGAATCTACAACATACTATAGTACAACCTTTAAAAGAAAGTAAAAGAAAGCATCTCAGCACCAACGTCATCAAAATATCATCGAACTCTTCAACGAGCTCAAGGACAACCTGTTCGTCTTCTCACCCCAAAAGCACACAAAACAACATATGCAATTGAGGTAAGTACAAAGTACTTAGCAAGAGGAAGAAGCTAATGTATAATCAAGTCTTACAAGGAAAGGTTCATTAATTATTATTAAGTTATCTTTATGAGACCGACTCAATTCTGGAGTTCACTTCATGCTCATCAACATGTCGTGACTAAACGTTTCTAACTTAACTTATCTTTGTTACAGCATGTTTGCGAGGGCACTACACTTAGTGAGATATGCACTAAGACAGAAGACGCAACCCTATAGAGATAAATCTCTAACGGTCCCGGATAATCATTCCACTTTATCTGGCCAACCCTAGAGAGATGACAGGTGAATGCATATCTCGTTCATGAGTTTGTCCGGCGGAATGATCACTACTTTATCTGGCGGGTCTAGAATCCGGCAGTGATCATCGCCACTTTATCTAGCCAAACATCACATTGCCGATATTGTACTATGCCTATCCAAGATCTCATGATGTTTAACCTTTTATCTAGTCAAATATGTTTATTAAGTGATTAGCTAGCCACCTAGGTTCATTCAGGATAAAAAGCTCCCTACTCCCTCTTCTTAGACTCTTAGACTCAAGCTAGCAATTACACAGACATCGATGAATACTAATTCATCAAAGCACAAGGCCACTCTTACTCTTCCGATGGTCCCGAATTTCAATTCCCTTTAAAAGAATACATCCGGTGCAGAACCAAGCGCATCAGAAGCTTATTCATGGCTTTGTAATGTTCATGAATGTTTCTTTTTGTAGATCAAGAAACAACACTTGAAACTCAACACATAGCTCAAACATCATATTTCCCAAAATCAAGATCAATGCGTACGCATTCAAGGGAATGCGTGCGCATTCTAACTGTACAGGCCCTAAACCTGATTTTCAACACTTCTCTCGATTCTACAACCTTTCTAACATGTTTATCACCAAAAATACGCATCAAAATAGCAGGAAAACAGCCTTTAAACATACCATAACATCTTGTACTACATCAACAACAATTAAAATGATTTACAATCAAGAAATCAACACAAAAGCTCAACCTTAACATCATAAAATTTTAATTAAACATTAGGAAGAGCCTATTACTTGATTGAAGCCACAAACCAAAACTAATCTCTGCAGCACTTAAACAGGCCTCAAACAAGATCTAAAAGATCGCAATTAACATGAATTAATTGATGATCAAAGCTTCTAAACAAAAAACTACGAAACAAAACCCTAGAACATGAATTCCTGATCCTTTTCATGAATTCACAGCAGAAATTCGACTCCAACATACCTGAGAATCAGACCCAAATTCTGGTATCAAAACGATCCTCGTCTTCTCATGATTCCAGCGGTACTTTCGGATTTCTAAACGGATTCACGGATCAAAAGTTATGCCCAAAACCCTAAAACACAAAACATCATGATTTTTTACGATTTGCAGCAGAAAATGAGTTGACCAAACCAGGATTATCTCCTGTAAGAGTATTTTTAGAATAATCTACGCTCTGAGGCGATCGTTTTGACTATTTGTGGCTGCAAAACGGAACTACGGATTGGAAGATATGAGTTTTTGAAGTTTATCTCATTTTCCAAAGAAAAGAGGAAGAAGGAACTCAGAGCAGTTTTTTTTTCTTTTCAGATTTTTAGAAAAAAAGAGTTATGAGTGTGGGAGGTTTTAATCTTGAAAATAACCTCCAAGAGATTGATATTAATTATTAACTCCCATTAACTTCCCATTATATTTCAAATAAAACTTAAATTCTTTATTTAAATATTATAAATTTGAACCTTATGTTAAAAGACGTTTTTGCTCTTTTTCGAAAAGTCGAGATGTTACAACTCACCAAATTTCCAAAAGCCACGTTCTTCTACAAAAGGAATTTTACATAATGCAGATACAGGGGAAAAAACCATGTCTTGAGGTCTTTATTTTGTGCACGTTCCGACAATTTTTATCTCATCATAGGCTTGTTAAAAAGATAGAACATCATATTCGTCTAATTGTCTCAAATGAGCAAACACGATATCAGTAAAAGCATAGGCAACACTAATCCTCATAATGATACAATTGTGCAAACATATATTCAGAAATAGAATGCACTTAAAAGTTTAGAGTGCAAAAATTATATCCATTGTTTGCCAAAAGACAGAATTACCTGCCACAATTTTACCCGTTGAAGAGTGGATAATCTCTCTCAATGATGACTCGCTAGTGCAATCACAATTTCACAAAGTTAAGAAAATGAAGAAATCCATTAGATTATATAAAATAAATAAACCCTAAATAGGAAAATGCACAACCAGCTTTGGGGAAAACCTTACCTCTCACATGCGTTCGAGTGGCTTCGCACCTTATTATTAGAGATTATTACCTTTTTATCAAACATTTCTCACTACTGAGTGTTATACTTCCTTGAAAACTAAAAAATAAAAACTGTGAAAACCTACCTGTGGTGGTATCACATCATTAGAGACACATCTCTGGCATTGGAGAACTTATCCTGATCATAAGTGCAAAATGAATTAAGGAATTTTGAGCCGTGATAATTTTACAATTGTGAATATAAATTAAAAAACACCATATTTAAATAGGGATCAAGTGTTGAACAATCAGGAAACACAGAAAATACAGAATATGCGAAATAAAAACTTACTAAACAACAATGGTTTGCACAACCTGCAAGGGCAGAGAAGCCTCTTCTGGCGGGCGCCATTCGAAGAAACGGCCTACCATTGCTGAAATAAAACCATATATACAACACTAAAACTGCAGAATTTTAGCATATAGATATTAGATACAGATATGAACAAACTAATAGCCATGATTTGTGATTAAAAAGAGAAATGAAGAGCTGAAAGCGTTACGGTGCAGGACCATTGGTGGAAAAAATCTATAAGCAATACCAAAACTGCTAGCTTATACTTACAGACTAACTTGTAATATCCCGATTTTTGAAAAAGGGCAATTCGGTCTTTTAGCAAAAATCAGAATATTATGTTATTTTTTTAAAGGATTTTCGAAAAAAAAAAAAAAAAAAAAAAGGATAAACAAGGACTTATCTTTTAAGGAAAATAATTAGATAATTGGGATTATAAAAGGAAAACTAATCCTAATTTTAACCTAGTTGTTTTTGACAAAAAAAAAAAAAAAGGGGCGCATATTTTTGAGAAGAGAGGCCGCAAGTTTGAAAAAAAAAGGGAGAAGAAGCTCTCGCTTTTCGAGGCTAATCCGTTGTTCTTTTCATCAGACTCATCAAGAGAGAAAGGATCACCGCGAGACGATGATCGTTTTGATATCAACAATCCTTAAATCCATTAACGTTTGGATTTAAAGGTTAAACTTTTGACGGGTTGAAGCTCTGGTTCGTTGTACCACGCAATTAAGGTAACGCGGTTTTCTTATCGTATGATTAAGGTTTAAGTAAAGTGGTAGAGCAATTTGTATGATTGTTTTCATGGTTTTAATTCGTTTAAGTCGAGTTTGGGTTGAATTTGAGTAAAACGCATAGTGCATAAAACTGTCCTCTGTGGTGCAAGAAAAAACGTGTAATAGGTGCAAGAGGAGGCTCGGTCGACCGAGCCTATCCATTCGGTCGACCGAGTGTTGGTTCATCCGTACGGATGAGTTGTGTATCCGTCATGACTATTTCTCGATGATCGGACGAAAAGTTTATCCGTCCGGATATAGGGGATTGCTTTGATCTTGTTTTCCTTTATTATGTGTTTAAAGCTCCATAATAGCGTATTTACTGCATAACCTTACGTGACAAAGCCCTGAATTAGCTTTTGATGCGTTTAGTTCCGGCACCACATGGATTCCTTAAAAAGATGAAGTGTGGGACCGTCGAAAGCTTTGGATTTGCCTTGTGCTTCGATAAGCTAGAGTTTATCGATGTCTCGTAATTGCTAGGGCTTGTCCGTGTCTAGTGGTCTAAGTGCAGAGTAGGAGATGTGAGGAGCTTACTTGAAAACACTTAGGTGGCTAGTTAAACATCTAATCAAGCGTATGTGCTAGATTAATAATCTTAAACATCATGCAATGCTTGGTAAGGCATAGTACAATATCGCGATGTGTTCTCTGACCAGACAAAGTAGACTGTACCCACGCCGGTCAATCGATTGGCTAGATAAAGCGTCTGGTACATTCTGCCGGTTATCACACTATCGGGACTCAGATATTCCCGGGCTACTAGGCGTGTCTCTAAGTAGGTTGCACCCAGTTGTCTAGTACATCCTATTACTAGGCGTAGTGCCTTTGTTATTCATGATGTAACAAACTTGAGCTAAGTTAGATACCTTTTGGAACCTCATGTTATGCTATGAACATAATATGATAGTTAGCTAGGGTTAATAACGGAAATGAATTAATAAAAGACGGCGTTGCTTTTATTTCTTTATGAGATCATAGTTATACGATCTTCTACAGCGTTCTTCGAGTACTTTTGTACTTACCCGTTACGTTGTGTTTGTCTTTCCTTTCCCCAAAGAAGATGAACAGGTTGCTTTACGGTTGTGAGTTCTTTGATGATGAAGTTTGAGATGAAGCTTTTGAAGACTTAGTTCTTTTAGTTGTTTCTTTCTTAAAACAGTTGTTTCACGTTTGAACAATGTTGTCCTTCTTTTTGGTTTAGCTTCTTTTGAGATCTTTTGGGATTTGGATGGTGGATGATTAGTTCTCTTTATTGGATTTAGTTTTTCACAAAGATTGATTACCGTGTGTTCGATCTTTTGGTTTTCCCGAGTCGTTTTATCTTCCGCGTCGTTTGGTTCTCGATGTATGACGTAAGGCTTACATATATTATTGAATTTATTTGATAATATATGTGCCGAGCGCTCTTTCCGGATAAGGACTCGATGTCCGGGAATGGGGCGTTACATAACTGCTTTGATTTGCAGATGAAATCGCGTTTTCGAACTGTTTGTCTCTGATACGAAATGGGAGTTTGCAGTTTTGAAACAACAAATGGGCATAGAAAGTGAATGAATGGGATGTCAAATTTGACGTATACAACTGCTTGACATTCGTGGGAGGAAGGAATCGTGGGCAAACGTGGGAAGAACGTGGGATGAGACCAAAACCAACAGCGATTTTATTTTTATTTTTTATAACCAGGTACGGGTCAAATAATTGACATAATTTGGGTGAATTAGCGGTTTTTTCCTTAAAAATATATAATAAGATATATAGTCTACTCTTCCGTTTGCATGTTCTTATTTTTTTTTTTAGGTCGTTAGAAGACAAACATCTATTTGTCTATATATATATATATATTCTAAGAAATACTACATTAGTCAAAATCAGATAAACAGACTGGCCCATCAGGTTCACCGTAGAATGTATACGTAAAGCAATCCTAACCGTTTATATCTATTTGGTACATCATTAGATATCGTGTACCATCAGCTTTTATCTTCTTTCTCCCCGGATCATTTCCTGCTATACACAAAAAAAAATTTTGAAGGAAAGAAAACAACTACATAAAAGAACGCAATGCATAGAAACACTGTTTACATCTTTCTTATACATTTTTCATATGAGAATATCTCCACAAATCAAAATTGTGACCTCATTGCCTAAGTGTTACCCTTTTACAGCTTAAGCTTTTAGATGCGTTGGTAATAACCAACGCCCAGAGAAGGTTTATCAAAGTAAAACCTTGGGAAGAAAGCTTTTGTATAACAAATTAAACTACCCTGCCTTATTTCGCACCATTAATTCCCATAACAAAGTTTTGTATTCCATTCTGAAATCCCAAAAATCTGGAACATCTGAAATGTTCAAGAGTCCCTAAGCCGTGCTGCTTTGTAAGAGAATTTGAAGAAGGCAGCACCAATGATGATGCAGTCATGGTTCGGCGAAATGCGAATCGATTTGGTGAAGGAAAAATCGTTCATGCTATGTTTTAGAGCTGTAACAAGTAGAATAAATAGATTACGTGTCTTAAAAGTATCTGATAGTTATGGTGTCTTAGAAAAATAATCTAACGGATATAATTATTCACCTCTGATTTCAATGTGCGAGATTAAAAGCTGGGCCTTATTGATTAACCTTTATATTTAACCTTTTTTTTTTTTGTGAAACTTCTAAAACATTTTATATTTAAAATGATCAAAGTACTAATATTTGTAGTCTTGAGATCTACATAAGTAGGACTGGTCAATATTGTGACCTGTCTTATTCAGTGTAATGAGAGTTTGTACCAGGAATATAATAATGTGGCGTCGAAGGATATAAATATAATAATTGTATTATCGCATTATTAGTACTAATTAAATAATACGATTATTAACTTCCCCAAATGTGAACTTCCTGGAATAAAAATGTCAATGGTTCAAAATTTATTTTATTATTTTATTATTTTATTATTAAATGGGTGGTTCATTGGACCATGTCACATGTACAGTTGATCTACTTCAAATGATGGGATATACTAATTAGTATGTGATTGAAGAAAAAATGTGTTATGGTTTCATTCTTTGTCATAAATTCATGCAATAAGCTTTTCCGGTAAGTGATTATGGGATTTGGAACAAGAAGAAATGTGTTATAATATATCTTTAGTTTAAAGAGGTCTTTTAATTGGCGCAGCAATGAATATATCATTACAACGTATATGTATAATGTTACGGAAGTCGAACATAGATATTCGAATTATATAAAGTCGAATTTTGAGTTTATATTTGATTTTCAAGAAGTCAAATGTCGATATGGTATTTCGTAAATGAATTTGTTGTGGTCACAGTAACAACTATCTTGCCTAGGGTCAAACAACACTTAAAACATAATTTTTAAATACATCACATCATAATTAAGGTCTTCAAACTCAAATCACTAATTGTTTTTTTATTGGAATTTGAAAAGAAAATTATACATCCGGGAGATACTTGTGTGGTGTCTCCACACGTGTGGAGACACTATTGTGAACACACCACAACCACACACTTTAATTCTGTATTTAAACTGTGTAGTTCTGATTGTTTCATCCGTCGCTTCACTCCCAAATTCCCTCACCACACAATAATTTCCCGATACATCCATCATTTATCCACTCTATGTATCATTCTCGGCATTTGATAATCACCGGAATGAGACTCAAATATTTGCCGGAGAGGCAAGGGCAAAGAGTGGATTTTTCCTTCTAATAGAAATGCCAGGACGTTCATCGATATCTAGATCTTTTCCTTTTGCACCATCAGGGAGTGACCAATCGAACTTGTGTAGAAGAGTCACTACTGCAAGTTCATTTGTTGCCATAGCATAAGAAATTCCAGGGCAACCCCTCCTGCCAGCACCGAACGGAGTCAATTCAAAGTCATGCCCTCTATAATCAATACTTGAATTCATGAATCTCTCTGGCTTGAACTCTTCCGGCTCATCCCAAATCGTTGGATCTCGTCCAATTGTCCATGTGTTGACCATCACCATTGTCCCTGCAGCGATATCATACCCCATGACCTTCACGTCTTGACGAGCTTCTCTTGCAACTAACATGGGAATCGGCGGGTGCAGACGGAATGTTTCTAGGATTACTGCTTTCAAATAAGGCATATCTTCAATGTCTGCATCGCTTATATCACGTTTTTCTTGTACAACTCCTCTCACCTCATTTTGTAATTTCTTCATGACACTTGGATGCCTAAAAAGCTCAGTCATAACCCATTCAGAAACTAGTGCCGTAGTATCAGTTCCAGCTGAAAACACGTCCTGCATTTAAAGAAATAATCAAAATCATGCTATCGGAACCTCTAGGTATACAAAAGTCGTAAGCAATTGTATCAACTGACATATATCATATTCTTTAATTTCTACTCTATTTCATATAGGAGTAACATACCAGGATTATAGCTTTTAGGCTGTCTCTCTCCATTGATACCCCCGATTCAGTATCCTTGTAAATTCTGAGCAAAATATTCAAAAAATCTTCACCACTTTCACTCTGTTTTTTCTCATCAAATCCATTTCTCAAGCGTTCTTCAATAACATTCTCCAAGAACCGATCAACCTCTTTAGCAACTCTATCGATTCGAGCATCAAAACCGTTGAATCGATTAATCCATTCAAGCCAGGGAACAAATGCACCCAAATAAGTAGACCCTAAAAGCTGTATAAATTCACTCAAAAGGCTCCTGAATTTCTTTCCTTCTAAACCTTCCCCATATTTCCTCCCAAAAGCTGACCTGCACACAACATCATTTGTAAAACAAAGAAACATTTCACTCAGATTCACTGGTTTTGATTCCAAAACAGAGTCTTGAATGTTTTTAACCATCTGGGCTATTTCCTCTTCTCTAATTGGACGGAAATCTTGAACCTTTTTGTTACTAAGAAGTTGAAGAACACTTATGCTTTTTAACTGCCGCCAATATTCACCATATGGGGCCACAGATATATCTTTCATGTTATATAACAGTCTCTCTGCAACACTTGATCTGGGGCGGTCTGCGAAAACGAGATCATGGGTCTTCATAATCTCTTTTGCACCTTCAGCTGATGAGATTATAACCGTTGGAATCTTCCCGAATCGTAGAAGCATGATGGGACCGTATTTTTTAGCTAAAGAATGGATAGGGTGATGAGGCAATACACCAAGTTGAAGTAAATTACCAAGGATTGGGATTCCTCTTGGAGATGGTGGAAGGTTTTTCTTCACTTTTGGTGTGGTTAATAACCATTTCAACAACACAATAAAGATTAAGGAAACAAGTGCAATGAGAAACGGATTATGGAAAATTGCTTCCATTTTTTCTTGAAGCATCTTGCCGCACTTAAGAGACACTCTGAGATTATAGTATAACTTAAACAAGAATTTGGAGATTGATTTGAGAAAATGAAGAAGATGGTAGCAGGATTATATACTAGTGATTGTGGATCTTGATGAGCTTGATAAATTAATAGTAATAAAAAATGGGAATATCTTTTCACACAAATTTTTATCTTACCACACAGAATTTTTTTTTCCAATTTCGCCCTTATTTTTTTTATTTTATGCGCGTTCATTCTGACCAAAGTTTGGTGATATATAACATACATTATCCATATCTTGAAATATGGTCGAAATATACGTGTTGAGAGTCACACTAGTTGATTCGGACCATATTTTAAATAGAATGTTTGAAGTTTTCCAAACTCATACATAGTCGAGCATCATTCGACCAATATTGAGTCCGAATACTCTACACATTCGACTAGATTGGGTCGTGATAACAACAACAATATAAGAAAGCACCACTATTGATTCTCGATCGAATTTGAGACGAGGAATATTAAAAGTTTTTTCTTTCAATTTTAGTCGAATGTCTTTCCGACCGGTATTGAGTATGAAAAACATTCAAAATTCTTCGACTAGAATAAAATCAAGATAATTATTGTATTATTCTCAAATTGGTCGTCGAATGGTTCTGTACATAATGAATTGACCATAAATTGGCCAGAATAGTATATATTTTCCGGACTCATTTACGGTCAGAATGGCAGGTGTGTGGAATATCCAAACGAAGCCCACTCTCGGCTCTTGGTAAGTGTAAAATAACATTTGTGTGAAAAGATAGTCCCTAAAAAAAAAAATTATTAAGTATTTTTTACACTATTTAAATTTTTATAGACTAATACCTAACCAAACCGCTAATTTTTTTTGTATATCAACCCTTGATCCGTAATCATATTTAGATTTTTAAAATTAATATTTATAAACTTGTGATACGATGTGCCGTTTTCAATCCTGCAGCGTGTCTAATAATTCCTGCAGCGTCCTGTATGTGTTTTGTTGGGTGGAAGTTATAAAAATGAATTTATGAAAATGATGAGTAGAAAATGACGAATAAAAGGCCAAAATAATTTGATTTTCAACATTGCCGCACGGCACAAGCACGCTAGATCAATAAATCAAAACTTATAATCAGCATGACTACGAGGTTTACACGTCGATAAGTTTTACATGTGAGGAAATACAAACACATGCAAAACGATAAGCATTTGAGTATTGCTATAAACAGAAGAAACGGAGGCGTTCGGCCACAACAAGTGACAAAATCTAATTTTATATTACTTATAATCTTGTAGCTAGACTTATTCATCATGATATATGATTCATATCGAATGATGCTTATGCTATAACGGATTTAACCGACTGCAAAAAAGAAGATCAGATAATAAAGATCAAAAGCACATAGAACAAAACCACATAATTTAGTTGTGTTGACTACGTTCATGGATAGAAAACGATGAATTATATTATCACTGGAAGTATATTATCTATGGGCAGAAAATGTTATAGTATTCAGTACAAAACCCTAGCCGATTCTAAAACAACTTCAGACGTACATGATTTCTCTAGATAAGGTTGAATTTTAGACGAGAACCTTTCATATTCAGATGGGACCCTCAGCTCATGTCTTCAAATTTAGACTAGAAGGCTTAGACCAGATGTCATCACCAGATTCAAATTAAACTTGATCACTAGACCTCAGCTGAGAACATCAAGCGTAATGTTCAGCTGAGTATTCAGACACATACATCTGCTGTGTGTAGCAATAATTTCAGATTCAGACACATGAGATTTAGTCATTCTTACGGCTTAGATATGGGTAACACTACTACAACAGTTGTGACGTAATAAATGACAAAACATATATATGCATTTTTTATTACGGCAGACCTGCAATATCATCATACACTACTACAAAAAAAATAAAGATCACGGTTTTTAAGTGTGATATATTTACATTAGTCACGGCTTCCAAAGTGTGGCATATTGAGGTGTGACATAAAGTACTTTAACTCAATCACAGTTACAAACTGTGATCTATTGTAATAATTATCACACTTAAAACCCGTGATCTATTATAGTTGGTATCACACTTAAAAACCGTAATCTATTATAATTTAATCACATTTAAAAACTGTGATCTATTATAGTAGTTATCATAGTTAAAAACCGTGATCTATTATAGTTGTTATCACACTTAAAAACCGAGATCTATTATAATTAAAACACATTTAAAAAGTGTGATCTATTTTAGTTGTTATTACACTTAAAAACCGTGATCTATCATAATTTAAATCACACCAATAAAAGTGTTTTTTTTTCAAAAACAATATATAAGCACACATATTTTTTGTCTTTGTTGGGACTCGAACCCGGATACTCCGGATTAACGAGCCACACTTATTACCACTAAACCGATGTTTTCTTTTT